>JAMLFY010000005.1:1188942-1523611 GCA_030441495.1 Dalbergia oliveri | reverse complement strand
TTCATGCCATTGCCTCCAGATGTAACATCCTCCTAAGTACAACCTCATCCTTAAGCCATGACATCAGACTTGGAAGTTGTTACTTATAAATTAGCGGACCTTTCTTAATTATCTATAGCAAAATCGATCAAATGGTGAATTAACTAATTCTTGGTTCTATTATAAATATACAACTAAGAAACAAAATATTTATTTAATACAAAGTCAAATACAAAAAGAAACTCTTCTAAGAGCCTTACTACACATATGTTCTCTATTATATTTACAGACCTATACATATAACTAAGTACAACATAATATGAAAGCATCAACTAAACTACTGCACTATGAGTCCTTTTGTGTAGCAATCCCATAGTTCTTGTATCAACCTAGAGACAACATGGAAACACAACACATAGGGGTGAGAATTATACGATTCTCATTGATCTTTCCCCAAATACACCATCGTGATGTCATTGTCATCGTCAGAGCCACTTCAATTTATTAAGAAAAAGGTGATCATGCATTATATAATAACGGTTCACTTTTAAAGTTCCAAAGTGAGTTGCTTTTAAAAAATCAATCACTCAGTATACATTTATCATAAGCCCATAATCATAGTAAATAATGTTGAACAAAATGATTAGATATGATATAAATATGTATGCGCCAAATGTAGTGAAATTATCTTTAATTGCCCTTAATAAATTGAAAATATCTAATCTCTCTTTATTTGCCCTCTTAATTCGAAAAGAATCTCATCAGGATCTCATCTCTTTTTATTTGCCCTCGATAAGTCAAAAAAGGATCTAATGTGTCTTTACAAGTCAAAGAGGATCTCATGTGTCTTTATTTGCCCTTGATAAGTCAAAAAGAATCTCATTTTTCACTTATAGCTATAGAACTTAATTCAGTGTATCATTCACTTTTATTTTTTTGAAATACATGCATAAACACATATAGGCATTCATTCACACATATGATTTTAATCATGCCTCATAAACTAATCTTTGAAGTCACTAGAATGCATTCATATACAATATACTTGAACCAAATGTCATTATGTCACCAATATAATGCATTAGCACAAAAGTTGAGCATATGGGCAGATTTCACACCTTTTTGTAGCACAATTTAATTTGCACATTAAACAATCAAGTTAGAAGCTATAAAAATTATGAGACCTTCAATGTGTCCATAAGATCTTGTAAAAATTTCAGAACAAAAAAAGCCTTCTAACCATGTTAATAAAATTACACAATTTGGAGGTTAGAACCCCTGATTTTAGCCCACAACCATAGTTCCCAATTTTATTACCATATCAAATCATACAAAAATTCAGGGTTAGACTTCAATATGTCAACACCCGTAAAATTTCATAGCACATGGCCTATTATTCTTGATGGCATATAAAATGCCACCTTGGATGTGCATGAAACCGGAATATTGTATGCTTTCTTTGAATCCATGGACCTCGATCATAGGAAATGATATTGACATTATCTACAACCTTTGATAGAAGTGAAGGAGTTATGGGAGCTTGGGGTTAAAACGTATGATGCATCAAGAGATCAAACCTTTCAATGCCGCAGCCCTTTTATGGACAATTAGTGATTTCCCCGCATATGCAATGTTCTATTGGTTGGAGTAAAAGGAAAGCTTGCTTGCCCTTGTTGTAGTTATGGGACTTGTTCAACTTACTGAATATAGTCGAAAGATTTGTTATATGGATCATCATGTCTTTTTCCCTAAGGATCATCCTTGGAGAACTAACAGAAGGTCATTTAATGGAAAATTAGAACATAGGCCTCCTCCAGTTTCTAAGGGGCACTGAAGTTTTCAATCATTAAAAAACATGAATAATAGCATTTGGAAAAAGAAGAAAAACTGAATAATGGTCCATGGAAGAAAAGGTCAATTTTTTTTTTACTTGCCTTATTGACAACATAACACATCACGACATAACCTTGATGTCATGCACATAGAAAAGAACATAGTTGACAACATAATTGGAACTTTCTGGACATTCTGGCAAGTCAAAAGACCATGCAAATGCTTGATATGACTTACAAGGTATGGGCATCAAAGAAACTTCATCCAAAAGAAACAAAGGATGGAAAGAAAGTAAAGTTAGCAAAAGCATGCTTCTCCATGACAAATGAAGAAAATCTTTTTTTGGTGTCTTGAAAATAGAAAATTCCTGATAATAGTGCCTCTAACATCTCGATGCGTGTTAACTTGTGAAAGAAAAATATCTAGTTACAAGACCCATGATGCCTATTTCATGTTACATTATTTGCTAGAAATACCGATCAAAAGCATACTTCCTGGATCAAGTTGCCGTCCTTTTATTCGACTTGGATCTTTCTTTCGTCGATTATGTCAAAAATTATCACATTGGAAGAGATGATAGTTAGAGACGGAGATTGTAACGCCCGAATTTCTCCTGTTAAAGTACAAATGACCAAAATGCCCTGAGGTCATTTTTACGAATTCGAGGACAGTTGCCCAACCCTCAAATGGGTCAACTCGATGTTTAAAGGGGATTATGCTGTTATGAATGATATCCGAGGTGAAAATCTCGTTTTCTAAACTTTCGGCTCAAAATGACCAAAATACCCTCCTGTGTTCTACACGGGTAAAAGGTGCCGTTTGAGCCCGAACTTTTCCAGGAAGTTTAGAATGATGTTTTTGAGCAATGTTTGATGTTTAGTTGAGCCGAAGGTCCAGTTTAGCACAAAATTACCATTTTGCCCCTAAAACAGTGTACAATGAGCCTAATGACGCAATTAAGCAAACCTAAGCAATATTAGGCTCTAATCGAAGATTAATTTATTTCGATAATTAATCTAGAGTCAAAATAATTTATTAAGGTTAATTAGAACCTAAGATTGCTTAGATAAACTCTAATTGCATTCTTTAATTCAAGATTCCTAGTCATGGAATCTTGAATAGTGTTTTCTCTCTCCAATTCCTTAAATTAAGGAATTGTGCCATACCTCATTTGACCAAAGAATTATTTTAAATTACTAATCTAGTAAGATTACCCTCCTAATCAAGTCTTGAACCACCTTAATTAACCATTTTCTCACCTAAACACTTGCTTACAAACTCCTAATCAAAAGCCTAATCAAAGAAACACCTAAACACATCCTTAAACCACAATTACATGAACAAAATTCCTTCCCCCTTGGCTGATGTGTTGGCCGAAAATCCCCCCTAAAAATGGTGCCACATGTTGATTTTTGTTGCACTCCAAGCCCATGCCTTAGGCCATACCCAAACCCATACCTCACCATGCCTTGCCCATGCTCTCCACCATACCAATCAAAGAGATATTTCTTCTCTCCTCCCTCCTCACTTGGCCGGCACTCCTTCCCCTCAAAGGCCATCCATGAGCTCTCCATCTTCTATAAATACCAAGCCTTGATGAACCTTGTCACACTTTGGTTCACTTGGTAAGTTCACACTTCTTGCAAAATCCTCTCATTTCCTCTCAAACTCCCTCACTTGGCCAAGTTCTTCCTCAAGACTTCAAGAGGATTTCTTTCTCCTTTCATCAAGAAAACAAAGCTTCCTTACATCTCTCTTCAAGACTTCTTTAGGTAGGGGTTTGTTTTAATGTTTTTGCTTGTGTTTTTAAGAAAGTTCTAGTTTTCTCTTGGTTTCAAACTCTTTTCCCTTCCCCTTTTTTTTTGGCCAAGAGGCCTTTCATAAAGAAAACATGAGCTTGATGATGAGGTTTCAAGATAATGACTTGTTGTTGTCATGTGAGAAACCTCTAAAGCTTGAAACAACTTGGTCTTGGACCATACATGCTTGATTTCTTCCTTTTTCCTTGATAAAGTTTGTGGTTTTCTTTCCTTTCCTCTTCATGATTTTGGTTTCCTTTGCTTTGGTTTGAACAAAAGTTTTGTTAAAGAAAATTAATCACATGATTTCAAAGAGCTCTAAGCTTACCCTTGCCAACCTTAAAGTTGGTCGGCCGTTCTAAGAGTTTTACTCTAGATTGAAGCCCATGAGCAATAAAATAAAGAATATGACTTAGTTCTTGTAGTTTTGTTTAGACAAAGTGTTGAACTTTGTGTCCATTTTCTTAAGCTTGATGATGAAGTTCAAACCTTAAGACTTCTTTGAAGTCTAGGTGCTAAGAACTCTAAAGCTTGCCTTATGATACATAATGGGTTGAGGTTTATGTTCCTCTAAAAGTCTTGTAAGAGCTCTAGTTAAGATAAAAACAAGTTGCATTCATGTTTAAATTTATGTCTTGCATCTCATGTTTATTTTGATGCCATCACTAATTTCACAAGAATAAATGAATGAACTTGCATTACCATATTTAAATTCCCAAGCTTGCATTTCATGTTTATATTTCAAGTCATCACTTAATCCTTAAAGATAATAATGAAGTTGCATCTCATATTTATTTTATGCTCTCACTTTACTTTCTAATGAAGAGTAAAATAAAGTGCATAGCATGTTTAAGATTATGTTATCACCTAAATATTCTAGAGCTCAAAGACTTGCCCTAAGTATCCTAAAAAGGAAACTCTAGTAAAAAAGAAATGGATGAGTTTTAGTATGATTCAATAATGGTTTGATTTTGTAAAATGCATGAATGATTTCAGAAAATGTTGGAAAACTGTTTTATGAGGTCTCAAGGTGTTTAAATAGTTTGGAATGTGTCAAAAATCATGTTTTCTCAAATTCCAAGGTTCTGGTAATCGATTACCATCCATGTAATCGATTACCAAAGGGTTTTGAAGGACTTTTGGTTCTGGTAATCGATTACCAGAGGCAATGTAATCGATTACCATGGTTTCTTCATGCCCAGACCTCTGGAAACCTTGTAATCGATTACCTTATAGTGTAATCGATTACTCTTATGTTCTTTATTTTTAAAAATTTAACCCTAAGTAATCGATTACCATTGTATGTAATCGATTACCCTTGTTTGAAACCCAAAATGAATTGAGCTCCTGGTAATCGATTACTAGGAACATGTAATCGATTACCAGAACACCTTTTGTTCCTAAAAATGTCCAAGAGAAAACTAGCAACTTATATGCATTTCAACTCAAGAGATTATGTGATTTTATGGGCTTATGATTTTGGTTCTGCCCTCTATGTTTGGCTCCTATAAATGTTGTTCTAAGGTGTTAAAATGTGTAAAATTATGTTTGAGTGAAGCAAGGATCGATTTAGAAAAGTTAGAAAAGAATAAGTAACTTGAAAGGGATTAGAGATGAGAATTCTAGAACACCTTAATGCATAGAAATGCAAATCTGTTCTAGCATGATTAATTCAAGGATAAATGATTCATAATTAGTAAGACATGTACAAAATCCCTTCATAAATGATTAGGTGTTGATTTCTAAGTTTAAGGTGATGATAAGAGTTTAAAATGGTTTATAACTTAGAGAACATGCCTAGGAATCCCTCATAATTGGTCTAGGAATTGATTATGGAGCCTTAGGCGAAGATGGATCTTAAAAAGGGTCACGAATGGAGATTCTAGAGCCCCTTAAGCAAATGATATTTTCCTTTCATGTGCAGTGTATGGAATTTTAGTGAGTTCAAATCTTAGAGAAAAGTTTAAGTGTTAACCTCTTGAGGGTAATAAAGATGCAAATACAAGTTTAAGGCCCGTAAGGGTCAAAGCATAAGATACTATGAGATAGGTGGGAGAGAGTATAATTATGATGATGAACCTCGAGCACACTTATGATGATGTGATTATGTTAGTTCCTTGAGCATGAAACTTTATGTGTATGATTGATATGGTGATATGATGAAATGTTGTATTTAAGATGCATAAGGTTTTGAAATATGAATGAAATTGAGAAATATGCTCATGTGAACTAGAAAGTTATTGATTTGAGAAAGTTCCATGAAAATGATGCATGTGACTGAGATTATGTGGCATGACTCAAATTTGAGGAAATTCGGAGAGTAGTGTTATGCGCCGAATTTCCGTCAAATTTGAGGGACATAAGAAAGTTTTTGAGAAATATGATGTTTAAAGTGATATGCCAGACGTACTTCTCCTACTAGAGAGAAGGTAAACCGTGAAGGCATAGGCATTAGCCTCCAAAGCGACAAAGTCGCTGGTCTTAACCGTTGATGCGTTTCGAAGAAGGAAAAATATATGATGTTTAAGGTGACACACCGAGACGTACTTCTCCTCTAGGTGAGAGAAGGTAAAACCGTGAGGGCATAGACATTAGCCTGCCAAAGCGGACAAAGTCGCTGGTCTTAACCAGTCGATGCGTTTCGAAGAAGGAAAAAGTCCCATGATGGGTGATCCTTAGGCCCCTACCCGTACTCTGGAGTCGGGATTATGATGATTATGATGAATATGATTATGTTTATGATTCGCTTATCAAGAGGATAAGTAAGAACTAGTGACGACTAGTTAAGGTATGAGCTCATAGCCTAGTTAAAAGGGTGTGGTTACTATTATGATTGGTGTCACAAGTATGAGAAAGGAAAGATGTTCAAGAGAAAGTTACATGCCACTTATATGTTGTTTGATATTTGTTTGATTTACCTAAAGTACTACCATGCATCCATGAACTATTATGTTGCATACATGCATTAAGAATCATTATAAAAGACATGGACCTTGGATAAATACCTTTGTGAAAACCTCATAATGAACCTATGCATGCTTAACCTTTTCATAATAAACCCAAGGTTCCTGGGACGTAAACGATGACACTAGGATAGAGGATTTCCTCCTGAGATTCTTTAGCAAGATTCTCACCCTCTCTCTTTCTTCCGTTATGTCTTTAGACATTGATGGCGTCGTTCGTGATTTTTGTTGACGCACCGTGGGAGCTGCACTACGATCCGGTCATCAGTCCTACCACTTCGAGGGTCATTGTGCTATACGCATTTTTGTATACATGGGACGTTTGCCTTTCCAGTCTCCAGCTTCAGATTCACTCGACCTCCCCTTTGGCGATGACATGATTTTTGAGAGGACGCGACCAGGTGACGCAGAACCATCATGCCCGTTCGGCATCTCAACGGTGCAAGGTTACCCCGAGTATGTAACACTCTAGTAATTAACCAAATACACCTAGGTTGAATTGGATTAATGACTAGACTTTACTCTTTACTTTGGTTCTTTCATCATATTTTGAAAATACTTAGTGAAATTACGAGCCATTTTTTTAACATAATTGAAATCGTGAGCGCATAACATAAACGATTAAGCGGTAGTAAAATAAGACATTTAATAATCTAAATATATCATATTGGCTCCATCACATAACATCCATAATGCACATCACAACATATATACAATAACCTCACTCAAAAGGTGAGTTAAGTTTATACATCATATCTTACATATTCACACCATAGGAAACTATTTATAAGGAAATTCATGCCCCTAAACTAGATAACCTTAAAAGCTGAGAAAGGCTACTCTAAAACTGGATGTATAACACTCTTAAGACTACTTAGAACTTCTTAGGCCACTGTCTTGGAAACGGGAAGAAACTCGATACACGAGCTTCCTCGGAAGGGGGCACACGAGATGCACCAAGCTTGGGTCGCATGGACGATCTTCTTGCTAACCTCGCTGAACAATTTTCCTCACTACCCTCTCTTATACGTGGGAGAGGAGCAGAGCTTTAGAATAAGCATGAGTAGGAAAGTCCTCTGAAGGATCAGTTTCAGAATATCTCGTTCGTAGATTATACTCTAGAAAACCATGGACGGGATGAGGCGGGATAAGAACATAACATTCTTTCATCAAGTGGATGTGCATGTTCGAAAACCATTTCATCGCCATAGGGAGAAGTAGAGAAAACGATAACTAGGGACAGGATGTGCAAATGGACGACCTACGTAAATAAAACACGAACCGAGCACCTTCCTTCAAAGTGATACGAATGATGCACGGGATCATAGTGGAATTCCCAAGTAGGGTGACAACGAAGGACGAATGTCGCCATCTGAATCTGAAGACAATGACGGAAATAAAGGAAAGGGAGTGAGAATCTTACTAAAGAATTCTCAGAGGTATCTCCTTCTACGGTGTCATCATCAAAGTCTCCAGGAACCTGGGTTATTATAAAATAGTGAACATACGAAGATTAAATTTTAAGTTCAGAAATACTTTTACCGAGATTCGCAAATTTTAATTATGCGTCTTATAATGCATCATAATCTTAACATGTCATATTTATAATGAACTTTTCCTTTATCATTACATCATATTCCTCATCATCATCATTAATATAACATGCATAGAAGAACATCATATTTCTCATCATCAACTTATGTATGTTATGCAGAAGAATATCATAATAGCTACACATGGACATGGTGCACATAATTTATTTCTTTAGTACCTTAGGTGACTTTAAAATCTTATTATCCTCATTATTTTCCTTGGGCCACCCTATACTCCACCTTTTGGGAGTAATCTAGGTTATGAGCTCATACCTTACTAGTCGTCACTAGCATATACTTATCCTTTTTGATAAGTTAAAGTCCTGACTCTACCCTTTTGAGAGAACAGGTTAGGGGGCTAGAATCACCTTTTCACCACCTATAGTTTGATGGGTCCAGAGGATCATTTTCTTATAAATTTTAAGTCACCAATAAGTCTTTGCATGTTACAACTCGCAATTCATAATAATTCTAACATTTTCTTATTTATAGTCTTATTGGAATAATATATATCAACTATAATCATGCATCTGGAGATTCCAGGAAAGAGAGGTGGGTCACAATGGACACGCTTAAATACCAAATCTTTCCTTAGCCAGAATCTTTCCAAATTGCACTCTTACAGTAATACACTTTCTTCCAGTAATAGAATGTCTTTATTTCATGCATAAGTTTTCATTGTTTGCAACAGCAACTATAACATACAAACCAGGAATCAATCAATGACACCAAATTCTTAATAAGCATCAAATCACATTTTAAGTACACATAAAATTACTAGCTTCCCATAAAATTCTTACAAAGTTTTAAAACTCTTTTAGAACTAATTCTTTTTGTTAAACTTGAAAGAAGTCATAGGACTTTAGGCCTAACTTAACCATGGGACCGATTTATAACTTGAAAGAATGTTCATAGTTAAATCTTTCACTTAAGATAAAAGGAGCAAGTCTTGAGCTTTAGAGATTTAGGTGACATCTTAGAATTATTACCATGCTATGCAACCTTATTTTAATCTTATCTTTATAAGGTGATAGCTTGGAATTATAAACATGATATGCAATTCCATTTCTTTATCTTTAAGATTTAAGGTGATGACTTGAAAATTAAACATGATGCAAGAACTTGTAATATAAACATGATGCAAGAAACTTGGAGCGGCGTAATCGCAGGGACCAGTGAGAGGGGAAGAGAATCTTAAGCAAGGAGCGGCGGTCCGCAGGACCGATGAAGGAGAAGAGAATTACATTTTTTTAAGCTCCAATTCTCAAAACTTCTTAAAGAATAAATTCTTTAACTCCAATTATCTCATTTCTTCGCTTATGATTCATAGGCAAGTCTTTGAGCTCTAGGATTTTTAGGTGATGACATAAAATAAACATGCCATGCATTGATTCTTTTAGCCATTATAAAATAAAGTGAGAGCATAAAATAAACATGAGATGCAACTTCTTTATTATCTTTAGAGATTAAGTGACAACTTGAAATTTAAACATGAAATGCAAGCTTGAAATTTAAACATGAGATATGCAAGTTCATTTATTTATTCTTGAGAATTTAGTTATGACATAAAATAAATATGGCTGTGCAAGACATAAACTTAAACATGGATGCAAGTTCACTTGATCTCTTTACTAGAGCTCCTTCAAGACTTTAAGAAAATTATGATTTCAACCCAATATATGTATCTTAGCAAGACAAAGTAAAAAAAATACATATTTCATATTCAAACCTCAAGATAAAAACATTATTCTTTAAAGTTTTGCATTAAATGGAATGTTCAAGCTTTAGAGGCCTAACTTGTGATGGATTTACAACCCATATTCAAGGTCCTCATCATCAAGCCATCATTTCATTCCTTCCTAGGCCATTTGGCCGAAACCATGAAAGGAAAATAAGGAAAGAAAAACTGAAATTTTAGAAGCTTTGGAAACTAGTGAAACCTTCAAGTTTTAGAGATCTAACTTGTGAAAGCTTTGCAACCAACACTCAAGAATCTCATCATAAGCTAGGCCATATGGCCGAAATACTTTAAAAAGAAAGGAAGAAGAAACTGAAAATGAAAACTTATAAGAAAGCTCATGAAAACATCATTTTGAGCTAGAAACATAACTTGTCTTAGCATAAAATGAACTTAGAAACACCTCCCTACCTAATTTGATTTGAAAGAAAGGAAGAGAACTTGGTTTCCTTGAGTGAAATGAAGCAAAATATCCTTGAAAAGCTGAAAGGAGAATTCGGCCAAGAGAAAGAAAGAAAGAAAGCTTTTGGTGCTCCTAAGACTAGAATTTGTGTAAGTTATGAACTAAGCATCTAAACTATCTTCAAGCATGCCTATTTATAGAGATTTTGCAGCTCATAAATGGACAAAGGAAGGAAGGATCTGACCAAAAATTAGAGAAAAAAATAAGGAAGAAAAATCATTTTGTTTGGTGGCTTAAAACATGGAATCATGTTTCCATGTTTTCATGATTCTTTGTTTTCATTCTTTGGATTTTTGTGTAATAATTTTCTGACTTATTACTCAATAATTTCGGCCATTACAGCCTTGTGGAAGAGGATTTTGTGTGTTCCATGTATTATTTAGGTGTAGGCAAGGTATTCATGCAATTTAGAGAATTTACGGTTAAGGGCTTAAGTGAATTACTAAGCAATTTGGGTGTTTTAAGCAATTTTAGGTTCTAATCAATCTAAATAAATAATTTTGACTCTAGATTAGTAATTAGAATTTAATAAGCTTTAATTTGAGCCTAATATTGTTTAGGTTTCATTAGACAAATCAAAAATCTCAAAATTTGCAAAACTGCACAACGAGGGGCAAAACGGTAATTTAACCCAAAACTCGGACCATCGGACTTAACCAATGGTCATTCATAACTTAAAAACACCTTTTAAAATATTTTAGTGAGGTTTGGACTCAGTGGCACGCAATTGAAGTTAAAACGCCGAGGGCGTTTTGGTCATTTCGCGTCGAACTCAAAATTGATTCTTCTCCTCTATTAACACACATAACACAAACAATCCTTTATTATCCTCAAAACATCCCCTTGAGGATGGGTGGGGCCCACGATCCTCATTTTCTGAGTAAAATAACCTCAGGGCATTTTGGTCATTTTACACATACAGAAAATTGGGTTTGCAATACTTGACGAATTGCTCCTAACTTCTCTTCTAACGTTATATTCCTTTATTGAGAATTGTTTGGTCTCAAATTTTATATAATATTTACCTACGGTAATTTGGTAATTTCTAATGACAGTAAAAATTAGTAAAAATTGGGCATTACAGAGTACGTGTAACAGGAGACATTCGAGACCGACCCTTCAGAGGATCCTCCTTCTCATCCTTTCTCGGAGGGTTCCGCCCCTGTACCCATGGATATCGGGATGGGTCCGAGGAGACGATGACGCAGCGGAGGTTAGCACGACGTCGGAGATGCGCCCACGTGGCGAGCATGCTCGCCTATCCTTCCGCCTTCACGCATCGAGGAGCTTGCCCAGTTCATTGGATATATGCCAGGAGGGATGAGTGGGAGCGTCTCCATAGTTCGAGGGAGGAAAAGTCTTAGCTTGGGAGTATCTTTTGGGTTGTTTCCATGTATGTGTTATTATGTTTCTTATGTTATGCTATTTATCCTGCAAGCTCTCCCACTAGTATGGGTAAGACTTATGTTTCCTTTACGTTCTAGTGTTATTGTACCAAACTATGTTAATTAATGTGATGAGGAATGTTTTCATGATGGATGTGTTCTTTTATGTTTATGTTCTGTATGTTTTATGTATTCTTCGCTTCACATTGTATATATGTCACGCAAAGGCTCGCACTTTGTTTTATATGAATCATTTCAAAAAAAAAAAATTTACCTGTATTTTCCGCTAAGTATTTTGTAAATGAATTTAAAGAAAAGTAATAACTAATAATTAATCTTGATACGTCCTAGGCGTATTAGGGTTAAATGTTAGTATTACAAGATTGTTGAAACACTATGCAGTTAAGAGATCTTTCCTCCTTCTTTTTGACATAATGATTCATTTGCCTATTCATTTAGCCAATAAGGTGAGATTAGCGCCAAGTTCGTTTTGATGGATGTATCCTCCAGAAAGATATATGTGCACTTTGAAGTCATATGTTCGCAACAAAAGTCATCCGAAGGATATATTGCATAGACTTATTTGGTTGAAAAATGTTTGACCTTTTGCTTATGTTATTTACATGAAAGGGTTCAAACAAGATTTAATAGAAGACCTCGAAATAATGATGACATTAGTCCTAATGGAATGGAAACTTCAAGTTCACTTCCAGATTTGTTTCCTAACAAAGGTTGTCCTTTGGGAGGGAAGAAAGGTGATCCTTTCCTTCTGGATGCCAAGTCTGAAGCCAAATCCATGGTTACATATTAAATAATTGCAATGAAGTTCAAGACCTTATTAGGTACATTATTATATCAATTGTAATATGTCTTTTTTCTTAGCTTATTTGAAATTAGTGTAAATTTGTCATTTACTAAGAACTAACAATATTTTTCCATTTAGAAAGCATGAAACTGAAGTTAGTAATTAACACAGAGGATCCAAATAGAGCAAAGCTAAAAGCCAAGTCAAAATTTTCCCGATGGTTTGAAACCGTGCTATGCAAGATGATGTTCCAAATTGGATGAAAGAGTTGTCTGAGGGCCAAACACAATTGCAAAAAGATATTCTGAAATCTCATAAATAGATATAGATTCCATACCAAATAGCGTGAAGCAAGATGCAAAGCAGAATAGTAGTGTCACTTTAGTTGCTCTCACTGGAAGCTTTGCAAGCTCAAAGAATGCAAATCCAGTCCATGCAAATCTAACTTATTAGGGTGGCAGATATAATTGAGTTAGATTACTATGGCAATTTTAAGGTTGTGGTGTTTAAGTGTGATTGGTATGAGGCTAAGGAAGATAATTATGGTGACACATGTGTTTACTTTAGCAAAAAATGCTATGAGGATGAGCCTTTTGTGCTAGCATCTCAAGCACACCAATGCTTCTATATCCAAGATCTAGTTGATCAAAATAAATACTATGCTAGGAAAAATGTTCCAAGGTATTTGTTTAGCATAGGTGATGCAGTTGGCAACGAATCGAAGTTATTTATGAAAATGAGCCATTTGATCATTCAATGGGTGCTTCTATACGCAATGATAATGGTGAAGTTAACTTGGTGAGGAATGACTTACTTGCAAGTTGTTGTTGATGTGACTCCAGAAGTTCTTTTTTTGCAAGAATATGAAACAGAATTGGAAGAAGATTGTGATTTTGAAGATTCTGATTTTGAAATCTCTGAATAAGTTATTTCCTTCATTGATTGGTACAACTTAAATGTGTCTTATTTGCTTTAGGATTCATAAAATTTTGCATGAGCATTTCTTTTTAGCATTTCTTCTTGTGATAATAATTGAATTTATATTTGTAACTTTTATGCAGGATATAAACTAAATATGAGTGGTAGTACCTACATGTAAAAAGGTCTCTAGATTAAGATATTGCCGGCGTATCACTTGAAGAACTCAAAAAAGAGGTACAAGTGATTTACTATCTACAAGTGATTTACTATCCAGTGCTTCTTCTTAGTATATGGAATATAATTCATTATATGATAATTGACACTAACTTTACTAAGGTAGATAATATTAGCTTTTCTCTATAACTTCTTCAGTACCAACATTCATAGAGCGAGTTAGAAACTCATTGAGTTGAACATGTTTTTGTTCTTTTGGCGTAAAAAAGTTTCAAGAAATGAAGATTTTATTTGCAAAGTATCATTTTAGTTAAGGGACTAAGTGTGATTCTTGGTATTTGGTTGAGGGACTAAGTATGATTCACGTAACATGTTCAGTATAATTTAGCTAAGGAAAAAGGCTTTGTTATTATTATTGTTGGTGGTAATTGAATAGCCTAAAGTAGCACTACCTCCAACTATTTTATGCTTAACTAAAAAGATCAGGATCCTAATGAACTATTGCTAGCTGAATTATTCTGGTCAAATTGAATTGAAAAATTATCTAAGAATTGGAAACAACCCCATAACACTCTAGTACAAAAATAAAAAAAGTTCCTTTTTGAAAGGCCCAATACATACTTGTACTACATGCTTCAAAAATCACTTGTTGATTTGTATATTTTTTTTTTTTATTTTGCTGGTTTATTTGCTGATTTATATGGACTTATTTATTAACATCTAGACCCCATTATTAAGGATTCAAATGCTAGAGTTGTTATTCTTATGGTTATATTTTGGAGTGTACTATAATTTTATTCCCTGCCTATAAACATGGAGCATTGGAAATAGCAATCCAATTTTTGATCTTGTTTCAAATTTATTTATATTATTTTCAGAAACAAGAATGGATTAGGGAGCTATTCAGAAAAACAAAAAAAAAGATTGGTAAAGAAGTTTCAAAGTCCTCAAAAAAGAAGATTGATTCAAACCTCAATTTTTCATCAAGTAATGCACTAGTTCAAAAGTATCTAGATGCAAGCAACAAAAAGGTTGAAGAAATTCAAAAGGAGTTGAATGAAAGCAACAAGAAAGAATCTATGCAAAATAAAGCAATGGAGACTCACAAAAGGAAGCAACCTGCCTTCTATGGATGCTTGTCACAGACAAAGCAATCTGAATTCCATGCATGCTAACAAACAGTGCACTCAAAAGGAAGGCAATAATAGCCAATCCGTGGAAAAATTTGTGTCTCAATCTACAAGATCTTCTCGAAATCAAGAGCACAACAATGATAAAGAGGAAGTCAATCTACCTAGCAAATTAAATAAGGCAAGGAATGTGACCAAACTTGATGCATCTATTCAAGGTGAACAATGTAACATCCTCCCAAGTACAACCCCATCCTTAAGTCATGGTATCATACTCAAGAGTTGTTACTTATATTCTGACCTTTCTTAATTATCTATAATAAGGGTCGATAAAATTGCGTGTTAACTAACTCGTGGTTCTATCGAGATATATAGCCAGAAACAACTTATTTATTTAATACAAATCAAGTACAAAGGAAGCTCTTCTAAGAGCTTTACAGTACATTCCGTTATCTCTTATGTTTTACAGACATATACATACACTTAAGTACAAAAAACACAAGTTCTGCTACTAACTCCTGCAATCCACTTGATCTTCTCCTCCGCAGCCTCACCGTCTTCTAGATCAACCTGGGGCGAACACGGAAAAACAAATACATAGGGTGAGAATTCCAACATTCTCGTAGGCGTTCCAAAACATATACTGAAGTTCATGTCATCGTTACCGCCCAAGCCACTTCGATTTATTTAACAAAAGGTGATCATGCATTACATAATGACTATTCATTTTTAAAGTTCAAAATCTATCTTCTCGAAGTGGGTTACTTTTAAGAAAAACCAATCACTTAATACACCTCTACCGTAACTATACTCATAGTAAGTTATGGCAACCAAGAAGAACCAATATACACAAATATGTACATGTCCAATGTAATGAAATTCATCTTTGATTTCCCTTAATGAATCAAAAGTATCACATCCCTCTCTATTTGCTTCGACAAGCCAAAAGGATCTCAATCCACTCCATTTGCCTTTGACAAGTCAAAAGGATCTCAACTCACTCCATTTGCCTTTGACAAGTCAAAAGGATCTCAACTCACTCTATTTGCCTTTGACAAGTCAAAAGGGTCTCGTGTCATTATTTGCCCTTGACAAGTCAAAGAGGATCTCGTGTTTCGTTATTTGCCCTTAACAAGTCAAGAGGATCTCAAGTTTCTTGGGATCATAGAATTTAATTCCGTACATCATTCACTGCATGCATAAAACACATACAGGCATCCATTCACAACGAAATTCTCATTTGTATCTTATAAATCAACCTTTTAAATTATCTAGTATGTATTCATATGTCACAAGACATACAGCCAAAAAGGTAACATCAAGTACTCATGTCATTCAAGAACCAAAAATTCCATTACTTCATCAATTCAAAGCATTGTTGCATTTCCAGCATAATGGCAGATTTTACACCATTGTAACACGAATTATGTTGCCCCTCAAACAATCAATTAAGAGGCTATAAAAATTTCACATGACACTTCAATGTGTCTAAAACAACCTGTAAAAATTTCAGGGCAATCAGAATTATATAACCACTTCAATAAAATAGGCAAATCTGGTGATCAGAAGCCACAAATTCATAGTCCAGACTTGTGTTCTCAAAATATTTAGCCCTAGAATTCGATGGAATCATGGTACAAGAAAATTCACAGAGGTATTTCAACATGTTATTAGTCTTGTGTAAAAATTTCAGGAGCTATCTCAATCAATTGCTATGATTAAAAATTCGGGCAAGTTTGTCACTTTAGTCTCAACAATTCAGACAGCAGTTACAATTCGGTTTCTGATTTTTTTGAGGCATCAAACCTTAGAATTAACCCCTAAGAAAATTCGTGTGTCTAGTATAAGAGGTTAGGTACAACATATAATTTTCATGGCTCATGCAACCACCCACAAAATTTCTAGAAAATTCGTGAACAATTCTGATTACAGAACAGAAATTAGTCCAGCAACCTAGTTCCAATTTCACTTGAGAGAAAACCCATTTTAAAACCATCCAAACACAACACAAAAATTCATACATCAATATCAATATGTTAACCATCAGTATCATCAAAATTTTCGGAATTAGGGCAAGCCAAAACAGAATTGAAAAATTCCACAAGAAAGGCAACAGAAAACCCTACTTTGAGAGCTCTTGAGCTCTATGCTCCAAAGGATGCTCTAGAATGCTTTTGCTTCACTTCAAAGCTTCCCCACCAACATCAAACCCTTCCTTTAACCTCTGATTTTGTGCCCTCAAAGTTGGAAAAAGTGATGGATTCAAATTATAATCGGTTAGATTTGTAGGTTATGATGAATAGAATAAGTTTAGTGAAGAGAGTTTGTGGTTTTAGTGACTTTGAGCTAGGGTTTTGAAAGCTTGAAGCTTGTTAATGGAGTTTGAGAGGAAGAACAATGGAGGAAGGGTGCTTAGAGAGGTCTGGCCGAAATTGTGATGAAGGGAATGATAAGATGTTGATATTTTGAGTTTAGGGCAAAATACATAGAATTTTCAAGTCCAAAATGTTTTCTTTGAAGATAATTAGTGTAATTTTGTGCAATTCCTATTGGTTAGTCATAAAGGTGTAATTGTGTGGCACATCTCAAGCCACACACTTGTCCTCCTTAGGTGGCAACTTGCTATGCAAGTTTCATTTGGTGTAAGAACTCACGGAAATCTTGCGAACAAGTAAACACGTACCCATTAAACCAATATTTCTGAAAATTAATTTTAAGTATAAAATTATCATTCTCCGATATTCCTAACCTCATTCCCATGTTTCCCTAATTTCAGGCACCTCTGGGCCCGAATCTAGGTTTCAGCTGGCGGGCAGATGGGGCCCACAAGGTTACTATTCACCGCCCGAAATATTTTTTTTTTTTTCGTTGGGCCGCCCCATCATTACTAAACTATTATATTTTTGAAATTATGATTAATAAAGCTCAAATTAATTTTTAATTAAATTTTAGGGTGTTACAAACAAGATGCTAAAAAAGTAAAAAAGACAGAGAACCCACAATGAGTCTTGATGAATTTCTAGCAAGACAATGGATACATGTGGAAGGAGAAGAGTAACATGTTCCTCAACCAATGGTTGATGGTGTTGGATCCATGCCATCCCCTAATGTTAGAGAAAAAAATCACTTGTTGGAGGATGACGATCTTGATGATGAGCTTGGTATTTTTTATCATGATATAGATCAAGTTATGGATACTAGCCTGGTTGAAGGTGGTGTAACCTTATAATCTTCACTTCATTATTTTTTTAGTTTTTGCATATCTTCATGCTTTAGTTAGCTATTATAATACCCATTAAAGTGATGAATTTGTTGTTATTATAGGATCTCTAATTACATGAATTTTTAAATAGTTTGGTAGATACCTCAAAGAAGAGAAAGACTAGAGGAAAAACTACATGCAACACATCCATTCAAGAACTTTGGAAGAAAGAGAGGAGGTGACCTTTGACAATGGACAAGCTGTAGGACCAACTCCAAAAAAAGTCAATGATTTAACCCACTTTTTGGGAACATTAGGAAGAAATCAGAGTTCATCAGTTTGATGTACACCATTTGGCTTGCTGTCTCAAAGAAATTAAAAAACTCTTGTGGGCATATGTTTTTGTAAGAATATATTATTTTTTAGTTTAATTTTTTATTCAATCTTTCTTATTAGTTGTAATGTGTATTATGTACTTTTGGTTAGTCAAAATTCATTATTCCGAAAGAAGGAAAGAAATGGGTGATGGATGGCATTCAAGAAGCTTGGAAGCGACACAAAACTCATATCAAGAAGAAGCATTTCGACATTTATGACAAAGTGCAGGATATGTTGAGAAATCGTCCTCTAGATATTCCAGTAGTCCAGTTCAAAAAAGTTAATTGCATATTGGAGTCTTCGAGTGTCAAAGTTAGTGGTAGATCATTGATTCAAGTATTTATTGCATTTGTCTTTTATTTTAAAGAATTCAGTGAATTTATTAAATTTGATTCTAACTATTTTGTTGGAGCATAGTCCATGTGTGATGCAAATTCTAAAATCGCAAAAAACAAAAATGGAGGCATCGAATGGGGCTTATTAATTTTGGAAGAATGCGTGCTGAATTAGTAATATCACATGAACTTTTATGAATTTGTACCTTTAATTTCATTCTTATTCATAATTATCTAAAGTTCAATCATGTTTTATGTTTTCTATTCTCATTCTATTAGCGCAAAAGCGGTGAGAATAAGGAAGAAGCAACACAATCTGATGTGTTTCTTGTAACTCACACAGGACGAAAAGGGAAGGAACTTGATTCAGAAACACAAGTTATAGTTGTAAGTAAATCTAATGGTTATGTCAATATTTGTTATTCTAATGTTGTGTTAATCATCAAATGTGTTTTTTTGTTAATAGACGGAACTCAAAGATCGCCAAAATGTTGGTGAAACTCCTAGGATGCATTCCAAGCATGTTTGGCAAAGAGAAACCAAGTCAAATCCAATGTTTGGGAACAGTTACAAAAAGTTCTTTAAAGAAGAATAAAGAAATCACCAAGTTTAAAGAACAACATGCCATGGAAAAGGAATCATGGGAAAGTAAACTTAAAGAAACAAATGACAAGGTGCAAAGATTACAGGATCTTATTTATGTTTTGCTGCAACAAAGCAACCCAAATTTGAACGTTGAAGAAGCACTAGCTGCATTACGAGAAGCAATCCTCTCCACCTAATGGGAATGGGCTTTCCTCTACATCAACTCATATTCCAAACCACAACTAGGTATTATGAATAAAATTGCAATAAAGAAACACAGTAAACTCATTAACTCATTTTTGGTTGTTTCTTTGCTATCCTAATCTTTTTATGGGTTTGGTTACTTGGTATTGAAAAATTATTATGGTTCAGTAATAGGCATCGTACTTGCTTGTGAAAGAATTATTATGGTTCAGTAATAGGCATAGTATTTTTGCTTGGTTACTTAGTTTTGGTTATTTTACTTCTCTTCAGTAAATATGTAACACCCTAAAATTTAATTAAAAATTAATTTGAGCTTTATTAATCTTAATTTCAAAAATCTAATAGTTTAGAAATGATGAGGGCAGCCCAATGGACCTGTCCAAAAAAAAAATTTCGGCTGGTGAATAGTAACCTTACGGGCCCTACCGCCGGGAGCTGAAACCCTAGATTCGGCCAGAGTGCCCGAAATTAGGAAAACATGGGAATAAGGTTAGAAATAGGTGGGAATGATAATTTTATACTTAAAATTAATTTTCGGGCAATATCGTTCAATCGGGTAGTGTTTACCCGTTCGGTGAGATTTTGGTGTGCGGTTTCTAACAGAAAGATATTTCCATCATAACCAATGGATAATATCCACCTCTTTAGAGTATGTGGAAGGCCAAGATTTAATCTTGGAATCCAAGATTAAATCTTAACCATCCATTTTGCTTTACCACAAAATATCTTCAAGCATTCAATGCAAAATAAACAAGTCATCAACTTCTCCTCCAAGCCACCTAACCTTATCATTTTCTTCTCCAAAATTTCGTGCAGCCTTCAAGAAGAGAAGAACCAGCCACCATTTTCATTTTCTTGAGCTTGATCTTGAGTTCTAAGCCCAAAAACCCTAGCCTAGAGTTGAGAAAACCTCAAAGTTCCTTCATTAAACTTGTTCTACACATCAATACCTACAAATCTAACCAATTAAAATCTCAAATCTCCATCAATCCTCACCTTGATACCTCACTCCCTCACTGATTTAAGGAGGGTTTGAAGTTGGTTTGGTAGCTTTGGAGTGGAAGGAATCAAGCTTGGATCATCTTGGAGCCAAGGATCCACTAAGTTACTACAAGTAGGGTTTGTGCTGCCTTTTCTTGTCAAATTTTTCCAATTTGTTTTGGGTTGAGATATGTCCTAAAATTTTAGTTGTATTGACTGATATGATGTTGATATTGATGTGTGAATTTTGTTGGTGTGTTTGGATGGTGTTAAAAAGGGGTTTTTATCAAAGGAAATTGGGACTAGGCTGCTGGATTCCTAGTTTTCCTGGAAGCAGTCATTAATCACGAATTTTCTGGTATATTTGTGGGTAATTAAATGATCTACAAAAATTATATGTTGTATTGGACATCTTAAACTGACTACATGAATTTTCTTGGGTGTTAATTTTAAAGTTTTCTGCCTCAAGAAAATCAAGAACTGAAATGTGTCTGATGCTGTCCTGGTTGTTGAAACTGAAGTAACAAACTTGTCCGAATTTATTATTATAGCAATTGATTGATCTAGCTCATGAAATTTTTACCCAAAGTCAATAACATATTGAAGTGTCACTGTAAATTTTCTTATGCATTGGTTCCATCAATTTCTAGGGTTAAAAATTAAGGGAACTCGGATATGGTCTGTGAATTGGTGGCCCCTGACTACTAGACTTGTATATTTTACTGAAGTAGCTATAGAGCTCTGTTTGTCCTGAAAGTTTTACAGGCTATCCTAGACACATCAAAGTGTCATACAAAATTTTTTTGGCTCTTGGAATTGTCATTTGATATGGTAATTAAATGTTGTACCCAGAACAATAACTCTGCCAAGGTGCTGGAATGTGAGAATGGCTAGAAATTATGATAGTTTGATATTATTCCAAGTCTATGGTGTATGAATGCATGATAATGACTTTAAGGTTTGGTTTATGAGAAATGAATGAGAGTCATTTGTGATTGATTGTTTATATGTGAACTTGATGATGGTATATGTTCTAAGTAGAGAAATGAAAGTCCCCTTTATTATGTGAAGGGCACGAGAAAGTCCCCTAAATGTGTAAAGGGCACAAGAAAAGTCCCCTTTTATGGGCATGGAAAGGTCCCCTTTTATGGGTACGGGAAAGTCTCTTTTAATGGGCATGAAAAAGAAAAAGTCCCTTCCGATGTACTGAGGGCACGTATATTTCAAAATGTAATACTATGCTATTGAGTAGTATTATGTGTGTATATTAAGTGATTGAATAATAAAAGCTACCCAC
Source organism: Dalbergia oliveri (assembly GCA_030441495.1). Classification (NCBI taxonomy): domain Eukaryota; kingdom Viridiplantae; phylum Streptophyta; class Magnoliopsida; order Fabales; family Fabaceae; genus Dalbergia; species Dalbergia oliveri. The sequence continues at coordinate 1,501,847 of JAMLFY010000005.1, read as the reverse complement.
TTCGGAAAAATGATTTTGAAACTTTAAAATGAATCGTTAGTTTACATTACATAATCACATTTTTCTAATAAACCGAAGTGGCTGGGGCGATGATGATGACATTTATGATTGTGTATTCTGGGAGTTATCCTACTAGAATTGTGTAATTCTCACCCTACGTTTTTGTGTTTCCTGTCGCCTCCAGGTTGATCCGAGGACTACGAGGTTGCTACACTAAAGGAATCAGTCAAGGTAGTTTAGTAGTTAGTGTTTTTATTATATTGTACTTAATGGTGTGTATATGTTTGTAAACGAAGTAGAGAACATGTATGTATTCAAGCTCATAAAAGAGCTTCCTTTTGTATTTACTTATGAAATAAATAAATGTTTTGTGTATTTGTTGTATATATTTAGTAGAACCACGAATTAGTTACTACTCAACTCGATCAATATTGCTATAGATAACTAAGAAAGGTCCACTAATTTATAAGTAACAACTCCTAAGCATAATTTCATGACTTAAGGATGACGTTGTATTTGGGAGGATGTTACAAAATAGGCAGGATAATTGAAGTAAATAGGCATGGATAGTTGAAGTAAATAGGCTTGGAGGAAATAGGATCGTATTTTTGGGTTAATTTCTGCTTGCTTGAAATTCAGGGAGCACATGGATAATTGAAGTCTATTTAAGGGCATACAAATGAGTGCTTAACTTATGAAGTCCTTGAGGTTTTCTTTTTGTTGGAATGCTGTCCGTTTTGATTAAAGGTTACACAATACGGTTGTATTATTCAACTCTTAGTAAACTTGTTGATGGCTTGTAATCCTTTATTTTGCTTCCTTCCTCTTTCAAGTGGTTGAGCATTTGCTAGTGCTAGATTATAAAATTAAATTGATAATTTCTGCTTGCTTGAAATTCAGGGTGCACATGGATAATTGAAGTCTATTTAGGGGCATACAAATGAGTGCTTAACTTATGGAGTCCTTGAGGTTTTCTTTTTGCTGGGATGTTGTTGTTGTTTTGATTGAAGGTTACACGAAAAGTTGTATTATTCAACTCTTGGTAAACTTGTTGATGGCTTGTAATCCTTTATTTTGCTTCCTTCCTCTTTCAAGTGGTTGAAATTTGCTAATGCTGATTATAAAATTAAATTGATAATTATGTATATATTGCTTTTCAAAAGTCAAGATCTACATAATCATTATGATTTGTTGTTCTATCCAAGTTGTTGGGTGTCAGTTTCCATTATTTTTGTTGTAACAAGTGTAGGAACTTTGGGAGTTGGTATATTGGTATTTGACATATTACAGTTTTATGTAAATATAGTTATTCAATAAATTAAGCTTGATAATATTTTGATTTTTAATTTTTAATTTTTGGGTTTATACTGCAATTGAGCTTAATGCATGTGCAAGTCAGGTAGGCAGAGAAGAGGACTAATACAAAGGACATAAAACATGCAATGGATATGATTATGATGGGCTATGTTATAGATATTTTGTCTTGTGTCATATTGTTATAACTAATATCCTTTAATTTTGTAAACTAAATATAATCACTTTGTCTATATTTTGGTTTAAAGTTAGACTTGTTTCTATTTAGACCTGTGTATTTAGACTTGTTATTTTTTATTTAGACTTGTTGTCAACTAATATATGGACTACCTATTCTTAAGATGACTTAGTTTACTTAGTTCTTTACTTAGCCTTGTTTAATAATGGTTTTATTTTTTTATGAATTTCAATTGATTAATTTTTTTTGGCTCAAAATTAATGTAGTTTCTAATTTATATCAAAAAGGTTATATATATATATATATATATATATATATATATATATATATATATATATATATATATATAGTTTAATTTGATATTAAAAAAGGGTTGGTTTTAAGAATATTAAATTTGAGAAAAAAAAACATTTTTGGGGATGTACAATCAAAATTGATAAGAGGCACTGTTTACAACTAGTTGCCTAAAATATGGGAAAAGGCAACGGTTTTCTTAACTTGCCTTTAACTAGAGAAAAGGCAACGCTTTTTAAGTTGTCTTTAACCAGAGAAAATGCAATGCTTATAAAGCGTTTCCTAACGGTCAAAACAGGAACTACATAAAACTTTGCCTTTAACTGAAATGGCAACGCTTATAAAGCGTTGCCTTAAGCGTTGGCTTAAGTTGGAATAAAATGCAACGCGTAATAGTTGTAAAAACCGTTGCCTTTTTATTGCCAACAAAAGTGTTGTCTTTGCTTCATTAAAGGCAACGCTTTTTTAAGAGACCGTTGCCTTTCGTTTCAACCTTGCCTTAGAGAAAAGGTAACGCAGATAAGCAACTCCCTGAAACATTGCCTTTGGTCGAAAAGTGTTGCCTTTGATAAAAGGCAACATTTTTCTATGTTTAGGCAATGTTTTTGAAACGTTGCCTTTGAGCGAATTTCTTATAGTGAATGATTGAAAATGAAAAGTTGTGGCCTGGAATAAAATTTCAGGACTATATGTTTTACAAGTAGGGTGTTAACCGTTCGGTTAAATTACGATGTGTAGTCTCACACCATAAGGAAATTACAGTGTGAAATGAACACCTAGCAAGACAAATGTGTGGCTTAGAAGAAGCCACACCATTGTCTTTTTAGGAATCAATGAGAAGCCACCAAAATTTCATGTGTTTATCTTAAAGAAACACCATTTTATTAATTTCATTTATTACACCATTTTCACATTATTATAAGATAAGCTTCTTAACCCTTCTTCCCAAAACATTCTTGGCAAAACACTTTAGTTTTACAGCCATTTACATCTTCTTTCTCTACTCAATACAAGAACTCTAGCTAAGGACACCAAACTTCACTCAAAAATCCCATAGCCAAGATTACAACTCATACTATTTCACATAAATTTAAGACCAAACTCTTCATTACAAACCCCAACCTTTTCATATTATTAAGTTAGCTATTGGAGGCAGTGTTTAAAGGGGATTTGAGAGAGAGTTAGATCAAGAAGTTGGTGGAGAATCATTGAGAAAAGTTAGGAACAAGAGCTTAAGCTTTCAAAGAACCAAGTAGGGCTTTATTCATCCACTTTTCTTTCAAATTTATTCTGAAAATTTCTAAATTGATTGAGCTTGATGTTTTTCATTTTATTGGTTGATAACATATGAATAGTGATGTATGAATTTTGGTAAAGAGTTTTGATGATGTTAGAGAACCAATTTTCTTAAAACATTTTGTAAGCTAAGTTGCTGAATCTCAATTTCTAGCAAGCAACTCAATTTACATGATTGTTATGACTAATTTAGAGACATGATCTTGAGCTGAAATTTTTATATGATGAAGCCAACATATGTAAGTGTTTCCAGAAATTTTCTTGGCTCATCTTAAGAACTTTTGCTATGGTTAAAAATTGAAAACCCAAACAGGTTATGGTTTCTTCCTGCATAGTCCAGTTTGTAGTACTGAATTTGTCTGATTTTATTACCCTAGCAAATGATTGAATTATTGGCTGAAATTTTTATAGAATGTTGAGGAAATATTGAGGTCAACCTATAATTTTTTTCACGAAGTTTTGTGTTTATTTGGTAGGGTAGAAAAATTGAGACTTCTAGTTGTTGCCTGTGAATATGTAATTTCTGACCTCCAAAATTGTGAAATTTTATAATTATAGCTAGAGACCTTTTTTATGCCTTGCAATTTTTACATGACCTCATTAACACATTGAATTACCTCTGAAAAATAGTTTTGCTATGTTCTCATGATGTTTGGTAAGTTAACCATAATTTCTCTTAGAATCGAAATTCTAGCAGCAAGCATGGTTGGCTAAGGAAATGCCAAAATGTTTATGACTTGACTTTATTATTACATGTGAACTTATTGATGTTGTTAGGCATATATAGAAGTGATTACTTATTCCAATTGCTCACATATATGCGAGACAAGCATAAGACTACGTATTATTGGGTCAGAGAGCAAATCCGATTAGTTAAGGAGTGAACCTAACTACCCTTGAATTAAGTCAGGGAGCGAACTTGACTAGCAATAGGTCTGTGTGTGAATTGAAAATCCAATGATCATGTATATGAATGAACTCAGTCCTAAAAGGCGCTCTATTACCTAGAGTGGCCTAAGCCACCATAATCAAGGGCCTAGATAGTCAAAGTAGCAATTTATTTAACCTTATGTGATATATGAATAATGCTTTAATATTTGATTGAGATCAAGATATTATGTGTTTAATTACTAATTTAAATCCAAGGATGACCACCACATAAAATGGATCCTTCGGATAAAGATCTTGTTAATCTAGATAATTACTCTTAATTTTCGTTTAAATCACAAATTAATCATGGTCACTATGAATCACTATGAATCACAAATTCCTTAGGTAAAAGGCAATGCTACCATGTTTATAATGCCCTTACTAATGCATACAACTCTTTATCATATGTGGGATAGTTAAGAACAACACCATTTAATTTTTCACTAAAATAAGCAATTGGGTGCCCTTCTTGCATCAAAACAGCCCTATTCCACACCAAATGCATCACATTCAATCTCAAAAGATTTAGCAAAATTAGGCAATGCAAGAATAGGTGCATGAGTTAATTTATCTTTGAGGGCAGCAAAGGCTTGCTCTTGCCTTTTACCCCATTTAAATCTCACATGCCTTTTAATTACTTCATTCAAGGGTGCAGCTAATGTACTAAAATCTTTAACAAACCTCCTATAGAAGCTAGCTAAGCCATGAAAGCTTCTTAGCTCACTAACATTCTTAGGAGTTGGCTACTCTTGAATAGCTTTTACCTTCTCTTGATCAACCTATACTCCTTGTGAGCTAACAACAAAGCCAAAAAAAACTACATGGTCTGGACAGAAAACATATTTTTCCATGTTGGCATATAATTTCTCATGCCTAAGAGCTTCCAACACACACCTCAAATGCATCACATGCTCATCAAAAGAGTTGTTGTAAATCAAGATGTCATCAAAATAAACAACAACACATTTTCCCAAAAAATTCGTAAGCACATTATTCATCAATCGCATGAAAATGCTAAGTGCATTTGTCAATCCAAATGGCATGACCAACCATTCATAAAGACCATATTTAGTCTGAAGAGTTTTCATTCATCATCATCTCTGTAACACTCTAATAATTAACCTAATACGCCTAGGTCGTATCTGATTAATTACTAGACTTTACTCTTTGCTTCAGTTATTTAACCATACTTTGAAAATACTTAATGAAATTACGAGCCATTTTTTTTAAAACATGATTGAAATCGTGAGCCTCGTGTAGCGTGCACAATAATCGAGATAAAGCGGAAAATAAACAGACATATCATGAGAACACATCATATTGGCTCCATCATATGACATCCATAATTACATATCACATAGATATTTTTCCTAGCAAGAGTTAAGCTAGATGTAGACAATCGAACAAAACATAAATAATATATGGATGGAAAAACATCTATTAACAGCACCTATTTATAACACTCAGATATAGGAATAGATATCCGAGTTCAAGCTCAAGGTCTAGCGAATACGTTCCTCAAGGATAATAAGCTGGTTCACAAGATCACATGCATCTACCAGGTGAGAGCATCGGAATCACGAACATCACCATCACTTTCTGAAGACGAGATGGAAAGAAAGAAGGGAATGAGAAACTTATAAAAGAATCTCAGGAGGGTACTCACTTCATATGCATCGTGTCATCATCATCGTCCCCAGGAACCTTGGGGTTATTATGAAATAGTGAGCATGCTAAAATTGATTTATTAAGTTCGAAAATATACTTTACCGAGGTTCGTCGTTTTAATCATGCGTCTTATAATGTATCATAAACTTAGCATGTCATGTTTATAATGAACTTTTCCTTTCATATATAATAACATAGTTATGCATAAAACCACATCATATTCCTAATCATCATTTCATAATACTATGCATAGCGAAACATCATATTTCTCATTATCATCTCATAAATACTATGCATAGCAGAACATCATATTCATATAATGCATTTACTTAGTTTCTTAGGTGACTTAAAGTTACTTTCATCATCATTTTCCTGGGCCATCCTATACTCCACCCTTTTGGGAGTAATCTAGGTTATGAGCTCATACCATACTAGTCATCACTAGTATATACTTATCCCTTTTGATAGGTTAAAATCCTAACTCTACCCTTTTGAAAGAACGGTTAGGGGCAAGAATCACCTTTTCACCACCTATAGTCTGATGGGTCCAAAGGATCATTTCCTCATAAATTTAAGTCACCATTAAGTCTTTGCATGTTATATTATAATACAATTCTCAATTCATAATCATTCATAACATTTTCTCATTTATAGTCTTATTCTGGAATAATATATATACCAACTGGAATCATGCATCTGGAGATTCAGGAAAGAGAGGTGGGTCACAAATGGACACGCTTAAATACCAAGTCTTTCCTAGCCAGACCTTTCCAAATTACACTTTTACAGTAATATACTTTCTTCCAAGCAACAAAGGTAAATTTTTAAATAACAAAGAATATTTCATTATTTCATCCATAAGCATTCTCATTGTTTGCAACAGCAACTATAATATGCAAGCCCGGAAATCATTCAATGACGTCAAATACTTAATAAGCATCAAATCACTACATAGACTTATCATTTAAAACATCAAAAAGGCATCATCATAAATCCTTAGCGAAACTCTTAAACAACGAAACTCTAGAATCAGGCAACCTTAATTATTGAACTAATTAATTATGCATCTAAGGGACTTATTACCATCAATTATAAGTCCTAAGAACATTATTAGACTATATGGGGCAGCATAACAGTAAGTTGTACTTAAGGTTTTACGGTTAGAAGTTGCGTTTTTAACCCTTTCTCGTTATGCTTTTCCCTATGATGCTAAAATTAATTACTAAACCAATTATGAATCATTCTCCCTTATCTAAACATGATAAAATCTGGTTCTTAAGGTCACTAAAGGCTCTGGACAGAATGCATAAATTTCATTCTCTAAAGTTCTAGAAATCTTGCTTTTACGGTTTTCTAGGAAGCTAGTTTTATCTCTAACATGCATAGAATCATTCCTTTAGCAATAAACCATAATTATCACAACTTCAAATATATTAAACCATCATCATACAATAGTACTAAACTCATATTAGTGGCTGAATCATGAACCTCATATAATTGCTTAAAATCACATTTTTAAATACAAGTAAGAAACTAGTATCCCGTAAAATCTTTGCAAGGCCTTAAAACTCTTTTAAAAACTAATTCTTTTTGTTACTCTTGAAAGAAATTTTAGAACTAAATCAGTAGCTTATTTAAAATCACTTTAGGCCTACCTTAATCATGAGACCGATTTATACATTGAAAGAATTTTTACGATTAAAATTTTCACTTAAGATAAAAGGAGCAAGTCTTGAGCTTTAGAGATTTAGGTGATAACTAGAATCATAAACATGTTATGCAACCTCATTTTAATCTTGTCTTTATAAGGTGATAACTTGGAATTATAAACATGATATGCAAGAAACTGAGCAGCGGTAGTTGCATGGACCAGTGGAGGGAGAAGAAATCTTAGAAAGGAAGGCGGTAGTCCGCACTGGATCGTGAAGAGAAAAGAGAATTCTTATTACATCTTATTAAGCTCCAAACTCAAGAATTCTTAAAGAATGAATTCTTTAACTCCAATAATCTTAAGGAAATTGAAAGTGAGTTTTAGAGTTCTTATTACCATGGTTCCAACTTTGTTTGTGATACTTGGGCAAGTCTTTGAGCTCTAGGATCTTTAAGTGATGACATAAAATAAACATGCCATGCATTGATTCTTTTAGCCATTATAAAATAAAGTGAGAGCATAAAATAAATATGAGATGCATCCTCTTTATTATCTTTGAAGATTAAGTGACAACTTGAAACATAAACATGAAATGCAAGCTTGGAAATTTAAACATGAGAATGCAAGTTCATTTATTCATTCTTGAGAATTTAGTGATGACATAAAAAGTAAACATGGTTATGCAAGGCATAAACTTAAACATGGATGCAAGTTCATTTTATTTCTTTACTAGAGCTCCTCCAAGACTTTAGAGAAATACAAATTCAACCCAATATATCTTAGCAAGACAAAGTGAAAAATACATCTTTCAAGTTCTAAACTCAAGATCTTTATTTTTACATCATAAAAACATCATTCTTTAAAGTTTTGCATCAAGTGGAATTTTCAAGCTTTAGAAGCCTAACTTGTGATGGATTTACAACCAACACTCAAGGTCCTCATCATCAAGCTATCATCATATTCCCATATAGGCCTTATGGCCGAAATGTTCAAGGAAAAGAAAGAAGAAAATCGAATGGAAAAGCTAGAGAAAGTCCATGAAATCATCATTTTGAACCAAGAACAACACTTAGCAAAGCATAGAAATAAGCTTAAAGACAACTCCCTACCTAATGTGGTTTGAAGGAAAGGAAGAGAACTTGGTTTCTTGGAGTGAAATGAAAGAAAATCTCTTTGAGAAATAGAAGAAGAAGTTTCAGCCAAGGGGAGGAGGAAAGAAAGTTTTTGTGCTTTGTAAAAACTAGAAATTGTGCAATTATGAGCAAGGCTTCTAAGACTCCTTAAGCATGCCTATTTATAGAGATTTTGGAGCTCATGAATGGACAAGAAAAGGAGGAAAGTCTGACCAAATTTGAGGAGGAAACAAAGAAGAAAAATCATCTTGTTTGGTGGCTTAAAACATGGAATCATGAAACATGATTCCTTGTTTTCATACCTTGAGTTTTGTGCCAAGTTTGAAAAATTTTCTGATGTATATTAGGCCATATAATTTCATGCATTATAGCCCAAGGAGGATAAAATTTGTGTGTTCCATGTATTATATAGGTGTAGGTAGGTATCTTTGCAAATTAGAGAATTTACAATTAAGGGCTTAGGTGAATTAATAAGCAATTTGAGTGTTTTTAAGCAATTTTAAGTTCTAATCAATCTAAATAAATAATTTTGACTCTAGATTAATAATTAGAATCTAATAACCTTTAATTTGAGCCTAATATTGCTTAGGTTTCGCTATATGAATCAAAAATCTCAAATTCGCAAAACTACAAAGAGGGACAAAATGGTAATTTTACTTAAAAATTGCCTAAGACCACCGAGCTTAACTAATGGTTAATCATAGCTTAAAAACATGTTTTAAAACATTTTAGTGAGGTTCGGGTTCAGTCGGCACGCAATTGAAGTTAAAACGGTGGCGTTTTGGTCATTTCGCGTCCTCAAAATTAGGATTCTTCTCCTCTATTAACACACATAACACAAAAAATCCCTTATTATCATCAAAACATCCCCTTGAGGATGGGTGGGGCCCACGATCCTCATTTTCTAGTAAAATAACCTCAGGGCATTTTGGTCATTTTACACGTATAGAAAATCGGGTTTGCAACTTTTGCACGAATTGCTCCTAATCTTTCTTCTAATGTTATATTCCTTTATTGAGGATTGTTCATCTCAATTATATGAAAAATTACCTAGGATAATTCGGTAATTTCTAAATGACAGTGAAAATTACAGAAAAATTGGGTGTTACACTCTTTTATCCTGATTTGATGATATCCACTTTTAAGATCAATTTTAGAAAACACACATGCTCCATGCAATTCATCCAACAAATCATCTAATCTAGGAATGGGATGTCTATACTTTATCGTGATGTTATTGATGGCTCTACAATCAGTGCACATCCTCCAAGTTCCGTCTTTCTTAGGTACTAGAATGACTAGAACTACACGGACTTAAACTTTCTTACACCCACCCCTTTTGCATCAAATCTTCAACTTGCTTTTGAATCTCCTTGGTCTCTTAGGGGTTACTCCTATAGGCTAGCCTATTAGGCAATGAAGCTCCTAGAATGAGATCCATTTGATGTTTTATTCCTTGCAAAGGGGGTAGACCGTAAGGTACCTCTTTGGAAAGACATCTTCAAATTCCTGATAAAGAAGAAACTTCACAAGAAAGAGAGTTAGTAGCACTTACTCCAATTAATTTACTTTCCTTACTCAAAAGTAAAAGCATTTGCTTTTTCATGAGCATAGCCTTTTTCATCTCTTTTTCTTAATAAACAGATTTTATAATTTTCCCTCTGTTGTTCCACTCTCTTTTTCCTTTTTCTTTTCACTTCCTTTTTCCTTTTTCTTTTCACTCTTTTTTTCTTTTCTTTTTTGTTTTCTTTTGTCTCTCATTCTGGATTGATTCTCACTAACCTCTCTTGAGACAAAAGGGCAAGAATAGTCTTGCGCTCTTTATGTACAAATGAAAATTTGTTTGTGTACCTATCATGAAGAGCTCTTTTGTCATACTGCTAAGGTCTACCAAGAAGTAAATGGCAAGCCTCCATAGGCACCACATCACAGAAAACTACATCATTATACTTTCCTATGGAGAATTCCAACTCCACTTGCTTATTTAAAGTTATTTCACCATCCTTACTAAGCCATTAAAGGTCATATGGTCATGGGTGTGGCTTAGTTTCCAAATTCAATAGTGAGACAATCCTTGCATTAGTAACATTAGTGTAGCTCCCTCCATCAATAATTAAAGAACAAACCTTCCCTTGGATGATACACCTTGTGTGGAAAATATTTTCCCTTTGGGTTTCATCCAATTCCTTTGCTTGGCTGCCCAACAACCTCCTTACCATGAATAAATTTCCTCACTTTGTGGTGCAGATTTGAGGATGATTCACTAGTGATTTCCCAATCCTCCTTAAGCAACATAGTCTTCTTGGTTGGACATTCCGAAGCTATGTGACCTCTCCCCAAATACTTGAAGCATTTTATCTCACTATTCCTTGTCTTTTTAGGGGTCTCATTGTACTTGAATTGAGTCCTTTAAGGTGCAGCCATGGTTTTGTTAGAAGAAGTACCTCCCTCCTTCTTATTTCTTTCCTTCTAATTTGAAGAATTGAAATTAGAAGAACTCTTCCTCATGATACATTTTCTCTTAAGTTGCTGCTCCACTTTGGTAGCTTGATGTACCAGGTGTAACACCCTAACTTTCACCTCACACGCTCGAGTCGCATTTAGCTAGTTATTAGACGTTACGCCTTTTATTTCAGAACTTGACTTATCTTTATTTAAAATACGGGTAATAAAATATGACTAAATTTTTCTTTTTGAATTTAAGATTTAAAATGCGAGCGCGCGTGCGCATACATAACGATTAATACACAAATGATATAGCCAACATATACACATTATCATAGCATATAGAAACAAGTCATGGAATAGTCACAACATAATTTATATTAACACATCATAGTCACATCATAACGACGATGCCCTTTGAACACAAGGACATCTCAAGATACTAAACATAACAAAAGATGAACGTACACGAACCCAACGCTAGACATTACTATAACTTTTCTAGACTAATCTTCGCGCTTTCGCCTACCTCTACCCTGTAGCGTGGTTCCTAAACTTACGCCTCACAAAGGATCACGAACATCTACATCACTCGCCTCGGAGACGACATAGAAGAAAGGAAAAGGGATGAGAAATCTATATAAGATTCTCAGGAGGGCTTCCGACTCTAACACAAGTGTCATCGTCGTCGCCCAGCCACTTTGGGTTTCGTTATAAAGGGTGTTCATGCATAGGTTCAATTTTAATTTCTCAAAGCTTATTATCCGAAGTGGGTTTCTTTTAGCATGTGTCTTCATGTTATGAATGCAGCAGATATTGTATGTATGCATGGCAATATGACAATACACGTAGATAACACATTTTACTTAATCAAAGCATCAATGAAACTTCAACGAAACATATGCATGTGCATCTTTTACTTTATCATAATTGAACTTGTGAGTTCCTTTCATGACTTTTTCACTTTTTCATTTTTCCCACCCTCGTCATAGCCACCAAAATCCATCCAACATGCCGCCCTAGCGATTTTCTCTTAGCCACCAAAACTCCAAATACACCCATCGCCTAGGAATGGGCTCATCCTAACTAGCCGTCGCTAGATTTATACGGGAAAAAAAGAGGGGAATCATATCTCTTTCTTGGATCACCCTACAACCCTTAACTCGGAAGTCATAATGGGATCATTTCCTCATTAACATATCTCTTTTCTTTCTTCAAACACATCAACTGGTTAAGACCATGACTTTGTCCGCTTCGGTATGGCTCGACGTCCATACCCCCCAGTTTACTTTCTCCTTGTAGCAGGAGAAATGCGTTTCGGCATATAACTTTTACATTAACATACCATTTATGCAACATGAGCATGGAATCATTTTAAAACATATCATATACTTTTCTCATATGCAACGTTATAACATTTCAAGTAACATTCATCACGTCATATACATTTCAAGTAAATAATCAAGTAAGACTTCAATACACATAGACATTCTCATCATAATTTCATTTCATCATATCATGTACATTCCCATTAAGTAATCATGTGAAAAGGCAACATCACATAAGCATCCATATCATAGGTTCATCCTATTAAAATCAAAACACTCATTTCTGGCACATTTAGGTCCTGGTAATCGATTACAGGTGCTGGTAATCGATTACTAGAGACAAAACCTATTTCTGGAAAAAGAAGAACATCATGGTAATCGATTACATGAACTGGTAATCGATTACATGAGTCTGAACTGGTTCTGGGTACGGAGAACACCCTTGGCAATCGATTACACCTCTTGGTAATCGATTACTAGAACCCAGAATCCCATAAATTGCTTTCTGGTAATCGATTACATAGCCCAGTAATTGATTACCAGAATCCTTTTTTCAAAAAACTAAACTTTCTAATACATTTTCAAGTATCCTTCCTTTCCAAAAACACTTTTATCACACCTTTTTAAAAACTTTTTGAAATCATTATCATATTTCCACAATTTAAAACTAACATTGTAACGTAACTAAGAAATAAATCTCAACACTCATAAAAAAACAAACATAAAGGAAACTACTTCATATTCTTTATTTTATTGCTCATAGGCTCTAATCTAGTGTGGATTCTAGAACGGCCGACCAACTTTAAGGTTGGCAAGGGTAAGCTTAGAGCTTTTTGAAAACATGTGATTAAGTTCTTCAAACAACTTTTAGTGATCTACTTAACATTTATATCAAACTTTTTATAACAAAAGGAAATGGAAACCGAAACCATTAAGGGAAAAAGGAAACAAGAACCAAAAACTTTGAACAAGGAAAGGAAAGGAAACTGAAATCATTTATAGTCCAAGACCAAGTTTTCAAGTTTTAGAGGTTTCATTGTGATGAACTCAAAGTCATCATCTAGAACTCTCATCATCAAACTATCATGAAACATCATCAATGGCCTTGAAGGCCGAACATGTAAGGAAAAGAAAGAACTTGAAAGAAAACTCCCTACCTAGTGGTGAAGAGGAAAGCTTGGTTCTTGAAGCAAGTTGAGAAGAACAACTTCTTCCTTGATGCTTGATGATTTTCGGCCAAGGCAAGGAGGCAAAGAAGATGAGGTGTTTTCTTTGTGAGCTTGAAGAGGTGAAGAAAAGGAAAGGAACTCTTGAGTCTTAAGAGAAAAAGAAAGAACTCAAGATTACTCTTTGAAGCTAATCTTGGCAAATGAACAAAATGCAACCAAGCTCATCCAAGCATGGTATTTATAGAGGGAATGAGACCTTGTGGCTAATTTGGGGAGGAAGGCTTGACCTCATGTTCCATGAGGTGAGAGAATTTGCTTCATGGAGGCATGGTGAGGTATGGTGGAAAGTATGGGCAAAGCATGGGCATTTTTGTGTGTAAAAAATAAATCAACATGTGAGGAATGGGGAGGGAATTTTCGGTCAGATTATGCAGCCAAGGGGAGGGAAAATCTCATTTAATTGTGGTTTAATGATGTGTTTAAGTGTGTCTTTGATTAGGCTTTTGATTAGGCATTTGTAAGCAAGTGTTTAGGTGATAAAATGGCTAATTAAGGTGGTTCAAGACTTGATTAAGGAGTGGTCATACTAAATTAGAGAATTAAAACCATACTTTAGTCAAATTAAATCATAGACACAATTCCATGATTTAAGGAATTAGAGAGAGAAAATACTATTCATGAAAATGTGACATAATGTCTTAAATTCAAGAATAGGATTTTGAGCTTCTCTAAGCAATCTTAGGTTCTAATCAACCTTGATTAATTATTTTGACTCTAGATTAGTAATTAGAATTTACTAATCTTTAATTAGAGCCTAATATTGCTTAGGTTTTGCTAATCGTGTCATTCAGGCCAGAATGCACTTAGCTAGGGGTAAAACGGTAATTTTTCACTAAAACTCCGGGGCCACCGGGCTTATCCCAACATAAAACATTACTTAAAAACATCATTTAAAACCTTTTGGTGAAGTCGGTTCAACCACGTAAAACGAGGTTAAACACCAGGGGGCATTTTGGTAATTTCGCACGTTGAACTCAAAAATGAGATTCTTCTGCTCTATTACCACACATAACATGCACAAACCCCTATCATCACAAAAACATCCCCTCGAGGATGGCCTGGACGTTCTCATTTTGGGGTAAAATGACCTTAGGGGCATTTCGGTCATTTGTACAGGAAAATTCCGTACACCAGGTCTTCCGACTCCAGAATTTTGTAGCTCAACAACATCTCTAATGTCATTATTTAGCCAATTCAGAAAGCGTGTCATAGTAGTCTCCCTATCTTCATTCACATTGGCTCTAATCAAAGACATCTCCATTTCCTTGTAATATTCATCAGGACTCCTACTTCCTTGCATTAGTCTTTAGAGCTTGTTATGAAGGTCCCTATGATAATAGGAAAGGACAAATCTCCTTCTCATCAACCTCTTCATTTCAATCCCAGGATCCACCAAAGGTTCTTCATATCTAAGTCGCTCATTTTGCAATTGGTTCCACCAAATAAGAGCATAGTCCATGAACTCCATGGCTGCCACCTTTACTTTCTTTTCTTCATTGTAATTGTGGCATAACTGCTCAATTTTCATCTCCCACTCAAGATAAGCCTCTGGTCTTTAATGCCTCGATTTTTTTCTGAGTACAAATAATTAAAGTACCCCTGAGGTCATTTTTACCGAATTCGGTAGCCAACCCGACATTCTGATGGGTCAATTCAATGTTTGAAGGGGATTATAACTGTAATGTTTGATATTAGAGGTGAAAATCTCGTTTTCCAACTTTCGGCTCAAAATGACCAAATACCCCTATAGCATTTTATGCAGGTAAAGGTGCCGTTTGAGCCAGAAACTTTTCCAAAAGGTTCGGAATGATGTTTATGAATGGTTTATGATGGTTAGCAGGAGATTCCAGCAGTTTTAGTGCAAAATTACCATTTTGCCCCTAGAATAGTGTACAGTGAGCCTAATGATGTAATTAACCAAACCGAAGCAATATTAGGCTCTAATCGAAGATTAATTAATTTCAATAATTAATCTAGAGTCAAAATAATTTATTAAGGTTAATTAGAACCTAAGATTACTTAGTTAAACTCTAATATCATTCTTTGATTCAAGATTCCTAGTCATTAAATCTTGAATAGTAAATTTTCTCTCCAATTCCTTAAATCAAAGAATTGTGTCTATGATTTAATTTGACTAGAAAATGATTTTTAATTTATTAATCTAGCAAGATCACCCCTAAATCAAGTCTTGACAACCTTAATTGACCATTACCTCGCCTAAACACTTTCTTTCAAACTCCTAATCAAAACCTTAATCAAAGAAACACCTAAACACATCATTAAACCACAATTACATGAATAATTTCTTTTCCTCCCATGGCTAAAGCTGAATACATACCCATTGTTTTGTGTCACATGTTGATTTTATTTCACTCAAAGAACCATACCTCAAGCCATACTTTGGACCATCCTGGAGCCATGTCTCACCATGCCTTGCCCATACTCACAACCATACCAATCAAGAGATATTTTCTTCCTTCTTCCCCACCAGGGATCCTCCTCCCCTTTGTAGTCTCATTGTTTCAATTTTCTATAAATACCAAGCCTTAGTGAGCTTGGTTACACTTTAGATCATTTGCCAAGTTTAAACTTTCTTGCAATTTTCTTTCTTTTCCTCTCAATTTCTCTTCATCTTGTTCTTCTTCCCCACCACTAAAGAAACCTTTCCACCACCACAAACAACCTTAAACCACCACTCCCCTACCTCAAACCACCTCTCAAACACCAAATTTTTCCATTCCCAAGCTTACACTTTCAAGGAATATTCATCTTCCTTGAGTTCCTCACTTGGCCAAATTCTCATCATCATCATCCAAGAGAAGATTTCGTGTTCTCATTTCCTCAAAGAATCAAGCTTTCTTTCATCTCTTTCAAAGCCTTCATTTGGTAGGGGTTTATTTTCAAAATTTTGTTTGCTTTCTTTAAGAAAAGTTCTAGTTTTCTCTTGGTTTTCAAAGCTCTTTTCCTCTTTTTATTTCGGCCTTAGAGCCTTGAGATGAGAAAGACTTTGGCTTGATGATGAGGTTTCAAGATAATGGTCTTGTGATGCCATGTGAGAAACCTCTAAAACTTGAAAACTTGGTCTTTGACCATATATGATTTCGATTTCCTTTTCTTTTCTTTACTCAAGATTTCGGTTCTCATATCCTTTTCTCCTCTATGATTTCGATTTTCATTCCTTTATTGGTATAAAGTTTGATAAAAATGTTAAGTAGCTTACTAATGGTTTTGTTTAAGAAAATTATTCATATGTTTTTAAAGAGCTATAAGCTTACCCTTGCTAACCTTAAAGTTGGTCGGCCGTTCTAGAGTTTACTCTAGATTGAAGCCCATGAGCAATAAAATGAAGAATATGAGTAGTTCTCTTTATATTTGCCTTGATAAGTGTTGATGTTTATCTCTTAATCCATTTTCTTGAGCTTGATGATGATGTTCAAACTATAAGACTTCTTTGAAGACTTGGTGCTAAGAACTCTAAAGCTCACTTTATATTGTTAGATACATGTTGGATTAAGGCTATTGATGTTCCTCTAAAGTCTTGTATGAACTCTAGTTAAGATAAAATAAGTTGTATTCATGTTTAAGTTTATGCCTTGCATATCATGTTTACTTTTGATGCCATCACTAAGCTCTCAAGAATAAATAAATGAACTTACATTTCATGTTTAAATTTCCAAGCTTGCACTTCATGTTTATTTTTCAAGATATCACTTAAGCCTTGTGATGATGATGATGGACTTGATATAAGTTCATCTAATCATAAGTGTCCATAGTCTATGTCTTGGAATTTTTCTAATGAGGTTGCATCTCATATTTATTTTATGCTCTCACTTTATTTTATAATGAAGAATAAAACAAAGTGCATAACATGTTTATGTTTATGTCATTACCTAAATATCCTAGAGCTCAAAGACTTGCCCAAGTATCATATATAAAGTTTTAGAAAATGGAAGCATTTCAAGAATGCCATTTCAGCCTTGTGATGATGATGATGGACTTGATATAAGTTCATCTAATCATAAGTGTCCATAGTCTATGTCTTGGAATTTTTCTAAGCTTAGGTGAACTTAAAGAATATTATGAACAAGATTTTATGTTTTAAATCTATTTTATGAACAAAATAATTTAGCTACTGACCTCACCTATATTTATATGATTTTAATGAGATGAATTGGTTTCTAAAAGAGTTTTGAGTTCCTAAAATTATTCCAAGAGAAAACTAGCAACTTATATGCATTTAAATTATGAAATTATGTAATTATGTGAGCTATACTTTTTGGTTCTGCCTTGATTGTTTGGCCACTGTATTAATTCTGTTTTATGGAGTTAAGATGTGTAAAATTATGTTTGATTGAAGCAAGGGATGATTTAGGGAAGTTAGGAAAGAATAAGTAACTAGAAAGGACTTAAAATGAGAATTCTAGAACACTTAGATACACAAATTGTAAATTATGTTATAGCATAATTGAACTTAAGGAAAATGATTTATAATTAGTGGATATGTGTAGGAATATCTAATAATTGGTTTAGGAATTGAATATAGAGCCTTAGGCGAAGACAGGAACTTAGAAAGGGTCAAAGACATAGAATCTAGAATCCTGTAATCGAATTATAACTATCTTGCTTAATTTATGCAATGCTGTTTGGAAGAGTTAGTGAGCATAAATATTAGAGAGAATTACAAGTAATAATCATTTAGGTGTGTCTAAGGTTTATAATGGGCATTAGGATAATCAGAACACAAGATTAAGACCCGTAAAGATCAAAGCATAAGACATTGCAAGATAGGAGATATAATGTGAGTAAGTGACCGAGTGAACGAGTGTATTTATGTTATGCTGAGAGTATTAATGTTATGTGCATAAGATTGTGTGAACTTATGACGTAATTGATGTGATAATACGGCATGTTATGATTGAGATGCATATGGATATAAGATGATGATGAAATGAATGAATATGTTTATATAGCTTTTAAAGATTTGATTGATTGAGACATTGAATAAGTTACGTGGCATGACTCAAATATGAGGAAATTCGGTATACAACCGCTATGCTGAATTTCCGTTAAATTTGATAAACTTAAAAGAAGTTTTGAAAAGAAAGATTTTGAATGTGACATGTCGAGATGCATTTCTCCTGCTCCTGAGGAGAAAGTAAACCCTGGGGGTATGGTTGTGGAGCCATACCAAAGCGGACAAAGTCACTGGTCTTAACCGTTGATGCTTTCGTAGACCGAGACGTACTTCTCCTACTACGGTGAGGAGAAGTTAAAATCGTGAGGGCATAGACATTAGCCCAAAAGCGGATAAAGTCACTGGTCTTAACCAGTTGATGCATTTTGAGGAAGGAAAAAGTCCCATGATGGGTGATCCTTAGGCCCCATACCCGTACTCTAGAGTCGGGATTATTGTGATTATGTTTCGCATATCAAGAGGATAAGTAAGAACTAGTGACTACTAGTTGAGGTATGAGTTCATAGCCTAGTTTTAGGAGTGTGGTTACTTTTTGATACCTTTATATCACAAGTTTGAGAAAAGAGAAAAGGATGTGAAGTTCCATACTTATGAAAGAGAAAGGTTTTCATGAGAAGTTATATGCCACTATGTGATGATAAATTATTTATGTCATGTTTTAATTGTTTACATGTATAAAGTATTGTCATGCATTCATGTTTCACTATGCTGCATACATTCATTAAGATTCATCATAAAAGACACGGACCTTGGATAATTACTTTTATAAAAACCTCATAATGAATCTTTGCATGTTACACCTTTTCACAATAAACTCAAGGTTCCTAGGGACGTAAATGAAGACATTGATGATAGGAGGATTCACTTGAGATTCTTTAGTAAGATTCTCACCCTCTTCTCTTTTCCCGTTACGTCTTCAGATTCCGATGGCATCGTTCGTGGTCTTCATTGACACACCGATCTGGGAGGTGCACTTTGACTCGAGCATCAGTCATATCATTTCGAGGGTTGATGTGCTGTGCATTTTGCGTACATGGGACGCCCGTTCGTGCATCCAATTTCCAGTTTCGCTTCACTCCTACCTCTCCGTATGGCGACAACATGATCTTCGAGAGGAGACCCCACGACGAGAGACTCGCCGCGCCCATCCATCATCCTCTGACTACCTGGAGTACATCCCGCTCATACCACGCACTGGGGTTGACTCTGTCTGAGGACTCCCCCCTACGTACTCGGAGGTTCTGCTCCCTCGGTACCCATGGACGTGGGTAGGGGCAGCGAGGATACTTTCACTCAGCGAGGCTTGCGAGGCAAGTACGATAGCTCGAGAGGCGCCCACGCGGAAAGGCCATGTTGTTCCCCGCTTCGCATGCCCACGCCCCCTCTTCACTGGGCCACGCGAGGAGCTTGAGCAGTTCGTGGGACACATTTCCCCATCGCTAGAGGATCAACGTCACCAATAGGTTTCGAGGGAAAGGTAGCTATAGCTGGGGTTTGATCTTTTGGGGTTTCCCTGTACTCGTTTATGTTTCCTTTCCTGTATTTCCTGTTCTATGTACTACAAGTTTTGCCCATTCTTATGTGGGTATGACTTTATGTTTTTATATTTCAGTTGATGTATCCAACTATGTATCAAACTATGTTATCTAATACATTATGACATTTGCTTCTATGAATGGATGTGTTCTTTATTGCTTTTAATTGTATGTTTTAATCCTTTGCTTCACGTTTCGCTCATGATAGTACACAACGGCTCGCATTTTGTTTTACATATTTTTTTTTTAAAAAAATTTTATCTATTTTCCACTAAGTAATTTTACAAATGAATTTAAAAGGAAGTAATAACTAATAATTAATTTTAACGTGTCCTAGGCATATTGGATTAACTATTATGGTGTTAGAGGATCATTCTTCCCTTTGAAAGGTGGGATATTAAGCTTCACTCCCTTAATTTGGTCCTCTTAGCATCACCCTCATTATCTTTTCTCCTCCTTCCATCAATCCTCCTTCTACCTCCATCATCATTATGATGTTCTTGATTTTCTAACCTCAATTCTCTCATATAACTCCTCTGTATGCTCCTTCATCATCCTTTGCATTTGAGCTGTAATTGCCTCCACTACCAATCTGTTATTTCCTTGAGGAGGAGAGGTACCATCACCACCTGTTCCTGTCATAATTCAAGTAAAAAGAACAAAAATGAAAGCAATAGGACCTCACCACACTTTCACTTGTTTGCACTCTTAGAGATGTATCACTCGTGTTTGTTGCTCTCTAATAGGCTTTTGTGTAAAGTTCTCTTTTGCCTTTTACCACCAAGTGCTCTTGTAGGCTCTTAAATGGAATCACAGGTCAATTCAAAGAGAATCCAACAACTTCAATGTTAAATCACAAAACAACAAGCGGTCAAACAAAGAAAACTCTAAGACAACTTTTAAGATCCAAAAGAGACAAGCAAAAAAAGTTAAACAAGGATAAGCACACTCAAATCAGAGGCCAAACAAGACAAGAACAAGTTAATGGTTTGAAGAACAAAAGAAACAAGCCACCGTTCTAACTTTTCTTTCTTTTCAAATTATTTTTTTAATTCTATTTTTTTTAATTGTGTTTTTTTTAATATGTTCTTAATGATTGTAGATGAATAGACCAAATGGAATCATATCAAAACAAGTACATTTTTAACAACTAAACATGAAACTAATAAAGCCTAGAAAGATTAAAATGAAATAATTCCCAAGAACATCAAGAACACATGATGAACATTCTACACCTCCTTTTTTTTTTGACCCTCTGATCCAATGTAAGACCAAACAAAGACAGAAATGGAAATTACAAGAACATCATAAAATTAAGCAAAAGATGAATCAAACAATGACTAAAAAATAACAAATTGCAGGGTTGCACCAAACTCGTAAAAAGAAATTGTTGTATCTCAAGCTAGAAAATTCAGATTGTAATTATTCCAAAACGAGATGAAAGATGAGACTTTGAAATTCAAAATGACCCAAGAACATCGAAATATGATGAGTAACACTCAGAAATAAACCAAAGAAACTGAAGGATTCTGAACTCGAATAACTTGGCTCTGATTTTTACCAAATGCTACGTTCCAGAATGGAAAGATGAGGAATGGAATTGGTTGAAGGTGCCATAATCAAGAATGATTATCAAGCCAAAGGAGATCGCCACAAGAGCAATTGGGTACTCTTAATAAGACCTAGAGTTCCAAGCAAGAACCAAAGAGACACTCTTATCAAAAAGGTATTTTGATATGAATTTAGCAAAAATCCCCTGCCAAAAGGTGTTTACAAGGTTTATAAACTAGAGTAAAATTCAGCAAGTGAGCTGTAACACTTAACCTAAAGCTAAAACCTAAACTAAAAAAAAAAATGTGAAATTAACAAGTGATGAGTTGTATAAAATTCACAATCCCAATTACATTATTACTAACTTAAAAATTAACAAGCCTAAAGATATAATTAAGCTTGATCAGCCACGTGAATGCAATGGACTAGTCTTGGGTCTTTATCTTCTTGAATGGGCTTTGCCTCAAACAAACTTGAAATCATTTGGCCCAAAGCTTCCTTAGCTCTCTTTGTATTGAATCTAGTCATTGGTCCACCAAGTCCTTCCAAAGGATCTCCTCCTTGCCTTTTCTTGCTTGAGTTTAATTTATCTTCATGATCACATCACTTATGAACTAATTAAATGAATCTATGCATATATACTTATTTCATAATTGAAAATTGAAGTAACCAAGACAATAATGATAATGTTTAAATTGTTTTTTTTTTATTTTCTTGTCATCTTTGGATGAGCCTGCGGGCCAGGATGGTATTCCATGAGTGAAGTTTTTGGAGATAGTGCATGCATAACAAACTAGTATTTATGGGGAAAATCAATGTAATTTTTGTAAATCTCATGGTAAGTTAGTGGTAATTTTACAAAATGGAGGGATGTTGAATGTAATTACATCAAGTGAATGTAAATTACTTTTAGTTAATGCCATTTTAGTTAATGACTTTTACACTATTAAGGCATTTTAGTTTTTTATTTTTAAAATAAGTCAAATTAGTTCTGATATTGCAAAATATTAGTCAAATTAGTCCTTTAATCCACTTTTATTTAAGATTCCATAAATTAAATAATAATATTTAACATTAAGTGATATTTTGACATAATATGTAATTTGAAGTAGAATGAAATTTATAATAACTCATTTTGGTGTCTAAACTTATAAAAAATAGTCATTTAAATCTTCATCTAAAATAATAAAATGAACTCATTTTATATAATTGTAGATAACAAAATTAGTTATTTTAAATTTCATTATATTTTAAATGATATAATATATCAATATATTACTTAATATTATATATTATCATTTAATTAAAAAAATATTAAATAAAAGTAGGATAATAGACTAACTTTAGTAACATTTTATAAAACTAAGAATAAATTTGACTTATTCTAAAATTTAGGAGCTAAAACGACTCATTAGTACAAATCCGTGGAGTAAAATGCTGTTACTTCTCGAACAAAGCTGAGGAGAACTAATTTGCTCAATTTAAGCAGGGTGTTCATTTTTGTTCGTTTATCAGCTCCCTATTTGTGGCCAGCACTGCGCAACTGCCGGCACTTGAGTGGCGAGAATTCGCTAAACATGAAGGCATCTCTTGTTTTCCTTTTCTTCTTTCTCGTTTTGGCCTTAGGTATTGTGATTTACGCTCCTCGTGATTCGTTCAGTTCAATTTTCATTTGTTCTTCGTTACCTTCATTCGCGAATCCCGTTCAGATCTCATTTTATTTTGTTTTATTCCCATTTTCAACAGTTCAATCGATATCCGTGATTTATTCTCCTTTTTTTGTTTCTTTTTCCCACTTACCAGTTTTGTATTTCTACCGTTTGTTTTAGTTTTTGCAAAGAAATCGGACGATGTTACAGAGTTGCAGATCGGCGTGAAGGTAATACTTGTTTTTTGTGATGGAGACCCGAATTCTCTTTCTTTTAGAATTTTAGTTTCGAATAAACTTTTAGTATGTGAAAAGGGTTCACAAAAGCCGCTTCTTTGCTTAATTTTTGTCTTTCTGAGTTGATCTTAAATCCGAATTCTAGATGTGTGGGGATAGATTCCAAAGCCAATATTGATAATGACTACAGCACTACTATAAATGTGGGAAACTTTATTGTAAATTATAGGAGAAGGTAATTTTTCTGTTTGATTCGCCTTTAGGTCATTAGAATCTTATGAAAGAACTTTCAACCATATGCTGTTCAAATCCCAGGAAAGAAATTGCGATTCTTGTTGGAAGATTGCAATGCATAGCTTTTTCGTGCTTCCTAAAATGTGCATTAGTCTATGGGCATTGGGCAGTTTGAATGGATCAAAGTTGTGCTATACCTCGTGGTCTCTCGAAATAAATAAATAAATAAACAAATCCGAAAGAACTTTTTAATGGGGTAAAATTTCACCTCGTTTTTGGGGTAAAAATTCTCTGATTTTTGAGTAAGGAAAATTTTGAGAAGATTCATCTCGCTCTCAGCGTTGGCTGAAAATCGGTGAATTCCTCCTTCTCTTCTTGTCACACTTGGTCTTCTTCTCCTACTATCTCATCTTTGAACTTTCAAGTTTCAATTTCAACGACAAAAATTCAGCAATTGTCATCATTCTGGTCCTTGGCTAGGCGTTGGCCGTATTGTTGGAGAGGCGGGAAAGGCCATGAACACTGCGTGTTTAGGAACACCGCACATCACAGGGGTAGAATACGTATCTGGTGTATTGACCATGTTGGATGCCAAATTTCACATGAGGCTTGGGCACAAATGCATTGTCATCGATCTCGTCCTCCTTTGAAGCTTGAAGAATTGTAGAAAAAAAATGCATGAATCTAATATCAGAGGATCTGGGATCATAGCTATGAAGGGATGTGGGGTTTGTTGGGCTTTTTAATGATTTAATCTAATATTTTTGTTTGTGTCCCAAACGTCTTTTACTTTTAAAGTGTAAAGCTCTTTACTCCACTAACATTTATGCCATAAAAAAAAAATTAAATTAAATGTATACCAAACACATCCTAAAACTTAAAACATGAAACAGAAGCTTGTTTATGTTTATTTGTCCTACACTCCTAACAAACTATTCATCTTTGTTGGCTTTCATAAGGCATTTCGTGTTGCTGTTTTCCAGCAAGTACTAGGAAGGATATTTTGATTTTGTACTGGGTTCTCCATCCTTCCTCCTTTTTGCTTACTTACTAGCTCTCTTTCTCCTTTGCAGCATAAGCCAGCTTCATGTGACATCCAAGCACACAAAGGAGATAGAGTCAAAGTGCACTATCGGGTTGGCAAATTCTTTTATGTTTCTTTGATGATGATAAGCATAATCATGACCTTAGATCTGAAGCATATACATGTATTTGTCATTTGGGACACAAACACGGCTTGACATATTATGTAGCATAAAGATAATAAGTCAGTGGCCTATGTAAGTTGAAAACATCAATAGAAGAGTGCAGTTCAGTAGGTATATATGCTTAATGTAATTAAATTAAGTTTCAGAATGGATGACCTGTAAACTCTAGGCGAAAACTGTCACAACCCTCATAATTAATGTAGTCTAAAGGTCTGAAATTTGGTCATAGAAGTTGTGATTTTGTTAATGAGGATGCTTTATCATAAAGGTTTCTCTGTCTTTTGGTGCTGACAAGTTTATGGTCCTCCATATGTTGTTTTATATTAATGCCTTCCAATATCCTGTTTGAGGACTTTTAAGATGCTCAGAAAGGTAGAATGAGATTGTTGTATTTTACTATTCGTTCAACTGCATGTTCTTTCCACTTTTTGTTGACATTTTCTTTTTATTTTCCTATTTAGCAAAGGAGTATTGTTGTTTCAATACCCACTTCCCCTAGACATCCAACACCTTTCTCACATAAACATTTCTTCTCTTCCATCTTCTGTCCTATTATTCTAGGTGTCTTGGGTGTCCCATTATTTGGGTGTTAGAATATCTTTTCCTTAGCAAAGCATATTATTGTGGGTATGTTTGATTTATGTTGATCTATGAATTTATACTTGAAAGACTGATTTATCTTATATTGAATATAATGCAATTCTACTTACACTTGTGGTAAAATGTTTCTCAAACAGGAACGTGCTCATAATCTTTGGTTAAGCCCTAACCAAGTGTGTAGAACAAACAACAATCTTCATGGGATGTCATGGAAACCCATAAAATTTGAAGGAATTTGAGATTAGACAAAAAGAGTACTTGGCGAAAAAAGAAAAACAAAATATTGTGTATTGCTTGATACATAGTATTACTTACTGTTCATTCCTGAAACTAACCCTAATAATTAACAGTATATAATAATAATAAAAAAATCCTAATAACTGAGACATTTCTCTTGGAATTTACTAGATCACCTTGATTTTGCATTTCATTCCAATTTGCTATTGATGATGGAATATGTTGGCAACCCTTTTTATAACAATGGTAAGCCTCGTGTAACGGTAAAGTTGCTCTTGTGATTTGGAAGTAATGGATGCAAATCGGAAACAATCTCTCCACAAAGTGGGGGTAAGTATTTACCCTCCTCAGACCCCACCTGGTGTGAGCCTCGTGAACTAGGTTAATTTTTTTTGAAATGTGTAAGATAGTCACCCTATGGTTAACATCCTCTCCTATTTTTCAAATTCAAGCATATGTTTGGTTGTCTTTTTGTTTTCATGTTTGGTTACAATGATTTCAATGATAATTATAAAATTGCCACCTTGATTTTACTCTGAATCTTGATTTCAAAGACTTGTTTTAACCATTTTCTTCACAAAACTGTAAAACAAGGAAGAAAATGAAAGCAACGTGGCTTTTTTGTAATTATAATTATGAAAACATCAACTTGAAATGAAAACACAAAGCAAATCAGGCACACCCTAATGTTGCTATTATGAAGGAATACTATCAACTCTAGCACTTTCTTCTTGGCAATGTGTTAGGAACCTATTAGTTAGGAGTTAATTAAAGGAGTTAGTTAACTACAAATAATGTAGGGATCAATTAGGAGATTTTTGTCATTTGTTAGTCACTTTTGGAGAGGTTGAGGATCTAGAATTCCTCAAGAGTGAGAGAAGCACTTTGTACAAGTTAGGATTCTTGGCACATTGTCAAGAATTCCCTATTCAATGCTCAAACATTGCCCTTCATCTTTGAATTCCTGAATGTTTTTGATACCTATTGTAACTCTATTATTAAAGCACTAAAGAACTTATGATCTTGGGAGGGGCTTTTCTTTGTTGCAAAAAGAATGATGGAGGCAATGGAAGCATTGCCTATGCAAGGCAAAGGAAGATGCGGGAAATGAATCAGGGACCATCTTTGGAAGGTGGTTCTGGAAGATGGGAACACCAACGTAGAAGGTTGAAGGGCAAGGGAAATCGATTCAAGCGGATTGAGGGCGGGCTTGAGAGGAATGAACAAGTTTGAAGAATGGAGAGCAAGAAGGAGAAGAAAGAATCATTTCTTGAAAAAGGAGTGGTGGGGAAAATGATTCCTATGTTCAACAAGTTGTGATGTAGGTGCTTGCCTATAACGAGATGTGGGATCATTTTTTTGAGCATCAGATATTGGAGCATCGGTGGGTGAAGGTGGCCCTTAAAGGAAGGCATCTCAGCTTGTTTTGGTTGTCGAAAGTGCAAAACCTAGATGCAGGGTGGGCGGAGTTTGTGAGGAAGGAAAGATTGTTGGAAGTGAGTTTCTTCTTTTCAAGAGGAGGAAGATCGTGTTGGAAAAGAAGCCCATGGTGGCAACAAAGACACCAAGGGTCAAGGAGAAGCTAAAAGGCAGAACAACATGATCGCTAGCGATCCAAGTGGCAAGCCAATGCAATGTCTTCAGACCGACGGCGGCGGTGCCACCGTTAGATAAAACAAGAGGGGAGCAAGGGAAACCATTGGCGGAGACACAGATGCCATGGTGGCTGTCGTGGTTGCAACGCAAGCGGAGGTTGTGGTGGAATTGTCGAGATGAAGCATAGATGGGAAGAGAGCGGGCAACCACAACGAACAGGTCATGTTCGTGATGGGAGCGCGACCTTCCATGAGAGACGTGGCAACCCAAACAACATTGGCCGGTTCGCGTTGTTCTCCCATCAATCCAAGCGAAAGTGATTAGTGAAGATGACAAGACAACGGTGGAAAGCGAAGTGGGGGCGAAAGGCGGAGCACGATGGCTGGATAGTAGGCGGCCATGGCCTTTCTGGTTCCGAAAAGAGTAAGAATGTGGGTGAAGGAGATGATGGCAGCAGCAACATGGAACTTAGGTTGAGTTTGGAGGGGTGCATTCAATCTAGTAGGCCAAAATCAAGCCCAGTTTACATCTACTAGTTCACAAAGGCTTGATGAGGTTAGGAAGAATGCAAAGGATATTATGCTTTAGCTAAGGTGAGTTACTACAGCAAGAATAAAAGTTCTAGCAACCTCAATTGTTTTCTTTAAGTACGCGCTTAATGGTCCATTATATTTCAAGTGATGGGAGAAATTTACTTGTATTTGTCTAGAAATAATACTTTGTACTTTCACCTTAAGGACAAGGTTGATCTTGTGGGAGGGAATAATGTTAGGAATCTGTCAATGAGGAGTTAGTGGAGTTAGTTGACTATTAATAAAGGGGAGTAGACATTAGTTAGTAGTTTTTTTGTCATTTATTGGTCACATTTGGGAGAAGCTAAGGCTTTAGAATTCCAGAGTGTGCACGAGTAACACTTTGTACAATTTAGTATTCTTGGCACATTGTCATGGATTCCCAATTCTATTCACATACATTTCCCTTCATCCTTGTCTTCCTGATCCTGGTTCTAACATGATGCTTAATGATCTGCAAAGGTACATCTGGAAGTGACTTAAATATATTTTGATGTCATGATATTCGAGTATCCTCTTTTGTTCATATTCAGTTATTTTTGTTGGTGTTAAGGACCAAGTCCCTGAGGGTATCAAGGTGTATAAATGAAAGAAATACAGGGGTATTAGAGGTAATGTGGGGGAGCTAACAAACTGATGCTGATGTGGCAAGTGCGTGTGAGTGAGTGCGGTGGGGGGAGGGGGTGCGGATGATTTGGTGTGATACGGTTAGGGAAAAGGGAATATTTGTATGGGTAAGGGAGCTGTCAAGGTAGGCGGTTATTTTGGGACTTAGGCCTAGGAGGGGGACTGCTATAGTGTCTCAACTTTTCTCTCTTTTGCTGCATATTTTCTTGGTGTATTCCTTCTTCTTCCCTTGGCTAATACCATTTCCGATCAGCTAAGGAGTAGTAATATTACTATCTTTATCTTCTGTGATCTTCTCTTTCTCAGACCCTATCATTTTGGCATCAGAGCTCGGTTCTAGGAGCTGTGAGGGTCAACCCTGAAGCTGCAATGGAGAATCGTGTTGACAAATTGGAGAGGAGGATGGACGAGGTTGTGCGGCTGGTGAGGGAGCGTAGAAGGGCTCATTTTGGGGGTGTTTGCCTCCCAGGAGAGGACTTCATCGGGTGGACTTGAGGGACCGCTGGGATGGGGGTTCTAGAAGAGAAAGGGGTTCCATCAACGCCCTCCTTTTTGACCAGGGGATGGAAACGCGGTCTCACGACGTGGGAGAGTGTCCCCCCATTCGCAAAATGGGCTCTCGTCCAACGGACTACTCTACTGGGGGAGCCGACCTCAGAACTCTTCACATGGGAGTCCTTTAGGTAGACATCGTAATGTGGAAAGGAAAATGGAGTTACCCATCTTTTTCGGAAGACACTCAGAGGTGGTTGCTATGTGTTGAGCGATACTTCACCATAAATGGCATTGAAGGGGATGAAAGGATGATGATGGTTCTAGTAGCGTTAGAAGGTAAGGCATTGAGCTGGTATAGAGCGTGGGAAGATTAGGTCGCTTTTCCTTCTTGGAGTGATTTCAAGGAGGCGATGCTACGACGTTTCCAACGGGAGTGGTGAAGGATCCGTTTGGGCCTCTTTTGCGAGTCAAGCAATTGGGCTCAGTCATGGATTATATTGACAGTTCGAATAGATCTAAGGGCCCATGAGGAATGTTGACGGGAAAATGATGAAAGGCATTTTTATAAATGGGCTAAGGCCCAAATTACAAGCTAAAATCAAAAGCTTGGATCTCCTCAATTTGACTGAGGTCAAGGAGAGCTCTCATGCTCGAAGAAAGAAACAGGGAATGGAAGGGAAGCGTTGGACCGCTGGATAGAGGACTGGGCTAGAATGGAGGCCCAAATCAATTTCGGGCTACACAGGAGCGAGTCGGATTTAGGAGCAAAAAGGGGCCAAGAATGTGAAACCTAATCAGAAGGGGGACGAAAGGGTGAGTGGCGGTGGAAGGAAGCTCTTGCAAGAAGAACTCCAGGAGTGGAGTCGGAGGGGTTTATGCTTCAAATGTGGAGAACGATGGGGTCACGACCACGTTTGCAAGATGAAGAACTACAAGCTGGTTCTAGTAGAAGAATCGGAGGGAAGAGGAAAAGGACACGAGGCCGAGGAGGAAACCACCACACTCAGGATGAAGTCGTTGTAGCTTTCTCTTCGAAGCCTTAAGGGATTAACAACTGCTAATAAATCCTTTAAGGTGGGGTAAGATTGGGGAGATGGAAGTGGTAGTCCTTGTGGATCCTGGAGCCGCTAATAGCTTCATCTCGAAAACGAAGGTTGAACAAATGCATGTAGCGGTGACTCCCACTCGCGCCTTCACGATTGAGTTGGGGACGAGCCAAAAGACCTCAAGTAGTGGAATCTGCGAAGGGGTACATCTGGAAATACAAGTGGTAGTAATAGAAAGGACATTTTTCCTGCTTGAATTAGGAAATGTTGACGTGATATTGGGGATGGATTGGATATCAAGTCTGGAGACATCTTCGCCAACTTCAGAAGCTGTACATTGTCTGGAGGGATAACGGGATTGATGAAGGTGACTGGGACCCATCGCTATGTCGAGCTGAAACGTCTTGGAAAGCAGCCTTAAAAGCGCTTAAAGACGAAGGGGAAGGATATTTCATAGCCCCGATAGAGGGAAAGGACGTGAAGAGGACGAAGGAGCACTCTTGGTTGGGATAAAGGAGGTTCTTCAGGAGTTTGTAGACTTATGCCAAACTCCGAAAGAGGTACCCCAAAAGAGAGCACGATCATGCCATCCACTTGAAGGAAGGAGTAGGAGTTCCAATATTCGCCCCTATAGGTATCCTAATTTCTAGAAGGATGAAATTGAGAAGATAATTGCTGAAATGCTGGATGCGGGAATTATTAGGTCAAGCATCAGTCCTTATTCAAGCCCCGTAATTTTGGTGAAGAAGAAAGATGGCGGGTGGAGGTTCTGCGTGGATTATAGGGCGTTGAATAAGCTCACCAATATGAATGAGGGAGCAGGACATCGAGAAGACGGCTTTTAGGACCCATTAAGGGCATTACAAATTCTTGGTAATGCCCTTTGGGCTCACTAATGCCCTTTCCACCTTCTAGGCTTTGATGAACAAGGTGCTGTGCCCTTATCTGAGAAGGTTTACCCTGGTATTTTTTGATGACATATTGATCTATAGCATGTCCAAGGATGAGCATCAGGATCATTCAAGGAAGGTTTTGGAGAGTTTGAGGGCCAACAGCTTATATATTAACCGTAAGAAGTGCAGTTTTGAGCAGTCAAGACTCGAATATTTGGGTCACATTATTTCTGGCGAAGGGGTCTCTGCTGATCCGAGAAAGATTGAGGCCATGGGCTAGCCCCTAGGGACGTAAAGGGAATGAGGGGTTTTTTGGGCTTAACAGGGTATTACCGGAGGTTTGTGAAGGGCTATGGCAAAATAGCTTGGTTGCTTACCCAACTACTCCGCACGGACAATTTCCAATGGGGAATGGAGGCCCAATTAGCGTTTGAAGCACTCAAACAAGCCATGAGCACCTTGGCTGTTCTTGCTGTACTAGATTTTAATAAGGAGTTTATAGTGGAGACAGATGCCTCGGGAAAGGGTGGGGGCAGTGTTGATGCAAGAAGGGAAGCCAGTGGCTTATATGAGCCATACGTTGTCCGCTAAAGCCCAACAGAAGTTTGTATATGAACGAGAACTCATGGCTATTGTATTAGCAATGCAGAAGTGGAGGCACTACTTGTTAGGGAGGCGATCCATAGTGCATACAGATCAGAAAAGTCTGAAGTTCTTGGTTGATCAAAGGATGATGGGGGCGGAACAGCAGAAATGGGTAGCCAAACTGTTAGGGTTTGATTTTGAGATCCGATACAAAGCAGGTAAAGAGAACAGGGCTGCAGATGCTCTCTCTCGCAGGCTTTATTTCAGTGCAATGTCATTAGTCACTTTCCAATACTGGGAGGGGTTAGAAGAAGAAGTCCAGAGGGATGCAAAATTAAAAGGGATAATGCAGGCTTTATTAGCTGGAAAGGAAACTCAACCAGGCTTCGAACTCAAGGGAGGAAAGCTGTATTATAAAAACAGGTTAGCTGTCCCTAAGTGTTCCCCTCAAATTCCATTAATTCTGCAAGAATTTCACAATACTGTTTTTGGGGGACATTCCGGGTTTTTCTAGACTTATAAAAGAGTGTCAGGGCTATTATGGTGGGAAGGGATGAAGAGCTCGATACAACAGTACATTCAGAAAATGTGATGTGCGCAACTGTAACAAGTACCAAGCACTTTCCCCAGCAGGTCTACTACAGCCCCTACCCATACCATCTCAGGTTTGGGATGAGCTGACAATGGATTTTATAGGGGATTTGCCTAAGGCGCATGGGTTAGACTCAATCCTAGTGGTGGTGGACCGGTTCACCAAATTTGCACACTTCGTAGGCCTTTCGCACCCCTACACAGCCAAGGAGGTGGCTGCCATTTTTGTTAAAGAAGTGGTAAGGTTGCATGGCTTCACAATGTCAATAATCAGTGACCGTGATAGACTCTTTATGAGCTCCTTCTGGTCAGAGCTTTTTAAGCAAGCTAGGACAAAGCTTAAATATAGTTCTGCGTATCATCCGCAAACGGATGGTCAAATGGAAGTGGTGACTAGATGCTTGGAGACGTATTTGCAGTGTTTTGCAGGAGCTAAGCTCAAACAGTGGTCGAAATGGCTTTGCTGGGCTGAGTTATGGTTAAACACTAATTTTCATTCTTCCACCAATATGACTCCTTTCAAAGCTCTTTATGGAAGGGAACCTCCTACTCTCCTTTGGTGTGATGTGACCTCCACTTCAGTGGAAGAAGTGAATAGGCTGCTTGCCGAAAGGAATGCGACCCTAGATGAACTAAAATGGCAGTTAGCGAGAGCTCAGGACCGCATGAAGTCTCAGGCAGATAAGAGAAGAAGAGAGGTTGAGTTAGCCATTGGGGATATGGTTTATCTCAAGATCCAGCCCTATAGATTTAAATCATTGGCAGCTCGTACCAATCAAAAACTCAGCCCCAAGTACTATGGCCCCTTTGAGGTGATTGAGAAATAGGAGCTGTAGCTTATAAGCTAAAACTTCCACCTGGGTCTGCAGTGCACCCAGTTTTTCATGTTTCCCGCTTAAAAAAATGTTTGGCTACTGATATAGTGAGCCAGCCCTTACCTGCAGGACTCACGGATGACTGGGAGTTGAGAGTACAGCCTGCTGCAGTCTTGGCTGTGAGTCGAAATTCCCAAGGAGAATTGGAAGTGCTGATCAAGTGGCAAGATATGCTGGAATTTGAAAGTTTATGGGAGTTAGCTGAAGATATCAAGCTGAGCTTTCCACAATTTCACCTTGAGGACAAGGTGGTTGTTAGGGGGGGGGGGTAATTGTTAAGGACCAAGTCCCTGAGGGTATCAAGGTGTATAAACGAAAGAAATACAGGGGTATTAGAGGTAATGTGGGGGAGCTAACAAACTGATGCTGATGTGGCAAGTGTGTGAGTGAGTGCAGTGGCAAGAGGGGGTGCAGATGATTTGGTGTAATACGGTTAGGGAAAAGGGAATATTTGTATGGGTAAGGGGAGCTGTCAAGGTAGGCGGTTATTTTGGGACTTAGGCCTAGGAGAGGGGACTGCTATAGTGTCTCAACTTTTCTCTCTTTTGCTGCATATTTTCCTGGTGTATTCCTTCTTCTTCCCTTGGCTGATACCATTTCCGATCAGCTAAGGAGTAGTAATATTACTCTCTTTATCTTCTGTGATCTTCCCTTTCTCTAGACCCTATCAGTTGGTTAAGACAACTGGGAGGCAGTTTAAGTTACAACTTACATGACTTTATCAATTATCATTATTTTTAAATCCTGTAATGAGGGATTGTGCATTCTAAATCATTTAGCTTGTCATTGCAGGGAAAACTCACTGATGGAACAGTTTTTGATTCTAGCTTTGAAAGGGATAATCCTATTGAATTTGAGCTTGGTACTGGTCAAGTGATCAAAGGTTTGTTGTGCATAAACAACATTGGTGTTGTATTTTTTTAGTATCCTTTCCAGTAGATGCAGTCATCAATTGTAAAACACATTTAATTATGAATGATGAGTTTGTCCTAGTATCCAAGGGCTGTTATATACAATTACTGTTTTGCCTGCTTTCTTAGTGAAAATGAAAGTTGAGGTGCAAATTCATACACAAGAAAAGGAGAGAAAATATTCAGCACAAAATAAAAAACATGCGTATGAGGCCAAAATAGCTTAGGGTAATCAACTTTGAAAGTTGAACTTATCTAGCTTTTGAATTTCTCTTCTAACAAGGAGAGTAGCAAATTTGTAACATGTAGGGGAAAGCTGACTTGAGATTTCCATATTAGAAATAAAATATAAATTGTTAGTTGGTATCATATCTGGTGAAGTCAAACTGATAGGGGGAGGAGGAGAGGAAGGTCTCTATTTCGGGTAACAGAAAAGTATTAGAAATTATTAGTTTAAATTTTTTAAAATTTAACTTAACAATATGCACACAAGCTAATGTTGAGGGTGGAATTTCTGGATCGCAATACATCCTTAATTTGGTCCTTCACTTATGTCCAACTGGATCTAGAGTATTTTTTATATTCAGATGCTTATGTACCTATACAGTTTATTGTAGGATTAGATTTAGAAGGGTAAGGCCTGCAATTTTTGTTTAAAGAATATGACTTTATAGTTTATACATAAATCTTCTTTTGATCTTCCTGGAATCTTCTGGCAACATCACATAAGAGTGGAAGAAGATGCAACTGATAATTGCATCATTGTGCAACATTTGGCCTTTAAATCATTACATCCCTATTTCTTTAGAATTTTTATGCTGCTTTATGGTTGATGGAAAATTGCCATTCAAAATAGAGGATTCCATTATCGCTCTTTCCCTTTTCTATAGGTTGGGACCAAGGATTATTGGGGATGTGTCTTGGTGAGAAGCGGAAGTTGAAAATACCTGCTAGTCTTGGATATGGAGAAAATGGTTCCCCTCCCACCATTCCAGGTAATTCATGCCTTTAACTAATGTTCATTGATAGAAACCAGAAGACAGAAGAAAAAAAAATGGAAAAAAACAGTGATTGAATTGGCTCAGAAAGAAATGCAGTACAAGAGAATCAAGGATGGCACTTCAGCAGCCTTAATAACAAAATGCCTGCCTTACTACCTTTTCCTAGCTGAATTCCTCACTCACACCCACTACCAAACCCTGCCAGCACACACACACACACACGCACAACAGATGCCTTTTCACTAATTAGTTAGGGCCAATGGGTCCCATATAATCAGCAATCTTTGATACTCTCTGATTTGCCCCTTATACCCGTAAACTTCTTTCTTTTGTATACTTGTATTCCTTTGGGGAAGCAGTCCTTAACAATCTCCCCTGCCAGAAGTACCACCCTATCCTCAAGGTGGAATTCCGAGAAGCTAAGTTTGATGTCTTCAGCAAGCTCCCAAGAGCTTTCAAAGGATGGCGTGTCTCTCCATTTGATCAGCACTTCCTTGTCACCCTATTGCGATGTTTTGACTACTAGTACTGCTTCAGGTTGCACCTTCAGCTCTAATTCTTCTGTCTAACCATCAGGAAGAGGTTGGCTAAGAGCTTGGGGAGTAACACATTTCTTGAGCAAAGAAACATGGAAGATGGGGTGGACTAGTGTCTCTTGGGGCAGCTCTAATTTGTAAGCAACCTGACCAATTTTTTCTATCACCTTACAAGGGCCATAAAATCAGGGGCTAAGCTTCTGGTTGATTCTTGTGGCCAATGTCTTCAGCCTATATGGCTGCAGCTTCAAATAAACCATGTCACCAACTTGTAGCTCCGCTTTTCTTCTATTTTTATCAGCCTGGCTTTTCATCTGGGTCTGAGCTCTGGACAGGTGCCATTTTAGATCATCTAGGACAGCATCCCTCTCTGCAAGTAAGGCATTAACTTCTTCAACTGCAGAAGAGTGTGTTTCTCCCTTCAAAAGCACAGGAGGGTCTCTCCCATAGAGAGCATGAAACGGGGTAGTGTTGGTGGATATGCTATAGGTTGTATTGAACCATAACTCAGCCCAACACAACCATTTTGCCCACTGCCTTGGCTTGGAGCTTGAAAAACACCGCAAGTAGGTTTCTAAGCATCTATTAACCACTTCGGTCTAGCCATCCATTTGTGGATGGTAAGCTGAACAATATTTCAGCTTAGTCCCACCTGTTTTGAATAATTCAGACCAAAAATTGCTCATGAACAACTGATCTCTGTCAGTAATGGTGGAGGAGGGAAATCCATGCAAGCGAACTACCTTCTTGATAAACAAACCAGCCAACACCTTTTGCAGTATAAGGGTGAGCTAGCCCAATGAAATGGCAATACTTTGTCAACCTATCCACCACTACTAAAATAGTGTTCAAATCTTGGGATTTTGAAAGGCCTCCTATGAAATCCATTGTCAATTCTTCCCATACCTGGGATGGAATGGGCAGGGGTTGCAACAAGCTGGCAGAGGAGAGAGCTTGATACTTGTTCCTATTGCACGTGTCGCAAGCCTGAATATACTACTGAATAGTGTTTTCATACCCTCCCACCATAGCAAACCCGAGATCCATTTGTAGGTCCAGTAAAATCCGGAGTGACCCCTTACTCCTGAATCATGAAATTCTTGTAGGATAAGAGGGATTCTTGGTGAGTTTTTTTGGGATCACTAGCCACTCTTTGAAATAAAGCTTCCCACTTTTAATTTCATAACCTTGCTGGGAACTATCTCCTCTCAATAAACCCTGTAGCACTTCCAACAACTTGCTATCTTGTTGAAGTTCCTCCTCCAACCCTGCCCAAACTTGGAAGGTTACAGCTGAAATGGCACCAAAGTAGTGTCTCCTTGAAAGAGCATCAGCTACACGGTTCTCTCCCAGCCTTGTATCTAATTTCAAAATCAAACCCCATGAGCTTGGCAACCCACTTTTGTTGCTCTTCTCCCATCATCATTTGATCCCCGAGAAACTTTAAGCTCTTTTGATTAGTGTGGACTACGAATTTCCTCCCTAACAAATAATGTCTCCACTTCTGCACAGCCAACACAATGGCCATTAACTCTCTCTCATAAACAGACCTTTGGTGAGCTCTCTCAGATAAGGTGTGACTCTAGTTTGCCACCTGTTTGCCCTCTTGCATCAAAACAGCACCTAACCCTTTGCCTGCAGCATCAGTCTCAATTACAAATTCTTTTTCAAAATTGGGGACAGCAAGCACGGGCAGGGAGGTCATATCTCTCTTTAGCTTTTCAAAAGCTAGTTGAGCCTCCAAACCCCAACGAAACCCATCCTTTTTCAAGAGTTGAGTTAGTGGCCACTTGATCTTCCCATAATCTTTTCACAAATCTCCTGTAATAGCCTATCAAACCAAGAAAACCCCTCAGCCGTTTATGTTCCTGTGTAAAGAAGGGGGGGGAATGAAATCACATCTTCAATCTTCATAGGATCAGCTGCCACTTCTTTGCTGGTTATGATGTGACCTAAATACTCAATTTTGGGACTACTCAAAACTGCACTTTAGATTGATAGAAAGCTTGTTTTCCTTCAATAGCTCCAGTACCCTACTAACATGCTCCAAATGCTCTTCCATAGATTTGTTGAATATTAGAATATCATCTAAAAGCACCAATAGAAACCTCCTCAAATAAGGTTTGAGTACTCGATTCATCAAAGCTTGGAACATAGAAGGGGAATTGGACAAACCAAATGGCACTACTAGAAATTCATAGTGCCCTTAATGCGTCCTAAAGGCTGTCTTTTCAACGTCTTCCTCCCTCATTTGATAGTACCCGGATTTTAAATCCAATTTGGAAAAGATTTTAGCCCCCCCCCCCAAAAAGGCCATCTAACAGCTCATCTATGATAGGGATGGGGAATTTATCAAGTATAGTAATCTTGTTTAGTGCCCTATAATCAACACAGAACCTCCACCCCCATCTTTCTTTTTAACTAACAAAACTAGGCTTGAATAAGGGCTAACACTGGCCTGGTGGTCCCAGCATGCAACAATTCACTCACAAATCACAATCTTTTCAATTTCATTCTTCTGAAGTAAGGGTACTTGTAGGGTCTCACATAAGGAATTGAGGCTCCCTCCTTGAGAATGATGGCATGATTGCGCTCTCTAGGTGGTGGCAAACCTCTTCAAGCTCTTCCAACAGAATTTCGCGGGCAACTTTTGATCTTGGTCCTCCCTCTTAGCTTGCTCATAAGGGGTGACAAAGTAACCCTCTCCGTCATCCTTAAGTGCTTTCAAAGTGGTCTTCCAAGAGGCCCTTGCTTAGACAAAGTTGGTTCACCTTGAATTTTTATTTCGCCATTCTCCTTCCACTTTATGAATAATTTCTGAAAGTTCGCAACAATGGTCCCCAAACTCTCAAGCCACTCCATGCCCATAACAGCATCAACTCCCCCTAATGTCTAGATAGAATGGTTGCCCAATGCTTACTCCCTATACCTCCAAGAGTACCCCTTTGTAGATTCCCCAACTCGAGGTTTTGACCCGTTCTGACCTCCATTATGTATTCATGGGTATCTTCAACTTTCAAATCAAGCTCCTGGACCAAGTCCTTTGATAGGAAATTGCTAGTGGCCCCACAATCAATGAGAATGGTTACCTCAATACCTTTCAATTCTCCATGAACCTTGAAGGACTTTTGAGTCGTAAACCCACACATGCTTTTCAGAGATATCTAGAGTGTTTTTAGCTCCAACTTTGGTATCCCTTCGTCTTCAACCTCCTCATGCACCTTTGAGGTTTCTCCATTGGATTCTTCAACTAGAAGTAGGCGATAATGCTTCCTCTTGCGACATGGTCGCGACCCATCGTTCTCCACATTTTAAACAGAGCCCTTGATGATCTGCTCTTGATCCTCCGCCTGAGAAAGAATCCGTCCGTCGTTTCCCTTCTCACTTGTAAATACTTCTTTCTTTGGGCCACTATGCTCCCTTGGAACCTTATTGGGCCAATTTGGGTATGGGAAGCCCAACACGGTATAGGGTTGGTCCCTTGCTAGATCCCACCCCTTCTCAAATAGGCTCACACCTCCCCTTCTCCATTCATGATTCCTTTCTTCTAATAATAAGGCCTTGTCTTTTATCTCAGAAAGGGATCCTAAATCCAAGCTCCTTAATTCAGCCCCCAATCTTCTTATGGAGCCCATTAATAAACATTCCAATAAGTACCTCTCGGTCTAATGACTTAATGGGTCTAGAAATTTCCTCAACATCCTCAATATACTCCATCAGGACCCAGATTGCCTGATCCTCAGCAGGGTCCATACAGAGTCCTTCACCACCCTCGGTTGTAAACTACAAAGGATGGTGTTCCTATCCTGACGCCACGACAGCATTGGAATCTAGTCTTCCCATGTTTGGAACCAGTTGAGGGCCTTGTCTTCCAATGCCAAAACCATGACATCCATTTTTTTCCTCCCTTGAATCTCATTGACTGTGAAATATCGTTCAATCTTCACCAACCACCCGAGTAGGTCTTCTCTGGCGAACACGAGGAGGTCCATTTCCCATCGGAGTTGCGTTGGCCTGTTGGAGCACTTTGCCATGGCGAGTTGGGTGGTCAACTTCACCAAGAGATGCCATCTTGGTGGTGCGATGACCTACCATGGGAATGAAGGGAGTTGCTTCCTTCTCGATTTCTAGACCTCGAAGGCCGCATCTCGTTGTGAAGGGAGGATGAGTATGAGACTCACGACCACTTTTGGAACCTCCTTTCCAACGGTCACCGGAATCCACACAATGATGGTTCCTCCTCGGTAGCGACCTCGCACGAGACCGGCCACGTCGGTGCACCCTCATGTCTGCATCATTTGCTCCAGCGTCTTCTCAACGTTCTCCAATCTGCTTTCCATTTGCAGCTTCTACGCAAGTTGGCTCCACACTCCAGGAAAGTGCTCTGATACCAAATGATAGAAACCAGAAAACAGAAGAACAAAAATGGGTAAAAACAGTGATTGAATTGGCTCTGAGAGAAATGCAATACAAGAGAATCAAGGATGGCACTATAGCAGCCTTCTCTCCTATCCTAAGCCTTTTGGAAAATAACGAAATGCCTGCTTCACTACACACACTACCCTACAATTATACCCTTTTCCTAGCTGAATTCCTCACTCACCCCCACTGCCAAACCCTGCCAGCACACACACACACACACCACAAACACCTTGTCACAAATTAGTTAGGGCCAATGGGTCCCATACAGTCAGCAATCTTTGATTCTCCCTCTGAATTACCCCTTATACCCCTAAACTTCTTTCGTTTGTATCCTTGTATTCCTTTGGGGAAGCAATTTCTAGCAATCATCAACCAAATCCTTGTTGTAGCTGATAAAATTAATATTTCTAAATGGACAGTAATTTCTTTCATGGTTGAAAAAAAGAAAAAGAACAGTGATTAAATTGTCTGCTTTCCTGAATCATAGCTTTTAGCATAAATGAATTGTATTTGCAGTTTTTATCCAGCATTTGTATAGTTTCTAAATTCTAACTGCTTTATATGCCATTGTATGACCAAATTAAAAGCTTAGAGGAAAAGTGTCACCTTTTGTTCTGTCTTAAGTTAAACATATAATGCTTCAGAATATTAGATAATCAAGATATAATACACACGTTCTCCCATTTATCTAACAATGAAAACCAATTTGAAGGCTGCACTAACTGAGATATTGATTTTTCATTTTGGTGTGAACCCATTAGAAGCATCCTTTGAATTAGTAATTTCAGTAAAACAAAAACAGAATTTTTAAGATGATTTTGACATGCAATGTGATTTTGGATTTCACTGCTTTGTCTCTTTACATCTATATGGTTCATAAGATTTTCGCTATTACTGTTCTGTGATTTACCACTGAGGTTCTTTCTTTTTTTTTACTGCAATTTAATTTTCTACTGTGACCATATATATATATATATATAACCTTTGATGAACACTGTGCCTCCCACTTTCTTATCAGTTCTGTAATCTCAGAATTCATTTTCAAAGTTGGTATTTCAAATTATTATCTTGATTATCGGAACATGATGTAGCGCACCTTTTCCATGTAGCACACCTCCTAAAAAATCCCAAAAGATACTTGTTTTCATTTGGAGTATCTACATTTGTAAACCTTGAACAAATAGCGTCTCACATGGCCTGCTGGTTGATTAGTGGATAGTGTGCATCCGTTTGTTACTTCTTCAAATTTTTGCTCTCTGCTAGAGGAACTTGAAATATCTGTTTGGTCGATCACCTCAGTTTTTAATAATAAGTAAAAGTAAAGAAGGAATTTGTTGAAGCCTCACCCCAATTTTAGAAAGAACCACCTCGATAATACTATAGTAGAAAAGAAGAAATGATTGTTTTAGCTATCAATTAGGCTATAGGCTTCAACTTGATTGGAACTTGGAAGGCTCGTAGTGTCTATAATTTTTGTTTGCTGACTTTACGGAATCCGTAAAGAGAATAATGACTTTTACTTAGTCTCATTTCTAATTCTCCAGTTAATTCGTAGTTCCACTACTAATGCTTTCTGGTTTTTCTCCTTACAACACCAAGCATTGATGTGCAGCACTTTAACAGTCGATTTTATTTGGTAAACAATAAAACGAATAATGGCTCTTCATTTTATTTATTTATTTTTATTTGTATCTATTTATTGAAGGGGAGGGGGTGCTATAGGAAGCTCATATAAAACCGACTTTCTTTGCCTTTATAATATTAATTGAATCATTGATCACACGTAAAATTTATGGACATAATAAAGTGCCTAATCCTGGACGTAGACATTGTGTCCTGGAGATATCATTTATGTTTGTATTTGCTGTGGATCTCTTAATCATAACTAACTAAAATATTTAATGATAACTCGATTTAATAATTTCATTTTTGTTACATGATTTCTGTTGTAGATCATGCTAGTAACATAAAATTCAAAGCATTACGTCATGAATAATTAGCTAATAGAAATTTCTGAAAAATCACTTGGGTAAATAATGTCAAAACTCGTTCCATTATCTTCTTACTTTGGGTTTAAGAAGCAATACACCAATTTGATGATGTGTCCGTGTCGAACACGTGAATGTCTGACACCTACACAGCATCCACATGACACGTTAGATACGTGTCCAATTAAAAATATAATTTTTTTAAGTTTGGACTCGTTCTAACATGCTTACACTGCTAATTTCCTGGACGTGGCTTGGACACCGACATGCCTGAGTTGGTATCTTTATTTTTTTTCAAATTTTTAATATCAACATAAGTCCAAAATCAACTCTAGTTATTTAGTTGGACTTATACTGTTGGGTCATTTTATTTTGAAAATTCTTCATTGATCACAAAAAGACAAAAAAAATCAATTAGATAAAAAAAATTATATAAACACGACAAAAATAAATTCAGACCAAAAAAAGATAAAAAAAATCATACAATACACGCACACACACATACACATACACGTCGTGTCTATGTCTTATAAATTTTGGAGTTTCGTGTGTTTTGTGTGTGTCCCATGTCCGTATGGTGTTTTGTATTGCTTTTATGTGTCCGAACATGCAGCCAACTACTAATAATTATAATTAATATATATTGATATATGACTTTATACATACATACAGGTGGTGCGACGCTTATATTTGACACTGAGCTTGTGGGGGTGAATGGCAAAACTTTAAGTGAAGAAAATCCAGCGTCCGAGCTCTAGGCACACTCCCCGGAAAATAAAAACCCTGACTTTTAGCTGTCCTATTTAGTTTTTTCTTTTCAAAGGGGCAATCAGGTGCCGGTATGGGCTGGCTTGTATGCACTTTAAATCCACCTCTCCTGTCCAGTCAAAGACAAACCGTTTAGATAAACGGATATTTCTTGTACGTTTTTTTTTGTTTGTTCCTGAACGTGCTTTCTTCATCAAGGTTTCAGTATTTAATTGAAAGGTATGTTTGGATATTTTGTTTGTAATACCAAATTATTTGGAGTTTACACAAATCTTCTTGTTTCCTTGCTATTTGGATATGTTCCTAAAATTTATATACATAGTTTTAAAAGTCCGTTTGGTGATCAACTTCAAGGTTAGATGAGTGGTCCACTAGTTCAACCAACGTGTTACTTTTTTGAATCAGATATAATTAAATTAAAAAGGTGGCCTAGTGCAAGGCTCACCTGGGGTGGGGAAGTGGTGAACAGTCTTACCATCGCTTTTTGGAGAAGCTATTTCCATCATTTGAACCTATGACTTTTAAGTTACAAGACTGTTAACCTTACCGTTGTGTCGAGGTTTATCCTCTAACCTGATATAATTAAATAAATATATAGAAATATATTAAAATTTAAATATATATACAAAAAATGTGTTGGGGAGGGGGTAAAAAATTTGGGTGAGAGGATGACATTTCAATTCAAGGCAGAGAAACCTTTAGCTTGAAAAGCACTTACAGAGAAATTTATATTTACTTCACTCAGAGATGAGTGGGTTTAAACCTACAACCTATCATATATGAGATCTGTCATGCTCCACTCAATCAAACTCTTGAGATTATATATATAAGTAAATATATAATTAATAATTAGTATATTAAATTACAAAATACATATATCTTAAATAATTTAATTTAAAGTTTTTAAAATATATATATCTTAAATAAAATTTATTTTAATATTTTTTATAAGTTCCACTCAAATGAGTTAAGATTTGATACAAGAATAATTCGTCCATGGTTGAGACTTGTTTGATTAAAGTTATGGGACATGATCCATTTTTATAAATCCATTTAGTTGTTTTGTTTTTAACAAAAATTGCTAGACTCCAAGTCATAGCATGATATCATCATACTAGGCTTCC
The DNA here is from genome assembly GCA_030441495.1 of Dalbergia oliveri. NCBI lineage: Eukaryota > Viridiplantae > Streptophyta > Magnoliopsida > Fabales > Fabaceae > Dalbergia > Dalbergia oliveri. The sequence continues at coordinate 1,458,126 of JAMLFY010000005.1, read as the reverse complement.
GGTGGACCAAAACAAAAAATACCTTGCGTTTTTTCCTTATTAAGTTACGCGGTGGTATTGGGCTTGTCTTTTTATTAACTGAAAAAATTCAAAAGGGCAACATCAATAACTTACAAAAAACCAAAACTTCTACACAGTCTCTAATCCCTCTCACTCATATGCCGCTCTCATCCTTCTCCATTGCACTTACAGACTTGGGTCTTTCTTCTTCCTCCCTCCCTCCCTTTGTTTTTCATCTTTCTCACTCTTAGATCCTCTTCCCTTCACACCTCCCCTTGTCACGATCATGGTGTTGGTGCAAGACCTGGTGGCGTCATGGCAAGAGTCAATCGTATCTCCTCCTTGCCGGATGCCACACACAACACAATGCAGCGGTCAATGACTTCTTTTTCTCTTTTTATTTTTATTTTTTTGAGATGGTTAAACTGAGTACACCTGTGGCTCATTGGGTCACCATTATTTTTTCAAAAAACTCCTGCGTTAGATCGGTTCACATCAATTCTCTTGCACATCCATTATGTTGTGGCGCTCGAATTGGTTAACTGGCCAGTTTATCGGTTCATCGATTAAACCGCCCAGTTCAATCCTAGTTTTATAGCATTGTTTATATATCAGCATAAAGCTAAGCAACTGGGATTTTTGGGTGTATAAATGATGGGCCTTAAGGGTGTGTTTGGATTGGTTTTTCAAAAAAGTAATTTTTTTACTTAACTATTTTGTTAGTAGAGCTTTTATTTTTAGGAAAAATATATTTTATGTTTGGATAGACAATCTGATAAATACTTTTAATTATGAAAAGTACTTATAAATGTTTGGATAAAAAGAATGAGAGCTTTTTTTTTAACCAAATTATATGAAAGGACAAGAATAAAGTTCAACAATAATAAAAACACTAATGACAGTTAATGCGGTAATTGATTACATTTGGCCTTTTTTGGCACACAGGGTAAGAAAAAACTTTTAGTAGTAAACTCATTCCATTTGGCCTTTTTTGGTATTGATATTTCAATTTGAGTTTCCTGTGTTGTTCTTCTAGGAATTAGCTTTGAAAGCATGCTATATTTTCCAATACAAAAATGACAGTTTCAAAAAAAATTATGTAAATATGATGAATAATCACAGGAAAAAAATAGATATGACTAATCCTACTTGCGGAATTATAATACATAAGCTATTGATATTCATCAATAAAACATAGTAACCCGCCATAAAAGTAAGAACCAAACACATACTCTTGTTGTAGAAACAACAATGAGGCTCAGTTATGTTAGGCGGTGTTATTCAACTAGATAAGATAACAGAGTCGCAAAGCAATGTGTATGCATATGAGAGTTTTGGATGTAATAGAGAGAGAGAGAGAGTGGGAAGTCTTTTTAAGGATTTGACAAGCTTATAAAGTTGGATTTATAAATAATAGTAAAGGATAGTCTTGGAAGGTAATTTTACTAAAAATTACTTCTATATTTTTCAATCAGAAAAGAGTGTCTTTTATACCAAACTCTGATATAATTACTCCATTATTCTCTCTTTTAATCTCTATGTAATTCTAGCAAGTATACTAAATCGTGTAAGTAATAAAGTAATTAGTAGAGTATCATTCCCAAAAGGATAGGATCAAGTACCAAAATTGACTAATGTAAATGCTGTTTGGACTTTAGAAAATCTAGAATGATCCTTTCAAACCTTGAATTGTTGTCATTCAAAACCAAGCTATAGAAGAGCTTTCTCAAGGGTTCTGAAGCTTAAAATCTCCCTCTCTTTTATGATGACAAAACAATATTTGAAAAAGTTCATCAAGAAAGAAATAAAATAATCATAGATCATAAGAATGTTTAATGTTCAGTGAGTTACATATATCATAAAATTTCTCTCAAATGCTTTAGGTATATTGAAAAACTTTTCTTAAAAACAACAGATACTGTGTTTATCAACAGAATATGAACACTTAGATCACAAACATATGAATATTTAATTAAGATATATAGAGACAAAGCATAAGCATATGTGAATATAGTGGTCATTTTACTTAAACACAACATCCAGAAAAATATAATAAGAAAAGTTCAAGACATAAAAGAAATAACAGAACAAAACATAAAATTTATGTGCATTATCCCTAGATGTGCAGGAAAAGATCTCCCCTTAAGCATGAGCTTCTTTCTTCAGAAACATAAGTATAAAACTTTTTCAGCACTTCGTTTCTCCCTTTTTGTCATCATTATCAAAGGTTTATCTGAAGTTGGAAACATCATGGAAGCCTCATCCAAATATCTCTCAAAAGCCCAATCATTTGCAACATGAGTTCCACATACCTTCTTGCTAGCCTTATGGCAAGTATTTGCATTGTTTAGGCGATCTAGCCTTTGAGAAATGTCCCTTTTATTTGCTAGGAGTAGGTTCATCTCCACAGAAGTGTTGAGTGCACTTCTAGTAGGGATGAAGGTTGAGCATAATCAGCAGGGTTTTAGTGCTGATGGAGATTTGGTTAAGGAATCCTTGAGGTAGCAAGGGTTGGCTATGCATAAGCTAGAACAAATGGAATCCTTAGTGGAGGCATGGTTGGAAAGTATGGTAGAGTATAATGTAACATGTCCCAGGTTCAAGTGCTCCATGTCTTTAGAAGACTTACTTGGCCTTTCTTCAGAAGAATACCTAGTTGTTCGTGGAGTTCTGCTATCATTATTGCCAAATCCACAGGAGAATGGCTTTGATCCCTTTCTTTTTCCTTTTCCATATCTTTGGAAATGTGTTGCATTATCTCATCACTATGGTTCAAGTGTTGCTCATGGGATAGAAGAGAGCCCTCCATCCCAACAACTACAGTTTCTTGAGCATTCAACTCAAGAGACATATTTCTGATATTGGTAGTGGTCAGCAATAGTTGTGAGGTGGTGGTGGTGGAGCAAATAACATTAGTAAGAAGCTTAAATCTTGCAACTATAGGTGTAGCCTCTATCTGATTCTCATCAGAAGACCACCAAGGGTTAAAGGACTTGTGACGCCGTAACAAAACTTAAAGGGTTTCTTCAGAAACATGGATAATCTATTGAAAAGGTTGAGGCAATCAATTAGCAACATGTACAGGTATAGGTTCATCAGAAAATGGTTAAGAAATTTGTTGCAGAGGAATTAAAGAACCAATTCCTTGAGCTCTATCTTTTTATTCTCCCTGCTTGATTTCTTGGAGCATCTTCTCTTTCCACTACGAAAAAAGGAGTTTAGCCATGGTCAAAAAACTGTGGCTAAACAAAGCAAAAACCGTGGCAGAAAAATTTAGCCATGGTCACTGAAAGTGTGAATAACAGTGGCATTATTAATATTTTAGCCACATTTATTTTTACTTTAGCCACAGTTTTCATGGTAACATACAATTGGCCATATTTGTAATGTTAATTAGCTATGATTACGACCAAAGCTAAAAGTAAATACAAATTGATAAAATTTCAATGCAACCACGGTTGAACCGTGGCTAAATTTTGTCTTGTTACTGTAACACCCTAACTTTCAACACAATACGCCTAGGACGCATAATGGTTAATCGTTAGTTGTTATTCTTTCATCTCAGAACTTTTCTTGATTTTAAACTTTTGAAAATAAGTCTATGGAAAATATGACCCCTTTTTTTTAATCATAAGACCAAACTATGAGCCATTCATATATAAGTTATAGCGTATAAATATTCATCATATAACTCTTAATAATAGTACATATCATCGACATATTCTTAACCACCCATCACATAGTAGTACATGTAAATTAGAACGAGTATAGCATAACTGAGAACATCATCATATTAAAACGTTGACTTTAAATAGAAATATTCCACAAATATAATATCGTAACAATTGTACTTGAGTCTATCTATAGAGGTTAAACATATAATAATTCAAAAGTTAAACATAACTATGATGTAGCTAAACCCTCGTGGGCGCACGTCTACTAGAAATTAAGTTATGAGCATGTAAGAAGACGAGACAACTCCTATGCCTTGTAACGGGAAGGACTATATCCCGCTCCTCTGCACCACTTTATTATAAACCATAGTGTAACTCCTACACCGGCATCTCAAGGATATCCACGACATCGCTATCAACCTCTGAAGACGAGATAGAAAGAAATGAAGAGGGAATGAGAAACTTATAAAAGAATCTCAGTAGGGCTTTTGCCTCCTAATATGTATCATCATCATTGTCCCTAGGAACCTCGAGTTTTATTACGAAAATGGTGGGCATATATAAGGTTCATTCATAAAGTTCCAAATACCATTAGCCGAGGCCCGTATTTTTTAGCATGAATCTTAATGTCATGAATGCAACATACTATATCATGAATGCATGTCCATACTATATGCAAAATATAATAGGATACACAACAAATAGGCATAACATAAAGAACATGTGTATATCCTTCTAACACGATTCTTTCTTTTAGATGACTTAAATTTCTTATTCTCTTTTCCAAGCGGCCGCCCTAAATATTCCCTCATCTTGAGAGTTCTAAGTTATGAGCTCATACCTAACTAGTCGTCACTAGGCTATATTTATCCTCTTGATAAGATAAATTCCGACTTTAGAGTGCAGGATAGGGGGCATGGGATCACCTTTCATAACCATTAATTTTTAGAGTATAAAGGATCCCTTATTGGATCATCTCCCATAACCATTAATACCTGGAGTTTGAAGGATTATTTTCATGTGTCTTATGTCACCTTTAATCTTAGCATGTTATTTAGAGATGCAAGCATGAACATATAATCATAATTTATCCTTTAATATCTCATGCTCATAAAACACTTAAATAATGCACCTCAATTAATCGATCATAAATATAACATGCCACAATTCATCGTGTAATTGATCACATAAGTATGCATCACAAGTCATATAATTTTCAACTAAAACACATGAACATGGTTTTCATAAGACATTATTCATATTGACCTCATCAAGTTATCAATATTTACACTTAAGCCCGAAAGGGTCAAAATTGCAATTTCTCAAAGATTACGGGTTAAAGGGTAATTTCCCTTTTTAACACATTTCTCAAATTAATGATCCTTAAAATTAATCTATACTTAGAAATCATTTAAACTCATCATAAAAACCTTTTTGGGCCATAGACCAAATTTTGTTACTCTTTAGGGGTCAAAGTGCAAAATTACTCATTTTTAACATTTAACAAATGTTAAAGCTTCTAATACTTTTTCTAAACATCATAAATAATATGTTGAATACATGGACACATTCAACATCATTGCTCACTATAATTAAAACCATTTGACCGAAATTACATAATTGATGGTTCAAAACACAACTTTCGCATTTTGCAAAACGGTCCAAACTAACTCTGTAATTACTCTTTTATACATCGAAGGTACTAAAAACAATTTTTACAACAAGTATTATTAATTCTTATGTGTGTGAACAGTATGAACAATACCGAAATAGTAATGAATAGTATCAGAAAATTAATTTTGTAAAGCTTCATAAAATTACAACTTTGATCCTTTCTAGTTACTAGTTCTTCCAAAAATGCTAAAAATAATTTTTACAACAATTATTAGTAACTTTTACACATCTAATCATTACCAAACAGTAATCTTACAGATTTAATTAAATCAAATCAGTAACCATAATTTCAACTTCTAAAAACTTGAGAAAATCATATTTTTAATCCTTTTGAATTTCCAATTCTTCCAAAAATTCTTTGTGCATCTTAAAGGTAAGATTCAAGCCTCGAAATAAAATAAAACCAACTTCAATTCAAGATCCTCATAAGGCCGAAAATTATATATTTGAGATGTGTCCATGAGTCAAAATTCCCATTTAAGATAAAAGAGGCAAGTCTTGAGCTTTAGAGATTTAGGTGATAACTAGAATCATAAACATGTCATGCAATCTCATTTTTAATCTTTATCATTATAAGGCGATAACTTGGAAATATAAATATGATGTGTAAGACTTGAAATATAAATATGAAGATGCAAGTTCATTTTTAAGTCTTCAAAGTTTAGGTGATAACTTGAAATATAAACATGATATGCAAGACTTGAAATTTAAACATGAAGATGCAAATCCATATTATTATCTTCAAGATTTAAGGTGATAACTTGAAATTTAAACATGATATGCAATGCTTGGAATTTCAACATGATATGCAAGAGCTTAAAACATAAACATGGATGCAAGTTCATTTTATATCTTGTTAAGCTCAAAACTCAAGACTTTTAAAGAATGAAGCTCTTTAACCCCAAATAATCTTAACAAAAAGGAAATGAGCTTTAGAGTCCTTTATTACCATGGTTCCAAGAAACTTATTTCTTGAACTCATCATCAAGTTCAAAAAGAAACAATCCAAAGAAAATCAACAATTTTTCCATTAATCTTTTAACAACAAAAATCAAACCTTGAGCTTTAGAGGTCAATTATATGATGGATCTATAACCACCACCATGATTCCTCATCATCAAGCCATGGTCATCAATAATCAAAATAACTAAAAAATATAAGAGAAAAATAAGAGAAAGAATATGAAATAAAATCCCTACCAAAGTTGTTTCTTTGATTGAAAAAGAGAAAGCTTGATCTTGAAAATGAAAGGATTATGTGTTTATGAGTTGAGAAGAGGTTGAGAATAGTGTCTCTTGGAGGTGGAGGAGGAAGAAGAAGAGAGCTTTGAGTTTAGAGAGAGAAGAGATGATTTTTGACCAATTTTTGTGAGCAAGACTACAACCAAAATGCAAATGGTAAGAATGAGTGTTTGTGTGTGTATTAGGTTTGGAAAAACACACACACGCGCGCACACACACACATATAGGAGTTTTGGGGGGTGTACGGTAACTGCCTCATGGTTGTAATGGGGAGCAAAATTTCAATTTTTGTGAATGGTAGGACATGTATTTGAGGTGTATTTAATTTGTAGTGGATTATAAATAATAATGTAGTGTAGGTGGTTAATAAAGAAGTATTTAAGATGCTCCAAGACATGATTAAAGAATGGCCTATACTTGTAGTGGAGTTTTTAGTGTTCCATTAATCTAAAATAATAAGAAAAAATAAATCCAAAATATATCCTAATTTTTAAGAAAAAGAAATATAATGCACTAATATTATTTGTCTTATGAACCCTTTTAAATAAGAAAGGAAATTAAACTTCCCAAAAATAATCTTAGACTTTAAAATTACCTCAAATAATTATTTTGACTCAAGGTTAATAAATAAAATTAATTTATTTTTATTTAGAGTATAATATTGTCTATATTTACTTAATTACATAAATAAGCTCATTTAACACTAACTAGGGCAAAATGGTAATTTCACATAAAAACTCTCCGGAATCACCCGAACATTTCTAAATATCATATATCCCTTATAGTTAACATTTTCTAACTTCCGGATGACTGGGTTCAGTTTCGCTTAATCTCACGTTAAATTACCCAGAGGTATTTTGGTAATTTTGCATACGAGAAAAATCAGGGTTTGAGATTTTCATCTCTAATATCATTCATAACACAAATAATCCCCTTCAAACGTAAAACTAACCCTTTGAGGGTAGGTTAGACCAACCATCCTTGATTTCGGGCAAAAATGACCTCAGGGTATTTTGGTCATTTAAACATGGAAAAATTGAAATTTGCGATTTTTGCACAGATTGCTATTTAATCCCCATATAATCTTATTCTAATGTCAACATATCTTATTGAGGATGGCCCTGGACTATTTCGACCTCAAATCTCATGTAAAAATGACCTAGGGGTATTTTGGTCATTTTACACAGGAGGAAAAATTGGGCGTTACAGTTACCATGGTTAAACCATGGCTAGATCGTAAAGATCACATAACAATAGTACTATCTTGTTTTGCTACGTTTTAATTGTGGCTAATATGATGGCAATCTTTTTTTCATTTAGCAACCCACAATACAACTTGGAAAACATTTTCTTCTTTTATTAGTACTTTCATATTACCTCATGTGTCAATTATCAATTAAGATATCTGTTAAATGTAATAGATATTAAGATCCTAATAAAATATAATATTTTCTAAAGTCAAAGTGTCATGTACATATATTGGTCACTAACTAAAGAACGCCATAAATTTTTAAAGAAAGTACACTAGTAGATTTTCTTATTAGTGTAGGGTAGGGGTGTTCATAACTCGTCCCATCCCCTCAATCCACCTGGCTAAAATCTCATTGGGATGGGTTCGGGTCTTAAAATTTACCATACACTTTTCCTGGGTTGGGTCATACGTCCCAACACCAAAAATAATCTCTTAATATATATATATATATATATATATATATATATATATATATTTATAATAATTTATGAAAAATTATAAGATTTTAAAGTTGAATTAATATATTTTACATAACATAATTATATTTCTATATTGATATGGTTTATTTTGAAACCTATATCATAAAATATCTCTAAAAGGTTATTTCTTATTTGTAAAATTTTATAACTTTACTATGTACAATATCCAAATTTCCGTATATTGTTTAAAGGAAAATATTAAAATTAATCTTCCATTGGCGGTTAGGCTATAACAATTGATACCTTAAATCATTGTAATTTTTAAATAAATTGAGATCTCGTTTATTAGTTATTTGCATTGGTCAAATTCTAGGATCGATTGATCACTAGTAGAATTGCCAGGAATTGATTACTAATAGCCATTAATGGATTTAATATTTAGTCAGTGATAATTAATTTCAATCTTATGGATACTTAGCACTAGTGCCCTCTTCATTATTGCTATTATCATTTAATTTTAATTGTTTTGCTTTAATTTTATTCTCACAACCCCAAACTTTTCCCAACTAAGTGATAAAACCTCCTTAAGACGACCTAGGTTATACCTTTTTACTACATTTCTTGGTGCAACTTAGCATAAATTAATTTCTAATTTGAGGAGGTAGGCGACAACTTCGCTTCAAATTTTGATGTTGTTGCTGGGGAGGCAATAGAACTTAGTTGTTCATTTTACTATTTATATTTTTTTATTTATTTTCACTATTTATTTTATTTTATTTTATTTTTGATATTTTGTTAAAAAAATTATTTTGTTCCCTTATATGAGGCGTTCCCTATTCGCTGAAAATTTTATACCTCTTGACTCCAAGGTTGAGAAAACCTTAAGAAAAATCAGAGGCAAAGCGTCAACAAGAGGAACCATTTGAGCATTCTAATACTTTGTTTCCTGTTTTAAGTGATACAACAAATATGGGAGATCACAACAGAACATTGAGGGAGTTCATTGCTCCTAACTTTGCCCAACCCCAGTAATCACATACCCACGGCTTGACACGATTTTGAGCTTAAGGGGTACATGGTTCATGTTTTGCCTAAGTTCCATGGGCGTCTGGGAAAGACCACACCAATACTTGAAGAAGCTACATTTGGTGTGTTCTGACATGAGACGTAATCGAGTAGAGGTGGATGATGTTAAACACAGAGCATTCCCCTTCTCACTAGAAGGTGCTGAGAGAATTAGTTCTTCAACCTACTGGATGGCATGGTGAATAATTGGAAGGAGATGAAGAAAGTCTTTCTAGAGCGATATTTCCCATTCTAGTTGCAACCATTCGTAAGGACATTAGTGGGATCTGCCAATCATGAGACCTTACATGAGTATTGATAGTGTTTCAAGCTCCTATCCTCCAGTTGCATTTCAAGCTCCTAACCATCAGAATCCTGGAGTCCTCCTCCAATATTTTTATGAAGGTCTTGTACTTGCTGATAGGTGTATGATTGATGCTACAAGTGAAGGGGCACTCTTGGATAAGACATTGGAAGAGATTGTGCCTTGATTTAGAAGATGGCTGCAAATTTTTAGTTTGAATCCAGGCAGCCACAAATACTAGGGGCCTTCATGAAGTGAGCCGCAGATAATCCATGTTGACTTAGACCCTACAAGTACTCTCTAGGTTCATGAAGCAATTGATGGTTAGCTAGGCAGCAACACTAGTAGTTCCTAAGGATAGCCCATGATATGTGTCCACCATTGTAAGATGACTCTTAGCTAAACCCTTCAGAAAGCTATAGTGCTTAATGTTTTGAGTGACAACAAAACCAATTTCGTGAAAATATTTTGTAGAAGGACTAATCTTTTTCCTAGATTCTTGAGTACTAAACAGGACCATTCACGTTAGCATACATGTGCAAACATGATGAATCTCATTTAAAGAGATTTAGAACTTAAAGGAAGTGAAAAATAATGCTTAAAACGACGTTTTATGCTCAACACATGAAATTTTTTTTTCTAATCAAGAAGTCAAGGTGTAGATCATCAAAGAGTATACAACGACTTCAGAAAGTGTCATTCAAGTGAAGATCTCAATCCAACTCTAAAGCAAATTATGTTTACCACCTTCAATCATCATGATCATAATATTTCCTTTACAACAAGCTATGATTGAAAACCAGAAGATTAAAAGGAAAGTCCATAAATTGATTACAACACTTCAGAAAGCACGTTCCTGTAAATGGTGCACTTTACAAAAATGGGAGGAAAAATTCAAAATTCAAATTAAAGTCAAACCCAGTCAAGAATTGACGTGACATTCTTCTTTTCAACTTGGTCAATCGTCCTAGCTTAGAAGAAAAATTCAAAAACTTCATTTAGAAAGCAAAAAGTAGTTTTCGAAGGTAGACTCAGAAATCTCTATTAGACAATGGCTTCTGAACCAAACGTAACTTTGACATGCCGAGCTATTCTTTATACATGTCCAAGACACAAAAAGTAGATCAACACGTGTCACTAGGAAAACAGATCAAAGGCATTGATCATTTATGGAAGATCAAGTATATAAGGAGATGATGTGCTTACATCTAAAGTCTGTTGGTCATCACCTTGTGCTAAAATGCTGAAAAATTTCTCTTCATCTTTTGTAAAACTATTATAGCTTGTAATCAGTTTCATCTCTGGAAAAATCTTCTTTTTAAGTTCTTATTAGATTATATTTTTTTCCTAGAAAGAATAGTTAGAAAGAAGTCACACAAGTTTTTAGCTTATACACTGTTTCATTTAGAGAAAACTTAAGTGTTTGTTTCTTTGAGTAAACCATCCTAAACATATTCTTTGTAACTCAATCCAGTGTGATCATTGTGAGGTAACTTGAAGAGAATAGTCAAAGACTACTTGGAAGTGACAGTAGAGTAAGCTACTGGTCATGTGAGATAGCTCAAGAAGACTATTAGAAGACTATCTGACTTTCTAGGGTTGAAAAATGGTTGATTAGTGGAACTCAACAGTTGTTTAGAACTGAATATAGGAGGTTGGCCGAACCAATATAAAAACTCTTATGCAATATCTTCTCCTTCCTTGAATATCCTTTATATTTTGTTTTTATGCCTATTATATTTGCTTTTTTGAAAACTTTATTTAATTCATTTTTCATATTCCTTTTAGTTTAGAAAGTCACTCTCTCACATATCCTGACGTTATTTTCATTGTACTTCAAGTTTATGCTTGATAGTACTTGTTTAAGTTTTTCAAAATCAAAATAGGAAAGATAAGTTGAAGCACGATTCAATCCCCTTTTTGTGTACTTTTTAACCTACATTTGGCATCAAGCTCAGTCTTCTAAAGGGTTGAGCAATCTAACGACTGTAGAGGTTAAAGATTCTTGGAATAAATGGCACAAATATCCATATTATAGAAGGACACTCTATAAACATATGACCATTACGCGTACTGAGAGAGAATGAGGCCGTTTATAAAATATTGTTACCACCAAATAAAAGTGAGCTGAGAACTTGGGCTTAATTGGGCCTTTGAGTAATGATTATGATGTTGGGCTTCGTTTCATAGAAGCGGAGTGATAATGGTTGCGGATGACAAGATCCGCTAGGAGAATGAGCCATGTAAAGGGGGGACGGTTATGTAAATCGAGCGTGCCCTTAGCTGTTGTAACACCCTAATATTTAACCTTAATACGCCTAGGACGTATCAAGACTAATTATTAGTTATTACTTCTCTTTAAATTCATTTATAAAATACTTAGCGGAAAATACGGGTAATTTTTTTTGAAATGATTTATATAAAACAAAGTGCTAGCCTTTGCGCGTAACATAAACAACGTGAAGCGGAAGAACAAATAAAACATACAGAACATAAGCATTAAAGAACACATCTGTCATAAACATCATTCCTCATTACATTAGATAATATAGTTTAGTACATCACAAGAGAAATATAACAGAAACATAAAGTCTTACCCATATTAGTGGGAGAGCTTGCAGGACAAAGACATAAAATAAGAAAACATGATAACAAATACATGAAACAACCCCCAAAAGATAAGCACCTAACTATCGCTACCCTCTCTCCAAGCCTACTGGCGATGCCGATCTTCGGTTGGGGAGATATAGCCCGCGAATCACGAAGCTCCTCGATGTAGCCCAGCGAAGAGGGATCTAGGCATAGCAATCGAGGGAACATGTGGCCTCCGCGTCGTGGTCGCCTCTCCTGCTCGAACGCGCCTCGCATGCCTCCGCTGGGTGACCGTGTCCTCGTTTCCTCCTCCGAGACCCATAGGAAGCGAAGGGAAGAGCTCTCCGACGAGGAAGGATGGGCATGACGGCCTGGTCTCCGGGTCGTGTCCTCTCAAAGATCAGAGTCGTCGCCAAAGGGTGAAGTTCGATCGAAACGATAGCTGGAGACGGGGAAAGCAAAAGGGCGTCCCACGTATGCAAAACGCGCACCTCGCAATGACCCTTGAAGTGGTAAGACTAATGTCTGGGGTCATAGTGCACCTCCCATGTAGGCGGGTCAATGAAAATCACGAACGACACCATCGATATCTGAAGACGTAACGGAAAGAAAGAGAGAGGGGTGAGAATTCTTACTAAAGAATCTCAGGAGGGAAATCCTCTATCCGAGTGTCATCATTTACGTCCCAGGAACCTTGGGTTTATTATGAAAAGGTTGAGCATGCATTAGTTCATTATGGAGTTTTCGCAAAGGTATTTATCCAAGGTCCATGTCTTTTATAATGATTCTTAATGCATGTATGCAACATAATATTTCATGGATGCATGGCAGCACTTTAGGTAAATCAAACAATAATTCAAACAACATTTGAGTGGCATGAAACTTCTCTTTGAACATCTTTCCTTTTCTCATACTCGTGACACCAATAATATAGTATCCGCACCCCTTAAACTAGGCTATGAGCTCATACCTTAACTAGTCGTCACTAGTTCTTACTTATCCTCTTGATAAGCGAATCATAAACATAATCATCATAATCCCGACTCCAGAGTACGGGTAGGGGGCCTAAGGATCACCCATCATGGGACTTTTTCCTTCTTCGAAACGCATCGACTTTAAGACCAACGACTTTGTCCGCTTTGGCAGGCTAATGTCTATGCCCTCACGGTTTTACCTTCTCCGAGCAGGAGAAGTACGTCTCGATGTGTCACCTTAAACATCATATACTTTCATTCTTTGAAACGCATCGACTGGTTAAGACCAACGACTTTGTCCGCTTCGGATGGCTCAACGTCCATACCCCCATCGTTTACTTTCTCCTCACTAGCAGGAGAAATGCGTCTCGGCATATAACTTTAAACTTCATTTTCTCAAAAACTTTCTTTTGTCCCTCAAATTTGATGGAAATTCGCATAACTCTCCGAATTTCCTCAAATTTGAGTCATGCCACATAATTTCAGTCACATGCATCATTTCCATGGAACCTTCTCATTGCAATAACTTTCTAGTTCACATGAGCATATTCCTCAATTTCATTCATAGCTTTGAAACATTATGCATCTCAAACACAACATTTCATCATATCACCAAATCAAATTATGCACATAAAGTTTCATGCTTAAGGAACTTAACATAACCACATCATCATAAGTGTGCACGAGGTTCATCATCATAATCATACTCTCTCGTCCACCTATCTCATAGTGTCTTATGCTTTGACCCCTTACGGGCTTTAAACTTGCATTTCGGTCATTCTAATCCTCACTAAGGATTTTTATAACACCTAAGGGATCATTACTTAAAATTCTCACTAAGTTTTAGGCACACTTAAAATTCCAAACAGCATTATGTAGTTTGGGCCGGAAAAATATCATATACTTACTGGGCTCTAGAATCTCCGTTCTTGACCCTTTTTAAGATCCGTCTTCGCCTAAGGCTTCATAATCAATCCCTAGACCAATTATAAGGGATTCCTAGGCATGTTTACTAAGTTATAACTTACTTTTCCTCAATTTAGCTTTGCTGGACAGAATCACATTTTGCCATGTCTAAGTGTGCTAGAATTCCTATTTTAAGTCCTTATCATCACCTTAAACTTAGTAATTAATACCTAATCATTTATGAAAGGTTTTTATGCATATCCTACTGATTATGAACCAATTACACTTGAATTAATTATGCTGGAACAGTTTTGCAAATTTATGCATTAAGGTGTTCTAGAATTCTCATTCTTGATCCTTTTAAGTTACTTATTCTTTTCTAACTTCTCTAAATCGATCCTCCCTTCACTCAAACATAATTTTACACATTTTAACACCTTAGAACAACATTTGTACAGCAGCCAATCATGAAGGGCAGAACCGAAATCATAAGCCCATAAAATCACATAATCTCATGAATTAAAATGCATACAAGTTGCTAGTTTCTCTTGGAACAATTTTAGGAACTCAAACTCTTTTAGAAACCAATTTATCTCATTAAAATCATTAAAGTTCAAGCAAGATCAGTAGCTAAATTAATTTTCTCATAAAATAGATTTAAAACATATAATCTCATTCATAATGCTCCTTAGGTACTCCTAAGCTTAGAAAAATTTCAAAACATGGCTATGGGCACTTGTGATTAGATGAACTCACACCAAGCCCATCATCATCACCACAAGGCCGAAATGGCTTCATTGAAAAACTAACGTTTTCTTAAAACTTTACATTGGATACTTGGGCAAGTCTTTGAACTCTAGACCATTTAGGTGGTGACATAAATTTAAACATGCTATGCAACTCATTTTACTCTTCTTTTAGAAAATAAAGTGAGAGCATAAAATAAATATGAGGTGCACTCATTTATTATCTTTAGAGTTTAAGTGATGGCATAAAATATAAACATGATAGACAAGAAAGTAAACATGAAATGCAAGGTTCAATTCTTTATTTTAGTGCTCTAGGCCTCTTGGGTGTTTACCCCAAATCAACAATCAACTTTAAGGTTGAAATAGGTAGGCTTTGAGATTTATTAAGTGATGATGCACATTCTTATTTTAATCTTTAAGTTGCTTAGTGATAGCTTGAAAATAAACATGCTATGCAAGGCATAAAAGTAAACATGAATGCAACTTCTTTTTAATCTTAACTAGAGCTCTTACAAGACTTTTAAGGAACATAAAAACCTCAACCCATTATGTATCATAAAGTGAGCTTTAGAGTTCTTAGCATCAAGACACCAAGGAAGTCTTATGTTCTTCGAACACCATCATCAAGCTCAAGGAAACGATTTTTCAAGAGACAACCTTTCAAACAAACATAAAAGGGCTACCTTAACATTTTTAGCAAACTTTGTTCAAGAGAGGAAAGGAAAACCGAAACCATTGAAGAAAAAGAAATAAAAACCAAAGCTTGAACAAGGCAAAAGGAAAGAAAATCGAAACTTTAGAGGAATAAAAACCAAAACTTTGAACTAGGAAAAACCAAGAAGGAACCAGAATCATAAAGGAAAGGAAATGAAAAACCAAAACTTTGAACTTGCAAAGAAAAGGAAAAACCGAGTTTGTATATGGTCCTAGACCAAGATCCAAGCTTTAGAGGTTTCTCTCATGGCAAACACCAAACTATCTCCATGAGACCTCATCATCAAGCTAAAGATTGGTTTGTAAAATGTCCTCATGGCCGAAAATACAAAGGGGAAGAAAAAGAGTTTGAAACCAAGAGAAAACTAGAAACTTTTCTCAAAGAAGGTAAAGAAAACTTGAAAGAAAACCCCTACCAAGTGAAACCTTGAAAGAGATGAAAGAAAGCTTGATTCTTTGAAGGAAATGAGAAGACAAAATCTTCTCTTGGTGAGCAACAAGGATTCGGCCTTCAAAGGTTCTCAAGGAAGATGATTTTTCCTTGAGGATGCAAGCTTGGAAATGGTGAGGTTTGGTGTTTAGGAGGTGTTCTAAGGTATGAGAGTGGTGGTTTGAGGTGGTTTGTGGTGGCTCAAGGTGGTGGTGGTGGTTCTTTGAGGAAGGAAGAAAGAACTTAGAGGAAGGGAAAATGAGAGAAAATGAGAGAAAGTGCAAGGAAACTCAACTTAGCAAATGATCAAAAAGGTGTCCAAGCTTTCCAAGGTGTGGTATTTATAAGGAATGAAATGTTGTGACTAATTTAGGGGGAAGGTTGGCCGAAATTCTTGGCCTTGGAGGGAAGGAAAATATCTTCCAAAGCTTGTCTTGGAAGCTTGGTTAAAGTGCTAGCTTAGGTGTAGTCAAATCCTAGCTTTTGCATAGCCTTTTTGGATGAAATTTGAATTCAAAATTTGTGGCTTTTGGGGAAATTCTAACTAGATTAACAATTTTAAAATAATTCTTTTGGTCAAAAAGGTGGTAGACAAATTTCCTTGATTTAAGGAAATTGGAGAGAGAAAATACTATTCATTACTTTTTGATTAGACATCTTGAATTAAAGAATGTAATTAGAACTTGACTATGCAATTTTAGTTTCTAATTAACCTTAATAAATTATTTTGACTCTAGATTAATTATCGAAATAAATTAATCTTCGATTAGAGCCTAATATTGCTTAGGTTCGGCTGATTGCTTCATTAGGCGCACTGTACACTGTTCTAGGGTAAAACGGTAATTTGCACTAAACCTCGGACCTTTGCAACTAAACATCAAATATTACTCTAAAACATCATTCTAAACTTCCTGGAAAAATTCCAGGCTCAAACGGCACCTTTTCCCGTGTAGAGCAGGGGGTATTTTGGTCATTTTGAGCCGAAAGTTTAGAAAACGAGATTTTCACCTCGGATATCAAACATAACAGGTACAACCCCCTTCAAACATTGAGTTGACCCATTCGAGGATGGCGGGGCCTTTCTGGAAATGGCCTCAGGGCATTTTGGTCATTTGCACCCAATACAGGAAAATCGGTATTACACTTCATTTGTCCTAGTTCAAATGTAAGCAGGAACCGTTATGCAAGTTGTAAGAAGTCGTGGAGAAGGGATGGTTATTTCCCACGAGAGTTGAACGCAGGTGGTAACCGCACGCTCTAGATGCTTAGAGGAGTCATAAGTTATGCTAGTATTGATATAAAAGGCGAAATAAGAAAGGAAAGGAAGGAGGACACCACATATACACAAATTTCAATACTTTGTCTTAATTTTCACTTTTCTTTTCCCTTTAGGTGTAGTTTTAGAAGTGTAATGCCCGATTTTTCTGTTACAAATGACCGAAATGCCCCTGAGGTCATTTTTACGAAATTCCAGGACAGCAACCCGTCCGAATGGGTCAACTCAATATTTGAAGGGGATTATATCTGTTATGTTTGATATCCGAGGTGAAAATCTCGTTTTCTTAACTTTCAGCTCAAAATGACCAAAATACCCCTGATGTTTTACGCAAGTAAAGGTGCCATTTGAACCTGAAACTTTTCCAGAAGTTTGAAATGATGTTTATGAGTGGTATTTGATGTTTAGTCGGCCTGAAGATCCCGAGCAGTTTTAGTGCAAAATTATCATTTTGCCCTTAGAACATTGTACAGTGAGCCTAATGACGTAATTAAGCAAACCTAAGCAATATTAGGCTCTAATCGAAGATTAATTTATTTTGACAATTAATCTAGAGTCAAAATAATTTATTAAGATTAATTAGAATCTAAGATTGCTTGGTTAAGCTCTAATTACATTCTTTGATTTAAGATTCTTAGTCATGAAATCTTGAATAGTGTTTTCTCTTCAATTCCTTAAATTAAGGAATTGTGCCCATACCTTAATTTGACTAAAAGAATGATTTTAAATTGTTAATCTAGCAAGATCACTCCCCTAATCAAGTCTTGACAATCTTAATTAGTCATTACCTCACCTAAACACTTTCTTACAAACTCCTAATCAAAACCTTAATCAAAGAAACACCTAAACACATCACTAAACCACAATTACATGAACAATTTCTCTTCCTCCCTTGGGCTATAAATCTGGTCGAATTCTCACTCCAAGAAATGTGTCACATGTTGATTTTATTTGACTCCAAAAGTTATACCTCAAGCCATACCTTGACCATACCTTCAACCATGCTTGTCATGCCTAAGCCCATACCCATGCAAAGAGATATTTTCCTCCCCAAAGCCAATGAAGAACTGTTGGCCATCCTCCTCCAATCGGCCTCCATATTGCAAAATTTCTATAAATACCAAGCTTTGAAGAACCTTGTTACACTTTAAAAGTTTTGCTAAGTTTAGTTTTCTTGCATTTTCTCTCTTTTTCTCTCAAAGTTCTCTTCATCTTGCTCTTCTTTTTCCTTCCTCAAAGAAACCTTTCCACCACCACAACCCACCACAAACAACCATAAACCACCACTCCCTCACCTCAAACCACCTCTCAAACACTTAAACTTTCCATTTCCAAGCTTGCTTTCTCAAGGAAAAATCATCTTCCTTGAGAAACCTTTTGGCCGAATCCTCCTCCACCACCAAGAGGAGATTTTGTCTTCTCATTCCTTCAAGAACTCAAGCTTTCCTTCATTTCTTTCAAGACTTCTTTAGGTAGGGGTTTTATTTCAAAGTTTTCCTTACTTTCTTTAAGAAAAGTTCTAGTTTTCTCTTGGTTTTCAAAGCTTTCCTTTTCCTTTCTTCATTTTGGCCTTAGGGTCTTTGGTTGAGAAAAACTTTGGCTTGATGATGAGGTTTCAAGATAATGGTCTTGTGATGCCATGTGAGAACCTCTAAAGCTTGAAAAACTTGGTCTTAGACCATATATATTTTGGTTTCTTTTTTCTTTTTCCTTGGTCAAGTTTCATTTTTCCTTTCCTTTCCCTTGCCAAAGTTTCGGTTTTCTTTCCTTCCTTTGAACAAAGTTTAATAAAAATGTTAAGTAGATCACTAAAAGTTTTGTTAAGAAAATTAATCCTATGTTTTCAAAGAGCTCTAAGCTTACCCTTGCCAACCTTAAAGTTGGTCGGCGTTCTAAGAGTTTACTCTAGATTGAAGCATATGAGCAATAAAATAAAGAATATGATTAGTTCTTTGTATGCTTGTTTAGATAAAGTGTTGAGTTTTGTGTCCATTTTCTTGAGCTTGATGATGAAGTTCAAAACCAAAGGCTTATTTGAAGACTTGGTGCTAAGAACTCTAAAGCTCACTTTATGTTGTTAAGATACATATTGGGTTAAGGTTATAATGTTCCTCTAAAGTCTTGTAAGAACTCTAGTTAAGATAAAATAAGTTGCATACATGTTTATGTTTATACCTTGCATAGCATGTTTATTTTGATGTCATCACTAAGCTCTCAAGAATAACTAAATGAACTTGCATTATCATGTTTAAATTTTCAAGCTTGCATTTCATGTTTATATTTCAAGTCATCACTTAATCTTTAAAGATAATAATGAGGTTGCATCTCATATTTATTTTATGCTCTCACTTTATTTTATAATGAAGAGTAAAACAAATGCATAGCATGTTTAAGTTTATGTCATCACTTAAATATCCTAGAGCTCAAAGACTTGCCCAAGTATCTTACATAAAGTTTTAGAAAATGGAGGCATTCAAGAATGTCATTTCGGCCTTGTGATGATGATGATGGACTTGAGATGAGTTCATCTAATCATAAGTGCCCATAGTCTAAGTCTTGGAATTTTTCTAAGCTTAGGTGTACTTAAAGAACTTTATGAACAAAGTTTTATGTTTTAAATCTATTCCTTGAGCTAAATAATTTAGCTACTGACCTTACCCATTTTTGTATGATTTTAATGAGAGGAATTAGTTTCTAAAAGAGTTTTGAGTTCCTAAAATGATTCCAAGAGAAACTAGCAACTTATATGCATTTAAATCATGAGATTATGTGATTATATGATGCTTGAATTTTCGATTCTGCCTTGTGCACTTGGCCACTGTATAAATTCTATTTTATGGTGTTAAAATGTGTAAAATTATGTTTGAGTGAAGTAAGGAACGATTTAGGTAAGTTAGAAAGAACAAGTAACTAAAAAGGGCTTAAAATGTGAATTCTAGAACACTTAGAGGCACAAATTGTAAATTCTGTTCTAGCATAATTGGACTTAAGAAAAATGGTTTATAATTAGTGGATATATGTAGGAATCCCTCATAATTGGTTTAGGAGTTGATTATAGAGCCTTAGGCGAAGACGGAACTTAAAAAGGGTCAAAGACGGAGATTCTAGGACCCGTAATCATATGACAAATTCTGCCCAAAGTGATGAAGTGCTGTTTGGCTATGTTAGTGAGCATAAACATTAGAGGAAATTATAGGTAATGATCCCTTAGGTGAGAGAAAGATCCATAATGAAAGTTAGAATCATTGGAACATATGTTTAAGACCCGAAAGTGTCAAAGCATAAAATACCATGAGATAGAAGGTGTGATATGAGAATGAGACGAGTGGGTATACTCGTGATGATGTGAATATGTTAATACCATGAACATGAGACTATATGTGTATTTATGACATGTTGTGATGATGTGGTATGCTATGCTTACGATGCATGAGAATGCGAAATATGAATGAGTTAAAGGGTATGCTCCTATAATTTAGAGATTGATTTGATTGAGAAATTTCATGAGAACAACATGTGTGATTTGAGTTATGTGGCATGACTCAAATTTGAGGAAATTCGAGTGATGTCATTATGCTGCTGAATTTTCGTCAAATTTGAAGGACTTGAGAAAGTTTTGAAAAGAAAGATTTTTATATATGACATGCCGAGACGCATTTCCCTTATCCGAGGAGAAAGGAAACCCGTGGGAAGTATGGTCGTGGAGCCATATCAAAGCGACAATGTCACTGGTCTTAACCAGATGATGCATTTCGCAGACCGTGACGTACTTCTCCTGCTACGGTGAGGAAAAGGTAAAACCGTGAAGGCATCGACATTAGCCTGCCAAAGCGGACAAAGTCACTTGGCTTAACCAGTTGATGCATTTTGGAGAAGGAAAAAAAGTGCCATGATGGGTGATTCCTTAGGTCCCTTGCCCGTACTCTGGGAGTCGAGATTATTATTTTTATGATTATGATACACTTATCAAGAGGATAAGTAAGAACTAGTGATGACTAGTTAAAGTATGAGCTCATAGCCTAGTATCAGGGTCGGTTACTATTTTTACATACCATGATGTCACAAGTTTAGGAAATGAGAAAAGATATAAAGCATTTTGCTTATGAAAGAGAGAAGTTGATTATGAGAAAGTACATGCCACTTATATGAGAAATGGTTCTTGATGAGATGTTATATTCATGTTCTGCTATGCTGCATACATGTATTAAGATTCATTATAAAAGACACGAACCTTGGAGAATTATCTTTATAAAACTTCATAATGAACCTTTGCATGTATAACCTTTTTATAATAAACCCAAGGTTCCTGGATGTAAACGATGACACTAGGATAGGAGGATTCCCTACTAAGATTTTTTAGTAAGATTCTCACCCCTTCTATCTTCTTTTCCCGTTACGTCTTCAGATTCCGATGGCGTCGTTCGTGAGTTTTGTTGATACGCTCGTGTGGGAGGTGCACTACGATCCAGATCAGTCTTACCATTTTGAGGGTCGTTGTGCCGTGCACATTTTTGCATACATGGAACGTCCGTTTGCATTTCCGATCTCCAGCTTCGTTTCACCCCGACCTCTCCCTACGGCAATGACTTGATCTTTGAGAGGACACGCCCTCGTGATGAGAGACCGTCGAGCCCGACCTTCGTCTTCGGCAGTGCATGACTACCCCGAATACGTTCCTCGCCCGAGGCATTCAGAAACCGACCGAAGGATACCCCTATTCATGTCTTTTGGAGGGATCTTCCCCTCCAGTTCCCATGGACATCGAGACGGGAGCGAGGATACGGTGACGTCAGCGGAGGTTAGCTCGACGCCCGAGATGCGCCCATGTCGAGGAGGTCATGTCCATCCACCTTTCCGTTTGCACACACTCAAGGAGCTCGACAGTTCATTGGGTATGTGCCTTCGAGGGACGAGGAGCGTCATCAGGAGTTCGAGGAAGGGGTAGCCATGGCTAGGGATCAATCTTTTGGGGCTTTCCATGTATTAGCTTTATGTTTCCTATTTCTTATCTTATACTTTCGTTTCTGACCAAGCTCTCCCCATTTATATGGGTATAGCTTTATGCTTTTTATATTTCGATTGATGTACTAAACTATGGTATCTAATGTTATGAAGGATATTTTTATGATAGAGGTGTTCTTATTTGTTTTTGTATTGCATGATTTATTTTCTCTACTTTACGTTTCGCTTATGATGTATGCGATGGCTCGCATTTTGTTTTACATATTTCAAAAAAAAAATTTACCTGTATTTTCCGTTAAGTAGTTTTACAAATGAGTTTTAAAGGAAGGAATAGCTAATAATTAATCTTAATACGTCCTAGGCGTGTTGGATTAAATATTAGGGTGTTACAAGAAGTAGATTATCAACTTTGTAATTTCTATTTCCATGTTCTTCATGTTGTTGTTGATGTTGTATCGTTGATCATCAATAATCAATCATATTTCCATTCTTAATCCTAGTCCAAAGCTTATTGTTATTAGTATTTGGAGAACCCATAGCCAAGGGATAAATTCCCTCCTTGGTATAATTGCCTACACTTTGGTATCAATTGTAGATTTTATTTCTTGGCTTTGTTTACCCATTTAACTTAGTTGAATTAAAATTTACTACAACATATTTCTGACACGCCTGGGACAAAAAGGATTGATATTGCGAAGTTCCAATCCCTAGGTTTGGATTATCAATGGCGCAAGGAGATACGTGCTAAGAAAATGAGTACTCCTGGTGTAATGTCAACAAATGCTAAACATGGAAACTGAAAAGGAGGAGATAGCACGGTTAGTACTCTTGGTAAACGAAGCAAGTTCAAGTGTGCTAGAAAATGCTAGTGTTTCTTTCTCGAAAGAATGGAACTCCATCTTCGCGTCTGGTTAAAAACAAAGAGGATAAACAACCCATGACTATTCATCGTTTATTACAGATGGAACTGGGGTGAATGATATAATGCTTAACGTGTCAAAACAACTTCTTGAGATTGTGTGACCGATGTTGATGAATATTTTACAAGGAAACGGAATTATTCCTAACATGGGAATGATGCCGTATAATGTTCAGGAACTTTCCTTTCACAATCGTATGCAAACCCTGGGGCAAGTCAATTTAGTTAGGAGGCCTATGAATGCAATAGGGCATTTAGGCTTACCACCATTAGGCAATGACAACCACGGCATGCATGCCGATCAACCATGGAACATGCCACCTGGAGCAGCAAAATGTGTCAAGCGGATGTAATGCAGAAGGACAATGGGCCATGGTTCCATATTCATGGTACCCCAAGGAGGAAGTCCGCTTATGGGTCCTATGAATTACGGTACCGGCCCTAATCAAGGATTAAACTATACTATCTCGAGACAGAATCAGTGGAATGCAGAGTTACCAATTCTTATGATGCATGATCAAGGAGGATTGAGGCCAAGACCACCAGCTTTAAATTTGAATAACCCATTTGCTGATTAGAGAAGGGGTGGCCCTCAATTGCTAGATCCAAATGTGATTGCAGAGGCCATGAGAAGATATTTTGGGTAGAGTTAAGCCATTGGAAAGACCTATCTATAGGAGGCCTTACCCGAAGTGGGTGGATAAGGTGCCTTTTCCGCGTGGCTTTAGTACCTGACTTTTACATTTTCAGGAGAAGATGGAAGACCATTGGTGGAGCACGTGAGTAGATTATTGGCTCAATGTGTGAAGGACAAAATGAAGCTTTACGCTTCAATTATTTCCTTTGTCTTTAACTACAAGCTTTTCTTGGTACTCATCCCCACCCAATTCAATTCATAATTGGATGGACATGGAAGACGTATTTCATGACCATTTTTGTAAGCCCTTGCCAAAAGCTTCAATCTTAGATTTGTTTGGGATCAAACAACAAGTGAATGAGCCGGTTTTTGATTTTATAGAAAGGTTTAGGAAGATAATAAGCAAATACAGTGTACAATTGCCAGACTGAATGCACATCCATAGCCATGAACAATATGCACCCACAACTTAAGAAAAGTTAATTGTCTAGAGTATGGTGATCTTAATCAATTGGCTTGGAAGGCTTCCAGTAGAACAATTCATTCATGAAAGAGACCAAAGGCATTCAAACAAGATTGGTGGTAAGGTTTCTCAGCTTATTTCTATTGTTGAATGTGAATCTGATAAAGAATTTTGTCAGGAGCAATTGTCATTAGAAGGAGAAATAATGGCAACCGAGATAGTCAAGGGTAAGCCTTATTCATGCCTTGCACTAACTTCTGGCTAAAGGAAAAGAGAAGTTAGAACTTACAGAAGGAAGGATATTTGTTTGACACAACAAAAGTTGATCAAATCTTTGATTTCTTGTTGAAAGACAAGCAATTGAAGTTGCTTGAGGGACACAAAATTCCTTCTCCTGAGCAATTAAAGAATAGAAAATATTGTAAATGGCATAACTCTGACTCTCATTCTACTATCAATTGCTTAGTTTTTAGGAGTGCTATTCAGAAAGCATTGAAAGAAGGTAGACTAAAATTGCTGAAAAGAAGAACCAAGCATGACAGTTGATAGATCCTTTTTCCCACGTGATCAATATGGTGTCTATGTCTAATTAGCCATGGCAAAAAGAGTGATAATATGGAAGAAACGAAGAAAAACATGAAGATGTGGAAACCAAAGTTGGTGATAACTAAGGGAGATTCTAGCAAAGGAAGTGAAACCATCACATTGGACAGCCAAAGAGGACAAGTGTAGAAATTTGGAAGGCCAAAGGAAGAGTGTCTTCAATGACTAGAGTTTCCAGTAATCAAGTCAATTACACTAGGGGGCAAAATGTCCAACAAGTTAACAGCATAGTGGGCCGATTCATGTATGAAAGGAATAGGATTCAAGGTTTTGGCTATCATAGGAATATGCCTCATCCAAGAAATTTCCAGAGGAAGTTATGTTGATACACAACTACCTTGAGTGACTAGCCATCCCTTGCCTAAGGAAAGAAGTGAGTTGTGGAGTTGAACTACATAAGAGGATAGCTGGTCATGAAGATTACCGTGAAAGATGATGCAAGTTTTCAATCCCAAAAGATGGTCAAACTGAAGTCTCATCCTAATCAATCAGGATGGACTCCAGTTGAGAAATAAGAAGAAAGAGCCACAGACGGAATATAAGGTACTCATTAAGTTTCAAAAGCGCGGTTGCAAAGGAAGAGAGCTTTTCTGAAGGTAAAGGAAATACTAGAATCTTTAGAGAAGGGCAAAGCCATTGATGTGGCAGATTTGCATGATGAAAGAAGGAGAGAAGCGGAAACCATGAAAGCCTCCAGGAGTTGTCCCTTGGTGAGTCCTCACAGAGCAAAGGCTTATAGAGAAATAGGTATGTGGGAGAAGACTGACGGTGATAGTGAAGAAGATGAATTGTTGATTATTGCCAATGATGAGGATTTGGAGATGATGGCTGTGATTGGAGTTTTGCCTTAGAATTTCTGGGTGAAGAGGGAGGGTTGATGCTTTAGAAGGAGATGTTATGGTGGAAGCGGCTGAATATATTTCTATCATAACTGAAAAAGAAAAAGAAAATCAAGGCAAGGGGGAACCAATGATAATATTTGAGAGACAGAGAAACCTTACCACTTGAAGCCGCTCTACGTAAAAGCTTTGATTGATGGGAAGTGGTTTTCGGGTTTTAGTTGATGGAGGGAGATTATGAATGTTATGCCCTTAGGAGTTTTAAAGAAATTGGGGAAGACCGTTGGGGATTTGAAGGAAACTAACATGAAGATGACTAACTTCACGGGAGGAATTACCATAGCCGTGGGAATCTACATAAGCTGAACTCACTGTAGGCACCATCCTCACCTTGCCTCCTCGACGTGGCCCGTCATAGTGTCCTCGCTACCTAATGCTATAGGAACGGTGAGGGAAGAGCCCATGGATGGAATGTCGTCTCGAGAGGGTCAGAGACTGAGAAAGGGACGTTCTTCAGGTAGGCATGGTCGGAGGCCGCATTGGGGGCACAATGGTTGCGCTCTCGAAGAGTAGGCCGTCGAGGGCGAAGTCGGCGTGAAACGGAAACTAGTGACGGCCTGGGCAAATGGGCAATCGAGGAACATGAATAGGCGTACGAAACAACATCAAACAAAGTGGTATGACTGGTGCGTGGCATCAAAATAGAGCTCCCATGTTAGCGCATCAACATAGATCATGAAGGCTATCATCGATCTCTGAAGACGTGATGGAAAGAAGAGTTAAAGGGAGTGAGAAACTAATTATAGAATCTCAGTATGGTATACTCCTATCTCGGTGTCATCATCTACGTCCTTAGGAACCTCGGGTTTCTTTATAGAAAGGTGAACATTTATAAGGTTCAATTTTAAAGTTTTAAAGTACCATTTACCAAGACCCATTTAATTTTACTATGCATCTTGGATGTCATGAATGCAATATACCTTATCATGAAATGCATGGCAATGCAAGTTAGAGATACTAATTTCAATCATAAAAGATATTCATGGATCACATCAATCATAACATGACTTTCTTCCACTTATCTTTTAGGTGACTTAGATTATTTCTTTCTCTCATTTGGGGCCACCCTATTTTTAGATTATTCTTTCTCTCATTTGCCTTTTCTCGCCTTTTGAGAGTTCTAGGTTATGAGCTCATACCTCACTAGTCATCACTAGCATAATCTTATCCTATGATAAGTTAACACTCGACTCTTGGAGTGTGGGATAAGGGGCAATAGGATCACCTTTCATAACCTTTAATTCAGAGAGTCCAAAGGATCACTTCCTGATTGGATAACCTCTCATAACCTTTAATTGGAGTCTAGAGGATCATTTCCACATATTTTTATGTCACCTTTATATTAACATATTATGTTAAGATGCAAAGCCATAACCATATCATATACTTTTTCTCATGCTCTATGCAACTTTAAGATATTTCAAGTGAAATTATAACATGCCATATTCATTCAAATTCAAATAACTAACATGTAAGTCCTCAATTTCACATAATTCCTCAAGCATATGAAAATCGCAACATTTTATAGAATAAGTACTTTAATTCGTATCCTTATAGCAACACAACAAGCAACCTTATATTAGTAGCATAAATTAGAGAGCTTAGTAAAAGATGTTTACATTTTATTAAGACATATATATTGCATGAGTCAAAGACCTCATGTGAGTTGAAATGGTAAGTCTTGAGCACAAGGTTAACCAAATGATGTCATAATTTAAACATGCAATGCAAGCTTTATTTTTAATCTTGGCATTATAGGGTGATGGCAAGAAAAACATAAATATGCTATGCAAAGCTTTGAATTTAAACATGAGAATGCAAGCTCTAGTTTTTAAATCTTTAAGTTTAGGTGATGACTTGAAAAATAAATATGCTAGACAAGCAATGTAAACATAAATGCAAGTTCAATTCTTTATTTTAGTGCTCTAGACCTCTTAGAGTATTCACTCTAAATCACATTTCAACTTTAAGGTTGAAATAGGTGGGCTTTGAGATTAATCATTTAGGTGATTATGTAAACATGAAATGCAAAGCTTAATTATAAATATATAATGCAAAGACTTGAAATATAAATATGGATGCATTTCTTTGAGTTCTAGGCTCAAGACTTCCATTCTAACATATAATATCATCATTTGTTAAAAACTCTTAAAAGTGAAACAAAAAAAGAAAAGAAAACAAGAATAAAAAATGGTTTCTTCATGATGTAGGCCATAAGGCCGAAAACAAAAAAAGAAAGAAAGGAAAACAAAGAACCGAAAATGGTGTAATAGGAGAGGAAGAACATCTTAAACCAAGAGTAATACAAGAGAAAAGAATAGCAAATCCTTAAAACAACTTCCTACCAAAGGTGTTTTTCTTTTGAAAAGAGAAAAGCTTGGTCTTGGAAATGTGATGAGAAGAACAAATCCTCCTTGGTGCCACGATGGTTTCGGCCAAGAAGAAAAGAAAAGGAAGAAAGGTTTGTCTTGGGTTTTTGATCTTGGAGATGGAGAGATTATGTGTTTAGAGGAATGTTTGTGGTATTTGTGTGGTGGTTTGTGGTTAGGAAATGGTGGAGGGTGGTGGCTCTTGGAAAAGAAATGAAGAAGAAGAAGAAGAAGAAAAAGAATTCTTTGAGTTTGAGAAAGAAAGCTTGAGGTTATGAAGATGAGCAAGTGTTACAAGCTTTCCTTGATGCCTATTTATAGAAAAAAATGAAACACATGGAGTGTCATGGGGGAGGAGTGGCGGTTTTCTTAGAGGAAAAAGGAAAAGAAAAATATCTCTTTGCATGACATGGCTTTGGGTATGGCTAGGTATGGCTCAAGGTATGGCTAGGTATTGTTCTTTAAGTATATTTTAATTGAATTTCAATATGTGATGAATGAAATTGGAGGAGGAGTGACCGGTTATGATTAAGGAAAATGTGGGAGAAAATCTCATTTTAATGTTAGTTTATGTGTGTGTTTAGAAGTTGATTTGGTTGGGTCATGGATTAGGGGTTATAATTTAGTGTTTTAGGTGAGAAAATGAGTAATTAAGATGGCTCAAGACAAGATTAAAGAGTGTTCTTGCTTGATTAATCCAAACCCACCTTTATTATGGAGGAATCTCATCATGTGACCATTTCCATAATTTAAGAAAATTGGAAGAGGGATTTTACTATTCATGAAAATGTGACATAAAGTCTTAAATCAAGAAAAGGATTTTGAGTTTCTCTAAGCAATCTTAGGTTCTAATTAACCTTAATTAATTATTTTGACTTTGGATTAGTAATTAGAATTTACTAATCTTTAATTAGAGCCTAATATTGCTTAAGTTTTGTTAAACGTATCATTAAGCCCAAAATGCACTTAGCCGGGCAAAACGATAATTTTTTGAAAAAAAAACCTCCCAGGCTTCCGGGCTGAACCCGATGTTAAACATTGCTTAAAAACATCATTTCAAACTTTTGGGTGAAGTTCAAGCTCAATCGGCACTTAATTTGATGTTTTACGCCATAGGGGCATTTTGGTCATTTTGGTCATTTTACGCATCAGAACTAAAAAATGAGATTCTTCTGCTCTATTAGCACATGTAATCCCCTTTCAACATCAAAACATCCCCTGGAGGATGGTTGGGGTTGGTGATCCTCATTTTCCTGGTAAAATGACCTTAGGGGCATTTTGGTTATTTGTACACGAAAAATCAGGGCGTTATATTACTCCCCTCCTTAAAAGAATTTCACCCTTGAAATTCGTTACCTGAGAAAAGTTCAAGGTAAAGCATCTCATATTTGACTCTAACTCTTATGTGAATTCCTTTGTTTTTCCCTGACCTCATGCTACTTTGACTAGCGGTCCAGTCTTGGTCCTAGTTGTTTGACTCCTCTGATCCTCATAGGGGGTAGGTTAAATGCCAGGTCTTCCCTTAATTGTACTTGCTCTTGGCTCTAAAACATGGCTTGGGTTAGACTCATTTTCTTAACTGGGAAACATGGAAGACATCATGGAGGTTGGATAGGTTTAGGGGTAGGCCTATACAATATGCTACGTTCCTAACTCGTTAAGGATCTGAAATAAGCCAAGAAATCTGGGGCTCAATTTCTTAACTCTCATGGCTCGACCTATGCCTGTGGTAGGAGTGATTCTAAGGAACACATGTTCTCCTTCTTGAAATTCTATCGGCTTTCGCCATTTGTCCGCATAGCTTTTCTATCAACTTTGCGCAGTGAGAATTCAATCCCTGATTCTCTTAATTTGTTCCATTGTTTCCCTCACAATATTGGGTCCTAAGGCTTTGCTCTCCGGGCTAGTACCAATACAAAGGTGATGGCATTTCCTCCCATCCAGGGCTTCATACAGGTGCCATGTCGATGCTCGTATGATAACTGTTATTATACGTGAATTCGATCAATAGCAAGTACTTATCCCAACTCCCTTTTTATTCCAAGACGCATGCCCTTAACATATCTTCTAATGTTTGGATAGTCCTCTCATATTGCCCATCTGTTTGAGGGTGTAAGCGTGCTTAGGCATAGCTTTTATCCAAATGCCTTCTGAAGGATCCCAAAATTGACGTAAATCGCGGATCCCGATCCAAAATTATTGTCGACGGTACTCCATGTAATCTTACGATCTCTTGGATATATAACTGAGCTAGCCTATCCAAGGAATAGGTTACCTTAATAGGTAGAAAGTGGGCTGACTTGGTTAGTCGGTCCACTATTACCCATATGGCATCATGACCAGCTTGGGTCCTTGGTAGCCCAGTTACAAAGTCCATGGAGATACTATCCCACTTTCACTTGGGGATTGACAAGGGTTGTAGCATTCTAGAGGGCTTTTGGTGCTCAATCTTCACCTTTTGATAGACTAAGCACTTACTTACCCACGTACTCACGTCCGTTTCATTCCTGGCCACCAAAACATCTTCTTCAGATCTTGATACATTTTGGTGGTACCAGGGTGAATGGTAAAATGGCCACCAAAACCTCTCTTTGGAGGTCACCACTTGCCGGACGCGGGACCTTTGAACCTCCATACACCCTCAGCATCTTATGTCAAACCTTTTAACTTTCCATCTCATATGCCTCTAGAGTTTCTTGAAACTCTTTATCCTCCTGTTGGGCTTAAGTGATCCTTCTCCTAAAGTCACTTGTCACACTAAGATGGCATGCTTTAATGCTCTTAGTGGTTAAGGTCATTCCTAGGTTCAGGTCTCTAAACTTTTCGATCAACTCCACCTCCTTAACCATCATGTGGGATAGGTGTAAGGTTTTCCTACTCAAGGTGTCAGCTACTATATTGGCCTTGCCAGGGTTGTAGCTTAGCCCAAAATCATAATCCTTCAGAAACTCCATCCACCTTTTCTACCTCATATTTAGCTCTTTTTGATCAAAGAGGTACTTTAGACTCTTATGATCAGAGAACACCTCGAACTTCGCTCCATACAAGTGGTGTCTCCATACCTTTAGAGCAAGCTCTACGGCGGCTAACTATAGATCATGGGTGGGGTAATTTGTCGTGAGGCTTGAGTTGTTTGGATGCATAGGCCACCACTTGCCTATTTTGCATCAACACACAACCCAATCCTTTACCTGATGCATCATAATATACCTCAAAAGGTATATTGGGGGCAGGCAACACCAAGATGGGGGTTGAGGTCAACTTCTTTTCAATTCTTGAAAACTCTTTTCGCACTCCAAGTCCAAGTAAAAGAGGCATTCTTCCTGGTAAGCTTGGTTAAGGGTAACGAAATTTGGGAAAATCCTTTAATAAACCTACGGTATATCCTGCCAAATCCAAAAAGTTTCTAATCTCCGTTCCAGTGGCAAGTCTTTCCCAATTCATCACAACCTCTATTTTACTAGGGTCTACAATAATGCCTCCTTTTGAAACTACATACCCTAAAAACTTTACTTCCTCCAACCAAAATTCACACTTAGATAGCTTGGCATATAGCTTCTTTTCTCTTAGGATCTCTAGCACTATCTTCAGATGACGCTCATGCTCCTCGTGGGTCTTAGAGTAGATGAGTATGTCATCTATAAAGACAACCGTGAATTGATCTAGATATGGTCTAAAGATCCTATTCATGTAATCCATGAATACGCAGGAGCATTTGTCAGTCCAAATGACATAACAGCAAACTCAAAATGGCCATATCAAGTGCGAAAGTCCGTTTTTGGTATATCCTCATCCCTTACTGATATAGTGATATCCCGACCTTAGATCTATCTTTGAGAATACCATCGCCCCTTCAATTGATCCATCAAATCATCAATCCCAGGCAAAGGGTATTTGCTTTTCACAGTTACTCTTAAACTGCCTATAATCGACACACAGCCTCATGCTCCCATTTTTCTTTCTTACAAACAATACCGGGCTCCCTACGGTGATGTACTAGGCCTTATAAACTTTTTTTCTAGTAGGTCCTCCAATTACGTTTTAACTCGATGAGTTCCAAAAAGGACATCCTATAAGGTGCTATGGATATGGGTCCCGTTCCAGAAGCAATTCTATTGAAAATTCTATTTTCCTTAAGGAGGAAACTCAGGTATCTCATCAGGAAATACTTCAGGATAGTTCTCACAATGGGTATTTCATTCAAATTTTGCTCAAAGTCCACATCACTAATGGCCAGGAGAATGTAACCCTTAGTCTTTCCCCTATCATAGCTTACCTCCATAGCATTTATGTAAAAGCTTAAGGGTTTCCTAGGTTCACTGGGAATAGGAAGGAAGATGATAGATTTTTCATAACAGTTTAATATTACATGGTTGGCATAAAGCCAATCCATGCCAGGGATTACATCTAGACTTTTCATGGGTAGACAAACGAAATTAAGACAAAGGACCTATTTTCAACATCAAAATTACAATTTAGACAGCACCTATAAGTTCTAAGGCTTTCCTATGGGGCTAGAAATAGTAAGATCGAAGGGAAGTTCGGACACATGTAATTTAAGGGATTCAACACAAGAATATGAGATGAAAGAATGGGTAGCGCAAGAGTCAAAAAGTACAATTAAGGTTTTATTGTTCATTTTGCACTTACCTTCCATGAGGTTCTGTGACTTCGTTGATTTTTCGGCATTGAGGGTGAAAACTCTTCCTTGTTGTTGTGGCTTGGGGTTGAGAGCCGTTGGGTTTCTCTCTCTGCATTCCACGAGAAGTGGTCGGGCTTCCCGCATCGGTAACAAACACCCAGGCCTGCTCGGCAAGGTAGGTCTCCATGAGGTTTCCTGACTTGGCACACACTGCGGCGGGTGTAGGTCTTTGAGTGCAACTGGGCCCTCTGGGTGCTTCCCTCAATTGTCATATGGCCTTCCTTGATTGAAGTCTCTCCGGGGGCCTTTTGATCTAAACGGGGTCTAGATTGTGGTCCTTGTTGTGGTCAAACGACAATCTACTTTGTTTGAACTTTGGGGCTTGTGGTGCTAACTTCTTTGCGAACCCATCAGCCTTTGATGTGCTCAGCTTCCTTTGACCGTCCTCAATGGTGCGGCATTTGTTGACCAAGGTAGGGAAGTCCTTGGTCTCCAAATGAGCTACCACGACATTAATTTGACCTTCAGCCGGATTCGTACTTGATGCACTTCCAGGTCGTCCAGGTTTCCATGGTACATCCTTGAGAACTTGATGAGCTGCTCAAACTTGGCAGTATAGGGCAATGCTCATGCCCCCTTGAGTCAATTGCATGAACTCAATGTCCTTGGCATTCCTCACTGACTCTGGGAAATACTTCTCATAGAAGTGAGGTTTAAACAAGTCCCAGTAGAATCTAGTCCAGGTTGCTTCAGAAGTCTTTGCGCTCAAATCCACCAGAATTGGCATCGCTTTCAGTATATAAGTGGCAAAGTCACCTTCTGCTCTTCCGTACATGGAATCACCGTGAAGATTTTCTCCATGCTTTTGATCCATTCGTCGACGTGGTTTGGATTAAAGTTCCCTGAATAAAGGCGGGTTGGCCTTGTGAAATTCCTCGAAACGAGCATGCTCGGGGACCTCAGTAGCATTGTGACCATGGCCTGTGTCTTGGCGGTTTCGGTCCATCCTTTGTTGTGGTGCCATTGGTTCCTATGCACACCAAATAGCAAACATGAGGTGATCAGGTTCAATATTTTATGCTAAACGGGTTAGTTACCGTGGCACGAACAACACACAGTCATGCATTTCTAATCCTTAAGCTCATCCTATTGATAGGACAACTACACATGACATAGCTATTGCATTATGCTTAAGAAGATAGTCAGTCCAATCCTAAGCTAGTGAAACGAACTCTGATACCAAAATGTAACACCCTAATATTTAACTCAATACACCTAGGATGTATTCAAATTAGTTATTAGTTATTACTCTTTTACCTTAGCTTTTAATTTTAGTTTTTGAAAATACTTAGGAAAATATGGGTAAAATTTTTCTTTTTAAAACAAAAACATGAGCCATACTTATATGGGAGAACATAACAGGACAAGTCTGGAATGTGAAATCATGAATACAAACAACATCAAGCGATGTACATATAAATAGTTAATCCATATACCAAACAAGAAATAGTAGTGTTAGTATAGTCATCCTAGAAAGAAAAGGAAACGTAAAAACAATACATCAGAAACTCCCTACTACATCAGTGCATCTACAAATAAATAACCTCTAAAGCAAAAGAAGGCTATCCTAACATATGCGAGTGTGTGTACACCGAAGTCCTGTCGGCTTCTACTCCTGCCCATCACGAGGAGGTACATACCCAACCTATCGAGCTAATTCGGCAGGGTGGCCAAACGATAAGCGGGTCAAGCATGTGCCCCACGGCGGGCACTATCCTCACCTGGCTCTCGACGTGGTTGCGTCACAGTGTCCTCACTACCTAACGCCATAGGAACGGTAAGGAAGAACCCATGGATGGAATGTTAGTCTCGGAGGTCGACTCCGCTCGAGAGGGACGTACTGGGTAGGCATGGCTCGGAGGCCACATCGGGGGCATGATGGTTGTGCTCTCCTTGGGGGCTAGCATGCTCGAAGAGTAGGCCGTCGGAGAAGGGCAAAGTCGGCGTGAAACGGAAACTGGTGACGGGTTGGGCAACAATGATCGAGGAACACGAAGGGCGCATGGAACAACGTCCAATGAAGTGATATGACTGGTGCGTGGCATCAAAATGGAGCTCCTAGGTTGGCGCATCAACGTAGATCACGAAGGCTGCCATCGATATTTGAAGACGTGACGAAAAGAAGAGATAGAGGGAGGGAGAAACTAATTAAAGAATCTCAATAAGGCATACTTCTATCTCAGTGTCATCATCTACGTCCTTAGGAACCTCGGTTTTCTTAGAAAGGTGAACATTTATAAGGTTCAATTTTAAAGTTCTAAAGTACCATTTACTGAGACCCATTTAATTTTAGTATGCATCTTGGATGTCATGAATGCAATATACCTTATCATGAAATGCATGGCAATGCAAGGTAGGAGATACTAATTTCAATTATAAAAGATATTCATGGATCACATCAATCATAACATGACTTTCTTCCACTTATCTTTTAGGTGACTTAGATTATTTCTTTCTCTCATTTGGGGTGACCCTATTTCTCTCGCCTTTTGAGAGTTTTAGGTTATGAAATCATACCTCACTAGTCGTCACTAGCATAATCTTATCCTATGATAAGTTAACACCGACTCTTGGAGTGCGGATAGAGGCAATAGGATCACCTTTCATAACCTTTAATTTGGGGAGTCCAAAGTGTAACATCCTAGTTTTCTTCAAATATTAATTGAGGAAAACTTAATAGGAATATTAGAATTTAAGGAACAATTGTGATGAGAATGACTCCATGAGGGAGCACAAAAAAAATGTGAATAGTACTTGGCGCCCGCGGCCTCCGGACGCCAAACTTGGGATTCAGGACCAGAGGTGCCCGAAGTTAAGAAAATATGAGAATAAGATTAGGAATGTGTGGGAACGATAATTTTATACCTAGAATTAAATTTCGGGTAATATCGGTTAGATGGGTACGGCGTTTACCCGTTCGGAAGATTTCGGTGTGTGGTTTTTAACACCGAAAGACATTTCCATCACTACAACTAAATAATATCCCCCAAATTAAGACAAGTGGAAGGCTAGGATTCAATCTTGGAATCCAAGATCAAATCCTAGCCATCCATCATAGCCTAGTCACCAAATTCATCATGATTTTCTACAAATATCTTGCCTTGCATTTATGACAAGCCTAGTCACTTGATCTTCTTAACCAAGCCATGCTCATATTCGGCCATTTCAAGGAGAAATCAGAGCTTGGAAGTCCTCCATAGCCAAGAGCTTCACCTTGTGTTCATCTCACAAAAACCCTAGCTTAGAATCATCAAAACCCAAATCTTCCTTCACAAAAATTGATCTACACTTCCACCTCTACAATTATAACCGATTGAAATTTCAAGAACCCCATCCTTCTTGCACATCCATCAGTGATCAGAGGAGGGTTTGAGGTTGTGTGGGGAGTTTTGGTTGTGAAGAAATCACAACTTAAAACAAGCTAGAGATAGAGACTTGCTGCACCTTCAAGAGTAGGGTTTTCTGCTGCCTTTTTGTGGAATTTTTCAATTCTGTTTTGGCTTGCCCTAATTCCGAAAATTTTGATGATTCTGATGGTTAACATATTGATATTGATGTATGAATTTTTGTGTTGGGTTTGGATGGTTTTAAAATGGGTTTTCTCTCAAGTGAAATTGGAACTAGGTTGCTGGACTGAATTCTGTCTGTAATCAGAATTTCTCACGAATTTTCTGGAAAATTTGTGGGTGGTTTCATGAGCCATGAAAATTATATGTTGTAGTTAAGCCCTTAAACTAAATACACGAATTTTCCTGGGGTTTAATTTTAAGGTTTGATGCCTCAAAAAAATTAGGAACCGAATTGTAACTGTTGCTGTCTAAATTGTTGAGACTGAAGTAACAAACTTGCCCGAATTTTTAATCATAGCAATTGATTGAGAAAGCTCCTGAAATTTTTACACAAGACTAATAACATGTTGAAATACCTCTGTGAATTTTCTTGTACCTTGATTCCATCGAATTCTAGGGTTAAATATTCTGAAAACACAAGTCTGGACCATGAATTTGTGACTTCTGACCACCAGATTTGCCTATTTTATGGAAGTGGCTATATAACTCTGATTGCCCTGAAATTTTTACAGGTTGTTTTAGACACATTGAAGTGTCATGTGAAATTTTCCTTAAGGGTGGAATGGTTGTTTGGTATGGTAACCAATTGTTGTACCTAGAACTTCAATTCTGCCAGAATAATGAGATGTGAAAATGGCTGAAATTCTATGTTAGTATGTGCATATCTTCCTGTGTATATTTGAGACATATGGGGAAAACAAACAAGGCTTAGAAAGAGTTGAGAGGGAAGGCAAAAAGAAGGACTTCCCTAGAAAAGTTGTGAGTCGATAGACGTGTCGGCTAGGCATAGACCTGAGTGATCCGGAAATGGAAAAAAATGAAGTTCGGTGATCTCGAATAGGAATGAGCTCATGTCCTAGGTCTATGGTCCTCTGTGAAATTGTGAATGGTAAATGTATATCCTGTGATGATAAGCCTTCCCTATGTTGAGGAAATTGAGAAAGACATGAGAAATGGAGTTTCTGATTATGCATATTATTACTCGATTGATTATTGCGATACTATCCTTAGTTCCCGGCCTACGGGTTTTCAAGATTTCTGTGTAGGTGTTTATATGAATACTATATATGCATGAGTTGTTTATCCCTATTGTATATTGTATATGGGGGAAACTACCCTCCTGAGAATTTTATATTATTCTCACCCCTAAGTTGTATGTATTTTATTGTTCAGATTCGCAGATGCCGTCCCTAGTGTTTTTCTGTGATTCGCCACAGTGGGTGTGGCAATATGATCCGGCATTGGACTGTATGTACGCCGTTGGTTATTCCAGTTCCGGATCTATATGTTCTTTGATCGCTCCTTCAGGACCTCGGTCTTCGCCGCGGACTTCGACCCGCTTTTCCTTATGACGGTGTGCCCCTTCACATGGCCCATCCTGGAGTGTTTGAGATCCCCTCGCTCCACCCGTGTATCAGCCCGCGACGCACCCGTTTCGTCATCCTCCTCATCTGACTCAGATCCTCTGAGGACCCGGTGCCCCGTGGAGGAGAGGTCATCGCTCCGATGGCCAATGGTTTCCTGCACGAGGAGAGAGACCTAGAGACGGATGCATTGTACATAGACATAGGATAGTGTTAGGACCTTACCTACCTACAGACGATGTACTTTTAGTTTTCTTTTGCTCTGTTGTATATGTGCATATGCCGTTTTGTCAGGGTGTTTGAGTAGTTAGGTATCAGGTAGGGGATTAGCCTCGTCTGCATCGAGTCCTGACTTTTCGGGGTCATTTTGTTAGTCTTGCCCTTATGATGTATATATATATAGTGACTTCGACATTATACCCTTATATGTAAATTTCGTTATGATAGCATATGTATTGCGGCTTTTCGTGTCATTGGATTATTTCAACTAGTATAGATCCCGAGCTTACCAGTAATACTCTACTAATTACTATATCCATACTCGAGTAAATGTGGTAATTTGGAGGGTGTTACATTATGGTATAGAGGGTATCCTTATCCTGGGGATTGGACCGACTATGTTTCCGTAGTAGTTGTCATGCATAATGATGCATATGTATATATGTGTATACATGACTGCTGGTTGGAAATGTTGTGGATTCCTGCCACACTTGGATTGGTATTGAGCCTGATCAACTCAATATTTTGTTTGGTGTGACAGGAATCAATGACTTCAAATCAAGACCAGGAGAGCAGGAACAATGTTGATATGATGAACACTTTCCATGAAATGGCTCCAGCAATGAGGGAGCAAGCTGCTTGCTAACCGAATGATGGAACGATTGCACCGCAATGAGGAGCAGCACCCGGTCGGTAACCCAGGAGGGAATGAAGTAGATGTAGAATATCGAAATTTGCTGAGTTTAGGAAGGCAAACCCCCCGCCTTTGAGGAGCTTCGATCCCTACAAAGCGGAGGAGTGGATCAAGGCAATGGAAAAGATTTTCTCAGTTCTACCCTCAGGAGATTCAAAAGGTGGCTTTTGCCACCTATATGCTGGAAGCGGATGAATTCTGGTGGGTAGGTACTAGGGGACTTTTCGAAGCCTCCGCCTGAAGTCACCTGGGACATCTTTAAGGAGGCTTTTTATCACAAGTACTTCCCCGCTTCTGAGAAATGCGAAGGAGTTAGAATTTATGGCCCTTAGACAAGGTCCTATGAGTGTGGCAGAGTATACCGCCAAGTTTGAGGAACTTTGCAAATTTTCTACGATTTACCAGCGTGACCCGGACGAAGTTTGGAAATGCATGAAATATGAAGGGGGTCTACGTGAAGATATTGAAGCCGCTGTGAGCCTCTTGGAAATTCGAGATTATCCTACCTTGGTGAACAAATGTCGACGCGCTGAGGAGTCTAACAAGAAGTTGGCAAACCTCAGGTATGCGCAAAACAATGTCAAGAGAGGACTAGCGCCAAGGCCCTCGATTCAAGCCTATGCACCAATCTAAGGGAAGATTTCCACGAAACAACAACAACAACAACAACAGAGGAAAACGATCCAATCTTCAAGACCGGAGGTGAGAGAGTGTTTTAAATGCGGAAAATATCACGGGAACCGGCCTTGCTGGACCACACAAATCACATGCTTTGGTTGTGGGAAACCAGGACACAAGATCTTCGAGTGTCCTAATAAGAAAGCTCAGGCCCACCCAGGCCACAACAACAGGACGTGTTTTTGTGGATGCCAAGGAGATTTCTCAATCTGCCGACTGATCGAGGTAAGTGTGAAATAAATGAAATTATTTTAGACGTCCTGTATGATTCGGGTGCCTCCCATTCTTTCATATCCTATGACTGTGTACAAAAGTTAGGATTACCTGTGTAAGCTATCATATGACCTTCTTGTATCCACCCTCCTGCGAACCCTATTAGAACTTGTCAAGCATGCATGACCACTTCTCTTTATAAATGCCAGGGAATTTAATGCAAATTTGTTTTGTCTACCTTTGTCTGGCTTAGAAGTCATTTTAGGTATGGATTGGCTGGTACCAAATTATGTGCTTTTGCATTGTCCAACTAGAACTGCTATATTTCTCTCATGTCTTCCTCTATTCCTGTGGTTCCTTTTTCTTTTTATTTGGACCTAGTAACACCTAACCCTAGTAAGGTAGGCCGTAGGAATATGTCCTCCTCTCAGCTAGTGAAGCCGAAAGTATCTATGACCTGAATACGATTCCAGTGGTGAGGGACTATCCAGATGTGTTCCCAGAGGATATAGGAGTTTCCGCAGAGCGGGAAGTCGAATTCTCCATTGAGTTGGTCCAGGGACGGGTCCTATTTCCATTGCCCCTTATAGGATGTCCCCCTTAGAATTGAAGGAATTAAAGTCACAAATTGAAGAGCTACTAGGGAAGCACTTTATTAGACCTAGTGCCTCGCCGTGGGAGCCCCTGTTCTTTTGGTAAAGAAAAAGGATGGGGGTATGAGGCTTTGTGTGGATTACAGGCAGTTGAACAAGGTAACGATCAAGAACAAGTACCCTCTGCCAAGAATTGATGACCTTCTGGATCAATTACGTGGGGCAACTATTTTCTCAAAGATTGACCTTAGATCAGGTTACCATCAGATTCGGAGTTCGGGATGAGGACATCCCCAAGACTGCCTTTAGAACTCGATATGGACATTATGAGTATAAGGTAATGTCCTTTGGACTGACCAATGCTGGCGGTATTTATGGATTATATGAACCGAATTTTCGCCGTACTTGGATAAATTCGTAGTTGTCTTTATAGATGACATACTCATTTATTCAAGGACCAAAGAGGAACATGCAGGCATCTTAGGGTTGTGTTACAAATCCTAAGGGAGAGGAAGTTGTATGCTAAACTGTCAAAGTGTGAATTCTGGATGGGAGAGGTTAAGTTCCTTGGTCATGTGGTGTCGCGAGAAGGAGTTTCCGTAGATCCAGCAAAGTAGAATCCGTACTCAATTGGGGACGGCCAACTACGGTAATTGAGATTCGAAGCTTTCTTGGATTAGCTGGATACTATAGGCGATTTATTATGGGTTTTTCCAGCTAGCTCTACCTTTGACCAAGTTAACTCGAAAGAATGCTCAATTCAAATGGACGCCAGAATGTGAGAATAGTTTTCAGAGTTGAAGCGAAGTTGACCAGCTCCTCTTGGTGCTACCGACACTCAGGGACCCTTCGAGGTCTATTGTGATGCTTCTAGTAAGGGCTTAGGGTGTGTGCTTATGCAGCACAGAAATGTGGTTGCTTATGCCTCTCGGCAATTGAGACCCCACGAGGTGAACTATCCAACCCATGATCTTGAACTTGCGGCTGTGGTTTTTGCTCTAAAGATCTGGCGACACCATCTTTATGGTGTACAGTTCAATGTCTTCTCGGATCATAAGAGTTTAAAATACCTCTTTGATCAGAATTGAATATGAGACAGAGACGGTGGATGGAATTCCTTAAGGATTACGAGTTTAATCTGAATTACCACCCAGGCAAGGCAAACGTTGTGGCTGATGCATTGAGCAGAAAGTCCCTGAGTGTAGCATGCATGATGATCAAGGAAACGGAACTAGTAGAAGACTTCAAGAAGCTTAGCTTGAGCACGTCTGTTAGCCAGAAGGTGTGGTGTTAGGTCAAATTAGAATAACAAGCGAGTTCCAGGAACGGTTTTGGTTGCACAACCTGAAGATCAAGAGCTTCAAGAGATTTTTAAATCAGCTCACACTAAGAAGTTGCCGGAATTTACCACGACCAGCGAGGTATATGGAGGTATAAGGACAGGGTCTGTGTACCTGCAAGTGGTACTCTCAGGAATGAGATTTTGAAGGAGGCACACAAAGGTGAATTCACCATACACCCTGGGACTAGTAAGATGTATGCAGATCTCAAGAGAATGTTTTGGTGGCCTGGCATGAAGAGGGATATAGCGGAGTTTGTTCGCAAGTGTTTAACTTGTCAAAGAGTCAAAATAGAACACCAAAGCCGCTGGAACCTTACACCCTTAGAAATCCCAGAATGGAAGTGGGAAAGTATCTCCATGGATTTCGTAATGGGTTTACGAGGACGTCTTCAGGCTATGACGCCATATGGGTCATAGTGGATAGACTGACCAAGTCTGCTCACTTCTTACCCATCAAAGCTAATTATCCTTTGGATAGGTTAGCTTCCTTGTATATCCAAGAGATAGTAAGGCTACACGGCGTTCCTTCTTCAATAGTTTCCGATAGGGACCCCGTTTTACTTCAAGGTTCTGGGAGCTTTCCAACGGGCCTTTGGAACCAAGCTGTGTTTGAGTACGGCTTATCACCCCCGGATGGGCAGACCGAACGCACCATCCAGACTTTGGAAGATATGCTGAGGGCATGCGTGATTGAGCAGAAAGGGAGTTGGGATAAAGTACTTCCGCTGGTGGAGTTTGCCTATAATAACAGCTATCATGCTAGTATTGGCATGGCCCCATACGAAGCCTTGTATGGAAGGAAATGTCAGTCCCCATTGTGTTGGTACGATTTAGGAGAAGCAAGATTGTTAGGACCAGATCTAGTTAATCAGACGACGGAACAAATCCAGAAGATTAAGGATAAAATCCTCGCTGCGCAGAGTCGTCAAAAGAGTTATGCAGATAAACGAAGGAAGCCTTTAGAGTTTAAAGAGGGGGAGCATGTGTTCCTGAAGGTCACACCCACTACGGGCGTAGGCAGAGTCTTGAAGGTCAAAAAGTTGTCACCTAGGTTTATAGGTCCTTTTCAAATTCTTCGACGAATTGGGTCAGCTGCTTATCAAATAGCCCTACCCCCATCTTTATCCAATCTCCATAATGTCTTCCATGTATCTCAACTTAGAATGTACCACCCAGACTCCACCCATATCATTGAACCCGAATCTATCCAGTTACGGGACGACTTGACGTTTCAAGTGCCTCCCGCTAGATCGTGGATAGAGAGATCAAGCAACTGAGGAATAAAGCAGTGCAACTAGTCAAAGTAGCTTGGGGTGGGCCAGGAAATGAAGAATTCACATGGGAGTTAGAGTCAACTATGAAGAGACTACCCAGAATTGTTTCCAGGTACGAAATTTTGAGGGCAAAATTTTTACTTAGGTGGGTGGTAATGTAACATCCTAGTTTTCTTCAGATATTAATTGAGGAAAACTTAATAGGAATATTAGAATTCTGGCAGGAACAATTGTGATGAGAATGACTCCATGAGGGAGCAAAAAAAAAAAAAACATGAATAGTACTTGGCGGGCAGGCCTCAGGACAGGAAATTGGGATTCAGGACAGAGGTGCGAAGTTAAGAAAATATGAGAATAAGATTAGGAATGTGTGGGAACGATAATTTTATACCTAGAATTAAATTTCGGGTAATATCGGTTGAGTGGGTACGCGTTTACCCGTTCGGTAAGATTTCGGTGTGTGGTTTTTAACACCAAAGACATTTCCATCACTACAACTAAATAATATCCCCCAATTAAGACAAGTGGAAGGCTAGGATTCAATCTTGGAATCCAAGATCAAATCCTAGCCATCCATCATAGCCTAGTCACCAAATTCATCATGATTTTCTACAAATATCTTGCCTTGCATTTATGACAAGCCTAGTCACTTGATCTTCTTAACCAAGCCATGCTCATATTCGGCCATTTCAAGGAGAAATCAGAGCTTGGAAGTCCTCCATAGCCAAGAGCTTCACCTTGTGTTCATCTCACAAAAACCCTAGCTTAGAATCATCAAAACCCAAATCTTCCTTCACAAAAATTGATCTACACTTCCACCTCTACAATTATAACCGATTGAAATTTCAAGAACCCCATCCTTCTTGCACATCCATCAGTGATCAGAGGAGGGTTTGAGGTTGTGTGGGGAGTTTTGGTTGTGAAGAAATCACAACTTAAAACAAGCTAGAGATAGAGACTCCTGCACCTTCAAGAGTAGGGTTTCTGCTGCCTTTTTGTGGAATTTTTCAATTCTGTTTTGGCTTGCCCTAATTCCGAAAATTTTGATGATTCTGATGGTTAACATATTGATATTGATGTATGAATTTTTGTGTTGGGTTTGGATGGTTTTAAAATGGGTTTTCTCTCAAGTGAAATTGGAACTAGGTTGCTGGACTGAATTCTGCTCTGTAATCAGAATTTCTCACGAATTTTCTGGAAAATTTGTGGGTGGTTTCATGAGCCATGAAAATTATATGTTGTAGTTAAGCCCTTAAACTAAATACACGAATTTTCCTGGGGTTTAATTTTAAGGTTTGATGCCTCAAAAAAATTAGGAACCGAATTGTAACTGTTGCTGTCTAAATTGTTGAGACTGAAGTAACAAACTTGCCCGAATTTTTAATCATAGCAATTGATTGAGAAAGCTCCTGAAATTTTTACACAAGACTAATAACATGTTGAAATACCTCTGTGAATTTTCTTGTACCTTGATTCCATCGAATTCTAGGGTTAAATATTCTGAAAACACAAGTCTGGACCATGAATTTGTGACTTCTGACCACCAGATTTGCCTATTTTATGGAAGTGGCTATATAACTCTGATTGCCCTGAAATTTTTACAGGTTGTTTTAGACACATTGAAGTGTCATGTGAAATTTTCCTTAAGGGTGGAATGGTTG
The DNA here is from genome assembly GCA_030441495.1 of Dalbergia oliveri. NCBI lineage: Eukaryota > Viridiplantae > Streptophyta > Magnoliopsida > Fabales > Fabaceae > Dalbergia > Dalbergia oliveri. Next base: position 1,413,695 of record JAMLFY010000005.1, on the reverse strand, counting down.
TTTGGTATGGTAACCAATTGTTGTACCTAGAACTTCAATTCTGCAGAATAATGAGATGTGAAAATGGCTGAAATTCTATGTTAGTATGTGCATATCTTCCTGTGTATATTTGAGACATATGGGGAAACAGAAACAAGGCTTAGAAAGAGTTGAGAGGGAAGGCAAAAAGAAGGACTTCCCTAGAAAAGTTGTGAGTCGATAGACGTTTCGGCTAGGCATAGACCTGAGTGATCCGGAAATGGAAAAAAATGAAGTTCGGTGATCTCAAATAGGAATGAGCTCATGTCCTAGCAGTCTATGGTCCTCTGTGAAATTGTGAATGGTAAATGTATATCCCTGTGATGATAAGCCTTCCCTATGTTGAGGAAATTGAGAAAGACATGAGAAATGGAGTTTCTGATTATGCATATTATTACTCGATTGATTATTGCGACACTATCCTTAGTTCCCGGCCTACGGGTTTCAAGATTTCTGTGTAGGTGTTTATATGAATACTATATATGCATGAGTTGTTTATCCCTATTGTATATTGTATATGGGGGAAACTACCCTCCTGAGAATTTTATATTATTCTCACCCTAGTTGTATGTATTTTATTGTTAGATTCGCAGATGCCGTCCCTAGTGTTTTTCTGTGATTCGCCACAGTGGGTGTGGCAATATGATCCGGCATTGGACTGTATGTACGCCGTTGGTTATTCCCAGTTCCGGATCTATATGTTCTTTGATCGCTCCTTCAGTCCTCGTCTTCGCCGCGGACTTCGACCCGCTTTTCCTTATGACGGTGTGCCCCTTCACATGGCCCATCCTGTAGTGTTTGAGATCCCCTCGCTCCACCCGTGTATCAGCCGGGACGCACCCGTTTCGTCATCCTCCTCATCTGACTCAGATCCTCTGAGGACCCCGGTGCCCCGGTGGAGGAGAGGTCATCGCTCCGATGGCCAATGGTTTCCTGCACGAGGAGTAGAGACCTCTAGAGACGGATGCATTGTACATAGACATAGGATAGTGTTAGGACCTTACCTACCTAGGACTGATGTACTTTTAGTTTTCTTTTGCTCTGTTGTATATGTGCATATGCCGTTTTGTCAGGGGTGTTTGAGTAGTTTAGGTATCAGGTAGGGGATTAGCCTCGTCTGCATCGAGTCCTGACTTCGGGGTCATTTTGTTAGTCTTGCCCTTATGATGTATATATATATAGTGACGACATTATACCCTTATATGTAAATTTCGTTATGATAGCATATGTATTGCGGCTTTTCGTGTCATTGGATTATTTCAACTAGTATAGATCCAAGCTTACCAGTAATACTCTACTAATTACTATATCCATACTCGAGTAAATGTGGTAATTTGGAGGGTGTTACACAAAGGATCACTTCCTGATTGGATCATCTCTCGTAACCTTTAATTTGGGAGTCTAGAGGATCATTTCCACATATTTTTATGTCACCTTTCTATTAACATATTATGTTAAGATGCAAAGCCATAACCATATCATATACTTTTTCTCATGCTCTATGCAACTTTAAGATATTTCAAGTGAAATTATAACATGCCACATTCATTCAAATTCAAATAACTAACATGTAAGTCCTCAATTTCACATAATTCCTCAAGCATATGAAAATCGCAACATTTTATTGAATAAGTACTTTAATTCGTATCCTTATAGCAACACAACAAGCAACCTTAGATTAGTAGCATAAATTAGAGAGTTTAGTACAAAATGTTTACATTTTATTAAGACATATATATTGCATGAGTCAAAGACCTAATATAAGTTGAAATGGTGAGTCTTGAGCACAAGGTTAACCAAGTGATGGCATAATTTAAACATGCAATGCAAGCTTTATTTTTAATCTTGACATTATAGGGTGATGGCAAGAAAAACATAAATATATTATGCAAAGCTTTGAATTTAAACTTGAGAATGCAAGCTCTAGTTTTTAAATCTTTAAGTTTAAGTGATTACTTGAAAAATAAATATGCTAGATAAGAAATGTAAACATGAATGCAAATTCAATTCTTTATTTTAGTACTCTAGGCCTCTTAGAGTATTCACTCTAAATCACATTTCAACTTTAAGGTTGAAATAAGTAGGCTTCAAGTTAATTAATTAAGTGATATGAAAATGCAAGCTCTTGTTTTAATCTTTAAGTTTAAGTGATAGCTTGAAAAGTAAATATGCTAAGCAAGGAAATGTAAATATGAATGCAAGTTTAATTCTTTATTTTAGTGCTCTAGACCTCTTAAAGTATTCACTCTAAATCACATTTCAACTTTAAGGTTGAAATAGGTAGGCTTCAAGATTAATCATTTAGGTGATTATGTAAACATGAAATGCAAAGTTTAATTATAAATATGTAATGCAAAGACTTGAAATATAAATATGGATGCATTTCTTTGAGTCCTAGGCTCAAGACTTCCATTCTAACACATAATATCATCATTTGCTAAAAACTTTTAAAAGTGAAACCTTCTAACTTTAGAGGTCAAACAAATGATGGTTTTGCAACCAACACCCAAGACTCTCATCATCAAGCCATGGTTTCTTCATGATGTAGGCCATAAGGCCGAAAACAAAAAGAGAAAGAAAGGAAAACAAAGAAAGTGGTGTAATAGGAGAGGAAGAACATCTTAAACCAAGAGTAATACAAGAGAAAAGAATAGAAAATCCTTAAAACAACTCCCTACCAAAGGTGTTTTTCTTGTGAAAGGAGAAAAGCTTGGTCTTGGAAATGTGATGAGAAGAACAAATCCTCCTTGGTGCCACGATGGTTTCGGCCAAGAAGAAAGAAAAGGAAGAAAGGTTTGTCTTGGGTTTTTGATCTTGGAGATCGAGAGATTATGTGTTTAGAGGAATGTTTGTGGTGTTTGTGTGGTGGTTTGTGGTTAGGAAATGATGGAGGGTGGTGGCTCTTGGAAAATAAATGAAGAAGAAGAAGAAAAAGAAAAAGAATTCTTTGAGTTTGAGAAAGAAAGCTTGAGGTTGTAAGATGAGCAAGTGTTACAAGCTTTCCTTGATGCCTATTTATAGAAAAAAAATGAAACACATGGAGTGTTATGGGAAGGAGTGGCCGGCGGCTTCTTATAGAAAAGCTTCCTTGTAACGCCCAATTTTTCTATAATGAGTGCAAATGACCGAAATGCCCCTAAGGTCATTTTTACCAGAATTAGGAAGTCGATCCGGTCCTCTAATGGGTCAACTCAATATTTGAAGGGGATTGTATTGTTACATTTGATGTCCGAGGTGAAAATCTCGTTTTTTAAACTTTCGGCTCAAAATGACCAAAATACCCCTCCTGTTCTACAGGGTAAAAGGTGCCGTTTGAGCCGAAATTTTTCCAGAAAGTTTAGAATGATGTTTTTGAGTGATATTTGATGTTTAGTTAGACCCGGTTGGTCCCGGGCAGTTTTAGTGCAAAATTACCATTTTGCCCCTAGAACAGTGTACAGTGAGCCTAATGACACAATTAAGCAAACCTAAGCAATATTAGGTTCTAATCAAAGATTAATTTATTTCGATAATTAATCTAGAGTCAAAATAATTTATTAAGGTTAATTAGAACCTAAGATTGCTTAGTTAAACTCTAAATTGCATTCTTTAATTCAAGATTCCTAGTCATGGAATCTTGAATAGTATTTTCTCTCTCTAATTCCTTAAATTAAGGAATTGTGCCATACCTCATTTGACCAAAGAATGATTTTAAAATTGATAATCTAGCAAGATTAAACTCCTAATCAAGTCTTGACAACCTTAATTAGCCAATTACCTCACCTAAACACTTTCTTACAACTCCTAACCAAAACCTTAATCAAAGAAACACCTAAACACATCATTAAACCACAATTACATGAACAATTCTCTTCCTCCCTTGGCTGCCTAATCTGCCGAATACATGGCCAAGGAAAAGTGTCACATGTTGAATTTTATCTCACTCAAAGAGCCATGCCTTGCCCATACTTTTGTCCATAATTCACCATGCTTGAACCCATACTCAAAACCATACCTTGTAAGAGATATTTTCCTCACTTTTCCCTCCCTTTGGCCGTCAGCCATCCTTCCCCTTGGCAGCCACCATTGTGCAAAATTTCTATAAATACCAAGCCTTGAAGAACCTTGATACACTTTAGATCGTTTGCTAAGTTTAGTTGTCTTGCACTTTCTTGCTTTTTCTCTCAAATTTCTCTTCATCTTGTTCATCTTCTTCTTCCTCTTAAAGAATCCTTCCACCACCACAAACAACCATAAACCAACACTACCTCACCTTAAACCATCCCTCAAACACTTAAACCTTCCATTCCCAAGCTTAGAAACTCAAGGAAAAATCATCTTCCTTGAGTTCCTCCTTGGCCGAATCCATCTTCACATCCAAGAGAGATTTTGTCTTCTCAACTCTTCAAGAACTCAAGCTTTCTTTCATTTCTTCAAAGACTTCCTTAGGTAGGGGTTTTGTTTTCAAGTTTTACTTGTTTTCTTGAAAAATTCTAGTTTTCTCTTGGTTCAAACTCTTTTCCTTATTTCTTTTTCATTTCGGCCAAGAGGCCTTTTCATGAGTAGAACTTGAGCTTGATGATGAGGTTTCAAGATAATGACTTGTTGTTGTCATGTGAGAAACCTCTAAAGCTTGAAACAACTTGGTCTTGGACCATACATGCCTTGATCTCTTTCTTTTTCCTTGATAAAGTTTTCAGTTTTCTCTTATTTTCCTCCTCGATTTCAGTTTCATTTTCCTTGTTTGAACAAAGTTTGCTAAAAATGTTAAGTAGATCACAAAAGTTTTGTTAAGAAAATTAATCACATGATTTCAAAGAGCTCTAAGCTTACCCTTGCCAACCTTAAAGTTGGTCGGTCGTTCTAAGAGTTTTACTCTAGATTGAAGCCCATGAGCAATAAAATAAAGAATATGACTTAGTTCTTGTATCTTGTTTAGACAAAGTGTTGAACTTTGTGTCTATTTTCTTGAGCTTGATGATGAAGTTCAAACCTTAAGACTTCCTTGAAGTCTAGGTGCTAAGAACTCTAAAGCTTGCCTTATGATACATAATGGGTTAAGGTTTTATGTTCCTTTAAAGTCTTGCAAAAGGACTCTAGCTAAGATCTAAAATAAGATGCATTCATGTTTACTTTAATGCTTTGCATAACATGTTTATTTTCAAGTCATCACTAAACACCTTAAAGATTAAAACAAGAATGTGCATCCTCACTTAATAAATCTTAAAGCCTACCTATTTCAACCTTAAAGTTGATTGTTGATTTGGGGTAAATACCTCAAGGGGCCTAGAGCACTAAAATAAAGAATTGAACCTTATATCTCATATTTACTTTCTTGTCTAGCATATTTATATTCTATGCCATCACTTAAACTCTAAAGATAATAAATGAGTGCATATCATGTTTATTTTATGCTCTTACTTTATTTTCTAATGAAGAACAAAAATGAGGTGCATAGCATGTTTAAATTTATGTCATCACTTTAATGATCTAGAGCTCAAAGACTTGCCCAAGTATCCTATGTAAGGTTTTAAGAAAATGTTGGTTTTTCAAAGAAGCCATTCGGCCTTGTGGTGATGATGATGGACTTAGTGTGAGTTCCTCTAATCAAAGTGTCCATAGTTCATGTTTTGTAATTTTTCTAAGCTTAGGAGCACCTAAGAAACATTATGAATGAAAGTATACACTTAAAATCTATTTTATGAGCAAGTTAATTTAGCTACTGACCTCATGTGTAATTACATGATTTTAATATAAGGATTTGAGTTCTAAAAGAGTTTTGAGTTTCTAGAATTATTCCAAGAGAAAACTAGCAACTTGTATGCCTTTTAATTCATGATTTATGTGACTCTATCGAGCTTATGTTTTCGGTTCTGCCCTTGATGTTTGGCCATTGTACTAAATCTGTTTTATGGTGTGGAAATGTGTAAAATTATGTTTGAGAGAAGTAAGGAACGTTTTAGAGAAGTTAGAAAAGATTAAGTAACTAAAAAGGGTTCAAATTTAGAATTCTAGAACACTTAACTATGGAAAAATACAAACCTGTTCCAATATGATTAATTCAAGGATAAATGGTTCATAATTAGTAAAAACATGTATAAAAACCCTTCATAAATGATTAGGTATTAATTACTAAGTTTAAGGTGATGATAAGGGCTTAAAATGAGAATTCTAGCACACTTAGACATAGTAATATGCAATTTTGTTCCAGCATAGTTAGATTGAGGAAAAATGACTTATAACTTAGTAAACATGCCTAGGAATCCCTCATAATTGGTTTAGGAATTGATTATGGAGCCTTAGGCGAAGACGGATCTTAAAAAGGGTCACGAAAGAGATTCTAGAGCCCTATAAGCGTATGACATTTTTCTCCTTTAAATGTATAATGCTATTTGGAATTTTTGGTAAGCCTAAATCTTAGTGAGAATTATAAGTGATGATCTCTTGGGTGTAATAAGGATGTAATATGGGTATTGAATTGATTAGAACACAAGTTTAAGACCCGTAAAGGCCAAAGCATAAAATGATATGAGATAGGAAGTGTGATGTGGTAATGAGATCGTGCGTATATGCTTGTGTTATGTATGAACGTGTTAATGAGTATGAGAACATGAGGATTCATGGTGTGATGTGATGATGTTTTGATATATTGTGAGCATAATGCATGAGACTATGTGATACAAATGAATTAAAGAAAGTATGTTGTTATGATTGAAAGGTTTATTGGATTTGAGGAATTTATGAGACAACATGCATTATGTGAGTTATGTGGCATGACTCAAATTTGAGGAAATTCAGGTTGCGTCGTTATGCTACAAATTTAGTCAAATTTGAGACTTAAGAAAGTTTTGGAAAAATAAGATGTGTAATGTGACACACGAGACGTACTTCTCCTGCTACGGTGAGGAAAAGGCAAAACCGTAAGGGCATCGACATTAGCCTGCCAAAGCAGACAAAGTCGTTGGTTTTAACCAGTCGATGCGTTTCGAAGAAGGAAAAAGTCCCATGATGGGTGATCCTTAGGCCCCTACCCGTACTCTAGGAGTTGGGATTATTATGATGATTATGAATATGATTATGATTATGATTCGCTTATCAAGAGAATAAGTAAGAACTAGTGATGACTAGTTAAGGTATGAACTCATAGCCTAGTTTTAGGGTGCGATTACTATTATGATGCTTAGTGTCACAAGTTTGAAGAGAAGGAATGATGTTCAAGAGAAGTTACAAGCCACCTCAATGTTGATTGATTATTGTTTAGTTTGCCTAAAGTCCTGCCATGCATTCATGTTCTACTATGCTGCATACATGCATTAAGATTCATTATAAAAGACACAGACCTTGTATAATTATCTCTATGAAAAACCTCATAATGAACCTTTGCATGTTTAACCTTTTCATAATAAACCCAAGGTTCTTGGGGACGTAAACGATGACACTAGGATAGAGGTTTCTCTCCTGAGATTCTTTAGCGAGATTCTCACCCTTCTTCTCTTTCTTTCCGTTACATCTTCAGACACCGATGGCGTCGTTCGTGATCTTCATTGACCTCCCACTGGGAGGTGCACTATGACCCCGAGCATCAGTCTTAACACTTCCAGGGTCATTGTGAGGTGCGCGTTTTTGTGTACATTGGACGCCCATTTGCTTTCCCCGTCTCCAGCTATCACTTCGATCCGACTTCACCTTTTGGCGATGACCTGATCTTTGAGAGGACGCTACCCGAGACGAGCTGACCCATCGTGCCCGTCCTTCTTCATCGCGGCACGCGATACCCTGAGTATGTTCCCCGTTCTCGATCGGAGGCCGATCCTTCAGAAGGCTCTTCCTCTTCGTTCCCTATGGAACTCGGTGAAGAGCAAGGACACTGTCACCAGCCAAGGCATGCGAGGCGTGTTCGCAGCCCGAGAGGCGACCACGTCGTGGAGGCCACGCCGTCCCTCGATTCCCATGCCTAGATCTCCGCTTCGTTGGGCTACATCCGAGGACTCTGAGTTCGTGGGCTACATCTCCCCTCCGGAGGAGCGTATCATAGGCGTGGAGGGTGAGGGTCGTGATAGTTGGGAGTCTTATCTTTGGGGATTTACCATGTACTTGCTTTTATTTTCCTTTCCTTTTATGTATTTCCAGTTTCTATGTCCTGCAAGCTCTCCACTAGTATGGGTATGACTTTATATTATCTTTTCAGTTATGTACTAAACTAATTATGATTAATGTTATGATGGATGTTTTATGATTAAGATGTTCCTATTGCTTTTTGTTTTGTATGATTCGTTTGCCTTACCTTGCATGATTTAGTTGCTCTTCCACTTTACGTTTCATTTACGTTACACGCAAAGGCTCGCATTTTGTTTTACGCACATGTATTTCAAAAAATTTTACCCATATTTTCCGCTAAGTAATTTCGCAAGTAAGTTTAAAAGGAAGTAATAACTAATAATTGATCTTAACGCGTCCTAGGCGTGTTTGGGTTAAATACTAGGGTGTTACAAAAATGGGGGAGAAATCTCATTTTAATGTTGGTTTATGTGTGTGTTTAGAAGTTGATTTGGTTAGGTCATGGATTAGGAGTTGTAATTTAGTGTTTTAGGTGAGAAAATGAGTAATTAAGGTGGCTCAAGACAAGATTAAAGAGTGCTCTTGCTTGATTAATGCAAACCTACCTTTATTAGGGAGGAATCTCATCATGTGACCATTTCCAAAATTTAAGGAAATTGGAATAGGGATTTTACTATTTATGAAAATGTGACATAAAGTCTTAAATCAAGAAAAGGATTTTGAGTTTCTCTAAGTAATCTTAGGTGCTAATTAACCTTAATTAATTATTTTGACTTTAGATTAGTAATTAGAATTTTCTAATCTTTAATTAGAGCCTAATATTGCTTAGATTTCGTTAAACGTATCATTAGAACCAAAATGCACTTGGCTTGGGGCAAAACGGTAATTTTTTTGAAAAAAAACCTCCAGGGCTTCCCAAGCTGAACCCGATGTTAAACATTGCTTTAAAAACATCATTTCAAACTTTTGGATGAAGTCAAGCTCAATCAGCACTTAATTTAGTGTTACACGGTCACACGAGCATTTTGGTTATTTTGCACATCAGAACTAAAAAATGAGATTCTTCTGCTCTATTAGCACATGTAATCCCCTTTCAACATCAAAACATCCCCTGGAGGATGGTCTGGCGATGCTCATTTTCATGGTAAAATGACCTTAGGGGTATTTTGGTTATTTGTACACGGGAAAAATCAGGGCGTTATAGTAATCGCCCAATTTGTTAAGGACACTTCTAACAAAAGACTACCACTTGAAGATCAAGACTATGAGGATGACTCGCCCTTAAAGAAGCGGTTTCAACCAAGTCCACATAAGGATAAATGGCAACAGCAATCGAGGCCATGCCCAAAATGTGGAAGAGATCAGGGAATAGATCTTTGCTTGGTTGGACAAAATGTGTGCTATCATGGCGAAAAACAGGACACAAGATTTGGGTGTGTCCAGGATAAGTATTCAAAACTAACTACAAAGCCATAACACCAGAATAGGGCTTTCACCATAAGTGCTAAGGCATGTCACCCCCAAAAATCGGATCTAAGGCAAATTTAGGATTTGATTGAATTGTTTGAACTATGTGAGAGTTGCTTGTATGATTTATGAAAAAATGTCTTTTGAAATCTATTTCAAAATGAATTTTGAGGGCAACAAAATTCTTTTTAAGGTGGATGGTAATGTAACACTTGAAAAATTATTTAAAAATTAAATTGAACTTTATTAGAATTTCAAAATTCTAACAATTTTAGCGATAATAAGGACAGTCTAATGGATGTATAAAAAAATGTGAATAGTGAAGGTAGGCCTTGCAAGCAGGTAAACAGAAACTCTAGATCAGGACAGGATGTTGAAACTGAGAAAATATAGGGTTAAGATTAGAAATAGTTAGAAATGAGGATTTTATACCTGGAATTAATTTTCAGCAATATCTATTTATCTGGGTATGGTGTTCTATCTTCGATAAAATTTTGGTGTGCGATTTCTAATACCGAAAGATAATTTAATCTTTATAAAAGGATAATGTCTATCCTTTAGAGCCAAGTGTAAGGCTAGGATTTAATCTTGAATTACAAGATCAAATCCTAGCCATTCATCTTGTTTTCTTTTAGAAAAAATATAGACTTTATATTAAACAATTCCTACAACCTAATCTAATATTATTAAAAAGCTACCAACCTTATCACTTGAAGCGCATTCTCGGCTAGCAAGGGGAAACCAGCCAACCTCCATTTTTTCCCCTTCAAAGAGCTTGAAAACTTGATTTTAAACCTCCAAACACCTAACCTACATTTGGTAAAACTTCAAACCCCCTTTACTAAACCTATTCCACTCGTTAAGGCCTACAAAACTAACTAATTGGAATTTCAATTCCTCACCATTTCTCATTTTGATATTTCATTCTTCACTGTTTAAGGGAGGGATTAGGTGTTGTTTGGAAGGTTTGAAGTGAGTAAAATCATTCTTGGAGCATCATTTAGAGCCAAGATCTCTAGAGCTCCAAAAAGTAGGGTTTTGAACATCTTTCTTCAAATCCATTTTTGTTTTAATCACTGATTTAATTTGATACTTTTAGTTGTATTGGTTGATAATATATAGATATTGATGTGTCTAATTTGGTGGAGTGTTTGAATGCTGTTAGAAAACCCTTTTTGTCAAAATAAGTTGAGTTAGTTGCTGAATTTTTGATTTCATCTCGGGCAGCAACTAATCATGAATTTTCTGATGTGTTTGTGGGTATGTTTATGAGCTAGAAAATTTATATATTGAAAATAACATCCTAAGGCAACTCCATGAATTTTTGTGGTGGATGATAAAGACTCTAACTGCTTAAAAAAAATCAAGAATCGAAACTATGCATATGCTTTGAATTGTTGAAGCTGAAGTTGCAGATTGTACTAATTTTGTTACCATAACAAATGATTGAATTACCACTTGAAATTACGTTAGAAACATCTTAAGGTTCTACCATGATTTTTTTTTGAAATTGATTCGTAATTTGCTATGGTTAAAAATTATGGAATTATGGTTTTGAGTTGAGATTAGGTGATCTCTGACCATCAAATATGTCTAATTTTGTTAATATAGTTAGAAAATGATTCTTGCTCTAAGATTTTTATAGGACTTTGTGGACACATTGAGGTATCATGGAGAATTTTTATAACATTTGAATTGGTTATTTGATATGAAAAATAAATTTTTCTACTTAAGTGAAAAATATGCTATTGTGGAAATGAACTATGCTTTGAATTGATGAAATAATGACACTAGTATGGCATGAGTATTTGAGCATGTGAACTTATTGATGATGTTAGGTATATGTAGATGTGAATACTTATTACAATTACACATATGTGAAAGAAAAACATAAGATTATGTTTCTAGGACTGGAGAAAGTAAATCTAATTTGTTGGGGAAAGTAAACCTAACTACAAAGAAGAGTATAGGATTTATAATACTTGGAGAAAGTAAATATGGTTTGGGAAAGTAAAACCTGTCTACCCTCAAATTGAGTTAGAAAAAGTAAACTTGACTAAGAATATGTAGATATAGAATTAGAAAAAGTAATCCAATTATCATGTATAGGAATGAGTTCTGTTCTGAAAAGCAATCTATTGCCCTAAAGTGGTCAAAGCCACAAAAGTTAAAAGGCCAAGATAAGTTGAAGTAGCAATTGTGCTAAGTATTTATCTTATGTGCTAAGTGAAGAATTTTAACATTGGTATTGAGGCCAAGATGTTTAAGTTGTAATTTAACAGTATATGCTTTATATGATGTGTATGAGATCTCCTTCGATGTAATTGAGAACACGTAAAATTGAGAATGAAATAACTTCTTTTTTAAAAACAACTACATACTTGAAATCAATTTTTGATTTTTTTTAATTCTAAATACTATTTAAATGATAAAAAAATAGATAATCAATGGAAAATATATGGATCTATTTAGTTTAAGTTTTCAATTGTTAATTTTTATTTTTAGTATTTTAGATTTTATAAAAAAAATATTAAAAATTTTAAAAATTATAAATTCTCGATTTTAATTTTAATTTTAATTATCAATATTCTTTTCATAAACTTTTAAAAATTATAAAACTTAAAATAAAAATTGAAGACTGACATCGTGTCCATAACAAATCATGTTAACATTTTCATTCCTGCAAGCTCCATCATCTCAATTTCAGTAAAAAAATATAAAGTAAAAAAAAAAAAAAGCGAACAACTTTCCTTTTCAGAGAAAAAGGACTCATCTCTGGAATCATCCTGACCCTTCATCGTCGTCTCTCTCACTCTCGCACCCACATTGCTCATTCCAAGGTAAATCCTTCCTCGTAGAACTCTCTAGAACCTCGCCCCAAACCCCACTCTAAAACTTTATTTAAAAACCCTCTTCTCGGCACTCCTCCCATTCACTCCCTGTTTTGTGCACTTCTCTGAAGCCAAGCCCCCTCGTTGTTGTTGGTTCGCGAAGGAAGCGTGATGGAAGAAGACTTTGACATGCGCCAAGCGGAAGAGATGAACGAGGACTTCGATCTCCCCGACGACAACCCCGTCCTTAAGGTTGGCGAGGAGAAGGAGATCGGCAAGCAAGGCCTCAAGAAGAAGCTCCTCAAGGAAGGCCAAGGCTGGGACACCCCGAAGTTGGTGATGAAGTCGAAGGTGCTTCTCTGTTCTCATTTATCGCTCTCGTACTTTACTTTTTTCCCTTGTCTTTGTTTCAACTTTTGTTTATTTGTTTGCTTATTTATCCATGTATCTTTCTGATTTGTAGTTCACTACACGGGAACGTTGCTTGATGGGACTAAGTTCGATTCGAGCCGCGACAGGGATAGTCCCTTCAGGTTCACGCTTGGACAAGGTGAGTGATGTCTTCTCTGTTTATTTATTTGAAGATTTTGGGTGTTTTCATTATAAAACTAGAATTTGGTGCAATGACCCGTTTTGATTTGAGAGTGTGATTGTAAAATGCAGTGATGGGAATTTGAACTCAACTTGTTTTATGTGTCCTTTCATTCATATTTACTGAATTCTGTGAAAAGCCATATGCAAGCTTCTTACAACTTCAATCGAGGTTCTGGTGTTTGATTGATATGCGTATCAATGTTAAAACAGATTGTAGGCAGTAATTGAAGGAAACATTGTGCTGCGGCAGTAACCTTATTTGTATTCTTTTTGAATCTATTTGTAAGTGAGATCTTGTTTGTGTAGGGCAAGTAATTAAAGGATGGGATGAAGGTATTGAGACCATGAAGAAGGCGAAAATGCTATTTTCACCATCCCACCTGAGCTAGCTTATGGTGAATCCGGTTCGCCTCCGACAATTCCTCCTAATGCGACACTCCAATTTGATGTCGAGCTTCTGTCTTGGACTAGTGTGAAGGACATCTGTAAGGATGGTGGTATATTTAAGAAGATACTTACTGAGGGGAGAAATGGGAGAACCCCAAGGATCCTGATGAAGTATTAGGTAAATATGGACATGTTTATCATTTAATTCAGTTTATTTGACGCCTGGATTAATTATCTCAGTCTTATCCATATAATGTACTGGTTGGTAATGCAGTTAAGTATGAAGTTCGTCTGGAAGATGGAAAGCTCGTAGCTCAGTCTGATGGAGTGGAGTTCACTGTCAGGGAGGGTCAGTGACTTTATATTTCGTTTTGTGGTTGTATATTATTTCCTTTTGGAAAAATGTTATTTGTATTCTTCAAGCATGGGACACTGTGTCGACTCATCTCCTATCCATTGTTGAATTGGATGTGAATCCACTTGAATGGGGTTACACCTCATCCAATGGTGGATGGGATGAGTCTCACATATGGTGAGTACAAATAATATAACTCGTCCTTTTGTGGTATATCCGAAGAGCATTGCTATTCTAAAACCCAAAAGTAGGTGTTCAATTGGGACACCCACTTCATCACCTTTGGATGTGATGGATGAGTGGACAAAGTTTGAGCCATCATCATATTCAACGGTGATGGAGTGGGTGTCCCAATTGGACACCCATTTTGGGTGTTGGAACATCATTTTTGATATTTGAATGACTGAAATTTGTTTTTTATTTATGATAGGTCATTACTGTCCTGCATTTTCAAAGGTTGTTAAAACCATGAAGAAGGGAGAGAAAGTGATTTTGACAGTGAAGCCACAATGTAAGTTGTCTACAGTACACTTTGGTGATGTGATTGTCTTCATTTCAAAAAGAGTATGCCTCTTTACCAATAATTAAAAAAAAAGAATATGACTAATATTCTTGATTTTTTTCCATTATTATTATTATTATTATTATTATTATTATTTTCAATTCAAAGTTTAATCCATTTCTTTATTGGGCTATAGATGGATTTGGTGAGAAGGGGAAGCTAGCAGATGGTGCTGAAGGAGCTGTTCCACCAAATGCAACGTTGCAGATTACTCTTGAGTTAGGCTCTTGGAAGACTGTATCAGAAGTAACTGATGACAAGAAGGTCATGAAGAAGATCCTCAAGGAAGGGGAAGGATTTGAGCGTCCAAATGAAGGGGCCGTAGTGAAAGGTGATCATCAGTTAGTGTGAGTGATGACTATTGCTTTATTTATGTAGCTAGAACATCCTTTCTGATAATTTCTTCCTTTTCACATCCTCCCAGTGAAACTAATTGGTAAGCTGCAAGATGGCACTGTCTTTGTGAAAAAGGGCCATGATGAAGAAGAGAATCTGTTTGAATTCAAAACAGATGAGGGTAATTTGAAATTTCCCAGTGCTCTGCCTCTCGGAGAATATAATTTTATGCTTCAAATGATGTGATGTTTGATTTGTTGGAACAGAGCAAGTCATTGATGGGCTTGATAGAGCTGTGATGACCATGAAGAAGGGTGAGGTAGCATTATTGACTATTGCGCCTGAGTATGCTTTTGGTTCATCAGAATCTCAGCAGGTTTTGGCTATGGTTCCTCCTAACTCAACTGTGGATTATGAGGTGGAGCTAGTTTCGTTTGAGAAGGTAAGTCAACAGAGTATTGGATTGCCACTGTGCATTGATATTATTTGGTTAACCTTAATGGACAGCCATTTACAAGGGGCTGACATAAACTGGACAGAAAGCAAGATAACTTTATGTATTTTACCTGAAAATTTGTACTGGCATGTCCATTTCTGCACCTGCAAGTTGTACCTAACTGAACCATCTTCATATTCAATTTGAGCACCAATAGTTCGTATCTGCACCTTCGATTTAGTTCTATCCATTCACTACAGTCCTGTTACTTATTATGTCTAACTGGACCATCTTCATGTCTGTCTGCAGTAGGCATTAAAAGTGCAGTGCATGCTTTCCATCCTTTGTCATCTTTCTGGATTAGTTAGGAAAATGTCATTATAATGAAACCTGCTGTTTTTGGCATTCTTGTAATATAAACAAGGGAAAATTACATTCGCCTCCCTTGAGGTTTGCTGAAATGTATCACACATCCCTCTGTTTACCCATCTGACACTTACCTCCCCTAAACCAAGGAAAAACCAAACATCGAGAAAGTCAAATTATGTTTATGCCTTTTTTACTTTTATCAACCCAAATCTACCCACCCAAAAGTTACTTTCTCTTCTCCACTGTTACCTCAACCCCAGCCCCACTTCTTTTCCCCACTGCCACCACCTCTCACGACAGAAGAACCTTTTCCCCTTTTCGCTGCCACTGTGACCTCTGCCCCACCACAGCTCCGCCGCAAGCCAGCGCCTCATTGCTGTTGCTGCTTTCGTTGCGTCCTCTGCTGTACGCCTCCATAGCCATCGTGAGCAACTGCTGCGCACCATTGCAAGGTCCGCTGTTGCAGATTGCAACACCGCGACCTTTGCTGTGGCTCCAACTCACATAGCCCAAGCACCGGGAACTCTGCCACGACTCCCTCTACAACCACCGTGTCTCGTCTCGACTGCCGCAAAGAAGCCATGCGTGACCACCACCGCGGGCTCCGGCGTTCAGCCACCATGCCGTCGCCACCGCTGTCGATCGACCACCACCGCCGTGCCCCTCCTTGTTTTATTCTGATTAGTGTTTCATTATTGTAGTTTTTCATTGCTTTGTTTTGGTCTGAAACAACTGTGCACGTTTGTCTTATGGCCTTCTCTTTTATTTTGTGAAAAAAATTTCTGGGCTGCCAGTGTTTTTATCCATTTTGGTGTTACTAAAGTTTGGGTTTGGGTTTATTTGGGTTACTCTTTGATTTTGGATTAAAGAAAAAGTTTTTCATTCAAAAAAAGAGCTTTGTGGTATGTGCTCCGTCATTCTCCAATCTAGAATGAAGAAGGATGAAGTCCCGGCTTCTTTCCCTTTCTTGGGAGTGGGAGGCCGTGGCAGCTTCTTTCGCACATAGCGTAGGATTGTTGCCATCGGCCATTGTCGCCTTGCGTGGGTGGGGGAAAGAAGTGGGGCTGGGAGTGAGGTAACAGGGGAGAAGAGAAAGTAACTTTTGGGTGGGTAGGTTTGGGTTGATAAAAGTAGAAAGGGTATAAACATAATTTGACTTTCTTAGTGTTTGGTTTTTCCTTGGTTTAGGGGAGGTAAGTGTCAGGTATGTAAATAGAGGGGTGTATTTACAATTCAGCAAACCTCAAGGGAGGTGAGTGTAATTTGCTTTAGAAACAATGATCTTCAACTTACTTTTTGTATGCATTTGATAATTTTTATATATTGGATATTGTATGTTAGGAGTTTTATGTATATGTATTATGGAACAGATTAATAGTCCTATTCTTCTTTCAGGAGAAGGAGTCCTGGGATCTTAACCCCCAAGAGAAAATTGAAGCTGCTGGTAAGAGGAAAGAAGAAGGAAATGTGTTATTTAAAGCTGGTAAATATGCTAGAGCCTCCAAAAGATATGACAAGGTAATCAAATTCAAATTACACATTTAACCACACTTGTAGATGTTAACGCATCATTTGAGGACTGATGTATTTTTGTTATTGGAACTTAACTGCAGGCTGTAAAGTATATAGAGTATGATTCCTCCTTCAGTACGGAAGAGAAAAAGAGGCCAAGACCTTGAAGGTTGCCTGCAATCTGAACAATGCTGCTTGCAAGTTGAAGTTGAAAGACTACAAAGAAGCGGAGAGATTGTGTACCAAGGTTCGGTTGCAGTCTCACGTCTGTTAAGAATCATGTCTTCTACATAACAATAAATGAATAATTGATATTATTATTTCTCTGTGAATTGGTAGGTGTTGGGCCTTGAGAGTAACAACGTGAAGGCTCTTTACAGAAGGGCCCAGGCATATATGGAGTTGACTGATTTGGATTTGGCTGAATTTGACATTAAGAAAGCTCTTGAGATTGACCCTGACAACAGGTATGTACTCTCTGAATGGACTGCTGGTTTGAAGCTTTATCGGTTGGTTAATTTTTGAGCATGGTTCAACTGTTATTTACGGTAATAAGTTATACTTCTGTAAATTCTATGCTGATAGTAGGCTGTAGGATATTTGTGGTATGTTGCGATATGATTGTTTTCGAACTGTCAACCAGGGATGTCAAGCTGGAGTACAAGACATTGAAGGAAAAGGTGAAGGAGTTCAATAGAAAGGAAGCGAAATTTTATGGGAATATGTTCAACAAGATGACAAAGCTCGGTTCTTGATTTCAGTGAGTACCAGTATGTCACCATGGTCGGGATTAATCGTAATTTAATTAACTTCTACGCTACCAATGTGATTAGTGGTGGTAGAGTTAGATATTGATATATGTTTTTGATTAACGGATATTAATATTTTTGTGCCATGTGCTTTTTAATGTACAATGCAGAAACCAGCTACCGGCGGTTGCGAAACCTGCGTTATTGACAGCAAAATGTGTACTCCGCCCGGTCTTTATTTGCAGCGATTAGGAATTGAGGTTCAGCTTTTCTGGGGTTTGATCTTCGATGCATCATTGTGGACTTCACTGTCTATGATGACGGATATAAATCATTTGACATTTATATTTGATATTGAATATTAATTGACTTGATGAAATGGTTGTCAATTAACCTGTATGATTTGAAATTAGTATTGGTTGGAGTGCGCCATTATCCGTAAACTTGGCTTATTTGGAAGAATGGGAAGGAACTGAAAAAAAAAAAGAAGTGATTGGTTTTTTTCTTTTTCGGAGACTAACATGGCCTCTTTGAACGAAAGCGATTCGCTTGCGATGTGCTCGAACTTGAATTTTTTTAACCTTCACGGTTCCGGTACTCTACCAGATTTTAATCACTTGGTTAATGTGACAGGTGGCTAATCTTTAGCAATAGGGCGTCTATATTTTTAAATTTTTAAATTTTATGGATATTTTTATCTATTAATGGAGCGGATTATATGAGGAAGGGATTGGATCGGGTTAAAAAAAGGGAGTAAAGTTTTATATTTGTCTGGATGTTTAACGATTGAAAAGAGGGGTATTGATGAGTCTCTTTTTTCATCGTTTTTCTCCCCTTCCTCATGTTACAAGTCCCTCGAAGGAGGATTGGATCTGTGCAAAGTATATATATGTGAGCTTACCCTTTTTTTTAGTCTTCATGTGTACTTTTTAGCTTTTTTAAAATAAAAGATGAAGAGTGGAGATGCACACTTAACACATGTATATTTTGAACATAAGAGGATCCTTGCACCCCTCGAACAACAACTTAGGAAGGATGGCGAGGCTATGTCATGTTAGCAGGTTATGAATTTTGTGAAGACAATATATATATAAAAAAACACATGACATCACTTAAAATATTAGATTTTTATTTTTACAGTAGTTGAGTCCTTAAAAAATGTGACATCTCTTTAATTTTTTCAGTTGATGTGATATCAAGTTTATCAGTTTATAGACAATTTTTGTGCTCCGAAACACCCTCTAACTATAGTGTTTTACTTTGATTATAACACAGTAATTAAGAGTGTGGTATCACATAGCACATTTATAAATTATGCATTAATCGATTTATTGTTATTCTATTCCTATACTAATTAGAAGATATATCTCGTTGATACCAAAGTAGAAATAAGAGTGCTACGTGATGCATAATTAGAAATTTTGGAGAGCAAGAGAATTAACGAGTCTATCATCATATACTGAAAGTGCTGAGGCCATCCATGGCCTTCATATATACAGCTAGGCATTCATGCCATACTAGTAGTGCTCATATAAGTAGCATAAAATATGTATAGTCATCCATCAATCAAACTATAAGTCTAAAGAGTCCACACAGATCTATTGGATTTGCTTTTGCTAACTCTCACACATATATTCCTAGTTAGGTTTACTTTCCTTGACTCAATTTGAGGAAAGTCAAATTTACTTCTCTAATTTAATCAGATTTATTTTCTAGGACCAAGAAAAACATAATCTTAACTTTCTTTCACATGGGAGCAATTGTTGTAAGCATTCAAAATCAGATATACACATAGCATTATCAACTAAATTACATAGTGTACAAGACACAAAATCATTGATATACTACTTAGTCATAATTCAGCTCATACAACACCTATTATGTAATTTTAGTCTTATAGAAAATCCTAGTTAATTAATCAAACATTATTATAATAGGATGAAATAATTTATAGAGGTGCTTCAACAAGTTTATGTTAATCTGAAAAATTTTGCCTTAAAGAGGAATTTCTAGCTAAGTTAAAAAAAATTATAGAAGATCAATAGCTAGAATTTACTCGCCTAAGAAATCAGTTAGAATCCATAAATTTTTAAAAATAGCAAATGAGTCTAAAAATATATGGAAAAAAGTTAGGGATATACGTAAGATGTTCCTAATAACATTAAAATTTCAACTCAAAGTTCCATCTTTTGATAGGATAATAAAAATAGAAAAATTCAATGGTTAAAAAATAGGTCATCTAGATAAACAGAGTCCAATCTTGGTTTTATATTTTTTAAAAAATAGTAAATTTTCACCAATGGTCCTAGAAAAATTCATGAAGGTAGTTTCATATGCTAGTTTCACACACACAAAAAAAAAAAAAAAAAGCACAAAAAGACTTCTCTAAATGTGTTTAAAAAATTGTACACTTTCATTGTCAGACTCAAAATTGAAGTTTTCAATATACTAAATCAAGATATAAGTTGATCAAAGAAGCTTCCTACCAACATATACTACCCCAATCATGCATGTTCATCAATATTCAAGCTCTACCATATGATTACAAAACCACACCCTAGCTAATTTTCCATAAAATTCCAGAAATAGAAAATAGTTTGGAAAAGGGTTTTCAAACAATCCCTACACTTAGCTAGCAAGCCTTTATTCCTTTGATGGATTTTCCAATGGTAACTCCACCCAAAATCAATCAAGGCCAGCACAAATCCTTCATTTAACACTTGAGGTTGTGGTCTTTAATGGATGGTGATGTGAGGTGATGATTTTTCTAAATGAGATATGAAAGTTTTAAGGAATGTGATTGGTTTTGTGTTTAGCATTTTGATAGTTGGAGATGTGGAATTGTAGTGTTTGAGCTTGTTACTTAGGTTTTGTGTAAATGAAGCATGGAGGGCTGTAAAAAGGGAGAGGGACCGAGAGTTTAGAGAGAAGAGTGAGAAAAGTAAGTGGTGGGGTTAAATTAAAAGATTTTGTGAATATCTAAAATTGTACACAATGAAACAAATACATAAGGACAAGAGAATATAGTAAAAGAGTACATACTGAAACGAATATATAAATAGGTGTTAGTCTATACAATGTCTTCCATTCAGAGTGCAAATAACATAACTCTTATAAATTGTCATGTGTAATTTTTAGGAATTAAATTGTTATAAAATCTTTCAATGATTATATTGATGTCATGTGTATCGTTGATAGATCAAATTCATAGTTAGTCTACTTTCTTATTATTAATATTAAAATGTGTTTTGTAATAAAAATGTTGTTTAATTTATGTAGTTGACTTCTCTTAATAAAGTTGAGAGTCTATTTGGTTCTTAAAAATAAACAGTTTTTTTTTCATTTTAGTTTTTTATTTGGTTTTAGGATTTTATGAATAAATCAGTAGAAATTAAAAAAAAATAATTTTTGTTTTTTGTTTTTATGATTTTTTCAATAAATTTCAGAAAAAATATAAAACTGGTTAAAAACAAGAAGTGAACATCGAAATTAAATAGGCTTTTAATTTGTTAAATGAAATTGTTGCGTTTAAATATTTGAATTAGTAATATAAGTTTTAAATTATCTTGTTTTATGTATAAATTAGTCTTTAAACAAGTCATTGAAAGTGGGTTAAGGGTGAAAATTTTAGATAATTTGTATGAAGTTATAAATTTAAATATGAGAAAAAAATTAGTATATGCATTTTAAAAATTATGATGTTTGAATGTGAGAAATTATATAAATTTTCACAAACTACTTTTTTAAATGTTATGGTGAATAATACTAAATTACAATATTTCTATTAACTCGGTGTTTCAATGTTTATTTAATGAAGTATATAGAATAGTAAAATTTGTGAAATACTTTGGATAATCTCGGTTTAATTTTTAAATGTAAGCCAAATTTTGTTATTCTGATGTTATATGCAGAAGTTCAAGTAAGAAATAACTTGAATTCAAATTTATTAATAAGGGGAATTTATGTATTTAATATTTGACAATAGACACAATTAAAAGCAAAAATATCATGTTACGTCACCGATACAACATCACTTTTATATCCAAGTTACAACATTTTATTTTTTTCCAATAAATGATATTTTGACACACACATGTATATATATACATTCGCTTTTGACTTTTAAAAGTCAAGGATAATTTTGAGAGCATCTTTTGGGTGCTTTTTAGAGCTAGTTTATTCTCTTCGAAACTTAAAAGATTAGTATATACTCTAGTTAACGACAATAAAAGTTGAAATTATCCTCTTTGATATCTATATTCACTATAGCAATTTTAGATTCTTAGAATAAATTTATATTATATTTATCAAATACTATTATAGTGACTTTTTAAAGAAATTTTTACATTATTTTACCAAATAATACCACTATAATTTCTTGAGGCTAGCTTTTGGAGAACTCAAAGTGCTTATAACCTCTCAAAAAACCACAAGTGAGTCATAGGGACTTGACTTTCAATCCATGCCTAGCTCCAACCATCAATACACAGTTGATCTGACCACTCAATCCATGCCTAGCTTCAGTCACCACCAATAGTGGGCAGCCTATTCACTAGTTTGTCAGGGGCTTGGTGACGATCTTCTTGGCATGTCGATGCCCTATGCTGATCTACTCAAAATCCTAGATGAGTTGCCACACCCAACAATAGGACACAATGAGATGTGAGTGATATAGTCCATCCAGGACCTAATGGCTCCCATTGATCCCACATTCGGTGCATATTATCCTTCATAGGTCTGAATGTCTCTGATTACACGTATTATGACATGCCGTCAATCTTATATGCAAGACTCCATCACAGCCCATGCCTAATACTCCAGTTGGTGTTGCCAAGAGACACGAGCATGATCAATAATAGGGTGAGGAGTAGGACGATGATCAGCAGCACAATTAAGGCTTGCGCATGAGTCCATGCTCGTCAATGCTTTGGAGGTGGGTGTTATTTAGCGGTGAGGTGAAACATGCATGGGTAATAGTTAGTATTTTCGCTTGATGATGTATTAATGTATTTTTGTTATCGGTACTCTATCTATTTTTACTTGATGATGTATTTATATAGTTAGTATTTGAAGTGTCATGAACTCATCACCTAACTCAAATCATTTATATAGTTACAATGTTATTGTAAATGTAATGGACTCATTACCACTATAGTTGATCTTCTATTGTATTTATAATTTTCTAAATACTACCATGCAATAAATATGGAATAAGGATTAATTAAAGAAATTTTGTGAATATCTAAAATTGTATACAATGAAACAAATACATAAGGACAAGAGAACATAGTGAAAAGAGTACATAACGAAACGAATACACAAGGACATAAGTACATGATGAAAAAGTGCAATGCAACTCATCGACCAATTCTAGAGGAGGATGCAAATGCATTGTTGAACATGTTTGTTTGGTGTGACCTTGTTGTCTATAAAGCCCCCAACGTTTCTTGCTACTCGAATCAACATCATCCATTTCATTACAAATTCTCGTGAAACGGACGCCCTCAGAAGCTTATTTAAGATTTGGATTTGATTATAATTAAGGTCCATAGTATTCAAGCTAGGACTTTTTGGCAGAGGGCTAGAAAATCCATTATGTACACATTGAATAATGACTCCAATCGGTAAACATTATCAATATAAGTGCCCCACTCAACATGGAGTTTACCACAACAAGCAAGTGCATGATGACATGGGTAGTGCAATGCTTGAAAATAACCATAGTCATATGTTCGCTAGTTAAATTCACCCTCTAGCTTTGTGCTTCTTGTAATTTCTAATTGACTCACTTCCCATACCACAAACGATGTATTCCTTGGATCTATTATGGTAATATTCATGCTACCTATTGGTGGCATGTTTCCATCAATTGCATGTTACACAAGCTAGGACCATTCTTCTCTAGCAACAAGTTGGTCAGTATCTCACTCCCCTTCCTGACAAACAACTCAGCAAGACGAAAATAGGTGGCCTTTACTATTGCAGTAATAGTAAGATTCTAGGTGTCCTTTTGACTACGTTGATGCACTATGATAAATTTGTTGTCATATGACTATAGAAATGACTTTGGTCAACATAATGTGCCCATTTTTCATGTGGAATCCTGTCAACCTACTCATACATGGTTGGATTCTCAACCCTCAACAGGCTAGTAAAATATGCAAACTTTCGGTTAGTCTTTGAATACGCCGCATTGATGAGAGTGTTTTTTTTCACATCTTTGTCCTTGAAGTGAATGTTGAAACTTGAGGCAATATGGTGTAATGCAATATGTGTGGTAGGCCAACGGAGGATGCTAGCCAGTACCTTCATCAACGCAACTTTGATTAACTTGTGCCCATCCAAAATTACAAGAATGCCTTCTTGTGGCACATGCCATCAAAGGTCTAAGTTACCATCTTGGGCAATTGCCATCGATAATGTGTTGTCATACTTGCCATATAAATGAGTTCTATCAATTGAAACCAATCATTTGCAATTGGACATGTGAACTTGAGCAAAAAGCACCATTTTAGACATATGTATTATAACAAAATACTCTATTGTGCACAAGTATATTCAAAAAGCATTGTAATAAAGATAGATGTATGTGGCACACATTGGAAACTCATTGTATGATCCTTCCAGTTGCCATATATCTTAGAAATTGCCTTCTATTTGGAAATCCATACCTTCTTGTATGTTGTCCTAATGAGACTCTATGGATCTTTGCAATGCTTTAACAGAAATGTCGGATTCATTTTCACATGGGGAATTTGCTGTGACATATAAGATTACTATCTAGCTAGCAGTGCTATTGTGAAGGCATAGCAAGACACACGTGTGTGACCCATTATACTTTCAGACTTCCCAAATTTGACAAGTCAAGCGATATGTCACACGTATACTCCAATTGCACCCATATTGCCAAACTTCACGCATCTAACATCGTATTTTGTGTGGCTTTACTCTTAATCTTTGAAGTCAACAAATCTTCAAATGTTTTTTAACAGCAAATTTTATAGTGTCCTTGTCATGAAACACTTGCTTGACATAGAACTCATTTTGACCTTTATTAGATTCAGTGATGAATAGTTACTAGGATGATCTACGGTGTAAAGCCCGATTTTTCCCTTGTGTAAAAATGACCAAAATGCCCTTGAGGTCATTCTACAGGAAATTAAAGGGACGCTGGTCAGGCTATCCTCAAGGTGTTAGTTTAATGTTTGAAGGGGATTAAATGTGTTATGAGTGTGTTAGAGATGAAAATCTCAATTTCTTGGTTTTTCCCGTACGCGAAAGTACCAAAGTACCCCTAAGGTAATTTAACGCGGATTAAGTGACGCTGAACCGGCCATCACGGGGAGTTTGAAATGTTAATTATAAGTGTTGCATGATATCTGGAAAGTTTGGATGGTCCTGGGAGTTTTTGTGTGAATTTACATTTTTGCCCCTGATTAGTGCTAAACGAGCTTAATTAAGCGATTAAGGAAATATAGACAATATTAGGCTCTAATTAAAGATAAATTAATTTTATCTATTAATTTTGAGTCAAATTATTTATGTGAGGTTAATTAATGCCTAAGTTTGATTAAGAAAGTTCAAATTCCCTTCTTAGATCAAAGACATTATGTCATGTCATAGCAAATAATATTTTCTCTCTCAATTCCTAAATTAAGGAATGTGTTGGAAATTTGAATTTCAAACTAATTAAGGTTAATTCAAACTAAGTTGCAAGACAACTCCTTAAATCTTGTCTTGAGAAGCCTTAATCACCGTATTACAACTTCTAACACCAAATTATCAATTTCTAATTTTTTCCCTAATTAACTCTATCACTAATCCAAGTCCTAACACACATGAGACATGAAAATTTCCCCCCAAAACTCCTTAGAGGTTGATGGCTTTCCCTCCCCCATTTCCCTCTCATATTTCATTTTTAACATTTACATACTCACAAAAACTCTCATTCTTACCACTCATTTTTTTGGCAAGAGCTTTGTGTAAAAAAAAAGCTCTAAAAAACCTCTCTTTTTCTTTCAACTCAAAGCATTCTCTTCTTCCTCTTCCACCTCCATTCTCAACCTCCTCTCCATCTCAAACCACCACCCCTCCACCATATATCATCTTTAAGGCATATAACCTTTCCATTCCAAGATCAAGCTTCTTCATTTTCAACTAAAGAGACAACCTTGGTAGGGGTTTTATTTTGAAACTCTGTCACACCCGACTTGGGCACGTGGACCACGTGAAGAATCCTAATTCCCACGTAAGTCTCGTGACCTCTTGTCTCTCTATATGCATATTTTAGTATTAAATCCATTTATAAAACATAATTTCCATCTCTAATGAACCTTTGGCTCTTTGAAAATATAATCATCATAAAAACATATCATAATCAACTCTAGCACAAATATTTAAAGTTAGAAAACAAATCATTTCTCAATCTTTGAACATATCTTTGACTCAAAATATGAGTTGCTCTCTATACAAGATATACATGAAAACTAGAATCATGTAAATACAAAATAATCATGATAAATCAATGCACTGTATCTCTATGGTTAGGGACCTCCGTCATGTACACTGGAGCACTCTATCTCTAATCAAAATGCAAAAGGAGTACTTCACTCCAAAGTGAAGCTCACCACTGGAACTCTCTCCTGGGGAGGAGGTGGATGAGAAGGACCCGCGCTGCGTATTTGTAATGGAAAAGGGAAAGAGGTGAGTTTCATCTAAAACTTAGTCAGGCCCTCACCCATAACCTTCTCATGGGACAACCAGAGAACAAATAATCATACATATATATATGCTCATCAAAACCAGTCAATGCAATTTCTCTTAAATCATTTTATTCATGTACATAATAATTCTTAAATCAATAATCTCTTGGAAAACATAAATACAATACTCTACTAGAGAAACATGGATCTCTGGTTATGCTTCGCATAACAAAATATAATTTCTGGTTATGCATGTCAACCATGACATAACGAGTTCTCTACTCTATGATCCCTTAGGATCTAAATTGAACATATAACTAGGTTCTATTCTCTACTCTATGAGATTGTCCTATGGGACAACTTGGTACCAAGGTTAATTGTAACATCCCTCCTGCTTTATGGATTGCCTGCCCATAAACCAACACGGGTCTTTTCACGTGCTTGTCCTCACTCACACGCTTTCTAGGAAAACTTCCAGGAGGTCATCCATCCCAAAATTACCCCAAGTCAAGCGGCTAACTTGAGTTCTTCGTGATGGGCTACGAAAAGAAAGATGCATCTTTGTGGCATAGGTAGTACCAATCAATTCATAGAAGCCTTCATTAACTGTATAGTCCTATACCTATCAACTAAGGATCCCTCTCATTCGGGTGTGTAATCGGTTCATTCATGTACCCATCCGCTTGAAGGCGGGCCGCTCCTTGTCGTGCCTTCTAACAGACGATCACTCCCTGCCTCGTCCCGGGCGTTACATTAATGATCGGTTCTAGTGTAACACCCTAATATTTAACCCAATACGCCTAGGACGTACTTAGATTAATTATTAGTCATTACTTCCTTTAAAACCTCTTTTAGAAATTAACTTCACGGAAAATCAGGTAAATTTTTTTTTGAAATGATTTATATAAAACAAAGCGCAAGCCTTGGCGTGTAACATAAACAACGTGAAGCGGAAGAATAAATAAAACATGCAGAACATAAGCATTAAAGAACACATCCATCATAAACATCATTCCTCATTAGATAATATAGTTTAGTACATCACAACGGAAATATAACAGAAACATAAAGTCTTACCCACACTAGTGGGCGGAGCTTAGTACAATGATATAAAATAAGAAACATGATAACAAATACATGAAACCTCCCCAAAAGATAAACACCCAACTATCACTACCCTCCCACTCCAAGCTCCTGGTGACGCCGTCCTCGGTTGGGGAGATGTAGCCCGCGAACTGACGAAGCTCCTCGGATGTAGCCCAACGAAGCGGAGATCTAGGCATGGGAATCGAGGGACAGCATGGCCTCCGCGTCGTGGTCGCCTCTCGGGCTGTCGACGCGCCTCGCATGCCTCGGCTGGTGACCGTGTCCTCGCTACCTCCTCCGCGACCCATGGAAACGAAGGGAAGAGCCCTCCGAAGGATCAGCCTTTGATCGAGAACGGGGAACATACTCGGATATCCGCGTGCCTCCGACGAGGAAGGTTGGGCATGACGGTCTCTCATCTCGGGTCGTGTCCTCTCAAAGATCAGTCGTCGCCAAAGGGTGAAGTCGGATCGAAGCGATAGTTGGAGACGGGGAAAGCAAAAGGGCGTCCCACGTATGCAAAACGCGCACCTCGCAATGACCCTTGAAGTGGTAAGGCTGATGCTCGGGGTCATAGTGCACCTCCCATGTAGGCGGGTCAATGAAAATCACGAACGACGCCATCGATCTCTGAAGACGTAACGGAAAGGAGAGAGGGGTGAGAATTCTAAAGAATCTCTAGGGAAGTCCTCTATCCTAGTGTCATTGTTTACGTCCCAGGAACCTTGGGTTTATTATGAAAAGGTTAAGCATGCATAGGTTCATTATGAGGTTTTCGCAAAGGTTGTTGTCCAAGGTCCATGTCTTTTATAATGATTCTTAATGCATGTATGCAACATAATATTTCATGGATGCATGGCAGCACTTTAGGTAAATCAAACAATAATTCAAACAACATTTGAGTGGCATGAAACTTTTCTTTGAACATCTTTCCTTTTCTCATACTTGTGACACCAATAATATAGTAACCGCACCCCTTAAACTAGGCTATGAGCTCATACCTTAACTAGTCGTCACTAGTTCTTACTTATCCTCTTGATAAGCGAATCATAAACATAATCATAATCATCATAATCCCGACTCCAGAGTACGGGTAGGGGGCCTAAGGATCACCCATCATGGGACTTTTTCCTTCTTCAAAACGCATCGACTGGTTAAGACCAGCGACTTTGTCCGCTTTGGCAGGCTAATGTCTATGCCCTCACGGTTTTACCTTCTCCTCAGGAGCAGGAGAAGTATGTCTCGGTGTGTCACCTTAAACATCATATACTTTCATTCTTCGAAACGCATCGACTGGTTAAGCCAACGACTTTGTCCGCTCGATATGGCTCGACATCCATACCCCACGGGTTTACTTTCTCCTCAGAAGGAGAAATGCGTCTCGGCATATAACTTAAACTTCATATTTCTCAAAAACTTTCTTTTTGTCCCTCAAATTTGACGGAAATTCGGCGGCATAACAGCTACTCTCCGAATTTCCTCAAATTTGAGTCATGCCACATAATTTCAGTCACATGCATCATTTTCATGGAACTTTCTCATTGCAATACTTTCTAGTTCACATGAGCATATTTCTCAATTTCATTCATATCTTTGAAATATTATGCATCTCAAACACAACATTTCATCATATCACCAAATCAATTATGCACATAAAGTTTCATGCTCAAGGAACTTAACATAATCACATCATCATAGGTGTGCACGAGGTTCATCATCATAATCATACTCTCTCGTCCACCTATCTCATAGTATCTTATGCTTTGACCCTTACGGGCTTTAAACTTGTATTTCGGTCATTCTAATCCTCACTAAGGATTTTTATAACACCTAAGGGATCATTACTTAAAATTCTCACTAAGTTTTAGGCACACTTAAAATTCCAAACAGCATTATGTAGTTTGGGCAGAAAAATATCATATACTTACGGGCTCTAGAATCTCCGTTCGTGACCCTTTTTAAGATCCGCCTTCGCCTAAGGCTTCATAATCAATCCCTAAACCAATTATGAGGATTCCTAGGCATGTTTACTAAGTTATAATTCACTTTTCCTCAATTTAGCTTTGCTGGACAAAATCACATTTTGCCATGTCTAAGTGTGCTAGAATTCCTATTTTAAGTCCTTATCATCACCTTAAGCTTAGTAATTAATACCTAATCATTTATGAAAGGTTTTTATGCATATCCTACTGATTATGAACCATTTACACTTGAATTAATTATGCTGGAACAGTTTTGCAAATTTGTGCATTAAGGTGTTCTAGAATTCTCATTCTTGATCCTTTTAAGTTACTTATTCTTTTCTAACTTTTCTAAATCGATCCTCCCTTCACTCAAACATAATTTTACACATTTTAACACCTTAGAACAACATTTGTACAGCAGCCAATCATGAAGGGCAGAACCGAAATCATAAGCCCATAAAATCACATAATCTTGTGAATTAAAATGCATACAAGTTACTAGTTTTCTCTTGGAATAATTCTAGGGATTCAAAACTCTTTTAGAACTCAAATCCTTTCATTAAAATCATGCCTTTACACATAAGGTCAGTAGCTAAATTAACTTGCTTGCAAGGTAGTTTTAAAGTATATAATTTTATGCATAATGTTACTTAGGTGCTCCTAAGCTTGGAAAAATTACAAAACACAAACTATGGACACTTGTGATTAGAGGAACTCATATTAAGTCCATCATCATCACCACAAGGCCGAAATGGCTTCTTTAAGAATGCCAATATTTTCTTGAAAACCTTACATAGGATACTTGGGCAAGCCTTTGAGCTCTAGGAGACTTAGGTGATGACATAAACTTAAACATGATATGCACTCATTTTATTCTTCATTAGAAAGTAAAGTGAGAGCATAAAATAAATATGGGATGCAACCTCTTTATTATCTTTAAGGTTAAGTGATGACTTGAAATGTAAACATGAGATGCAAGCTTGAAATTTAAACATGATAGTGCAAGTCCAATTAATTAGTCTTGAGAATTTAGTGATGACATCAAAATAAACATGCTATGCAAGGCATAAAGTAAACATGAATGCATCTTATTTTAGATCTTAGCTAGAGCTCTTTGCAAGACTTTAAAGGAATAAAACCTCAACCCATTATGTATCATAAGGCAAGCTTTAGAGTTCTTAGCACCTAGACTTCAAGGAAGTCTTAAGGTTTGAACTTCATCATCAAGCTTAAGAAAATAAATACAAAGCTCAACACTTTGTCCAAATAAAACACATAAGAACTAAGTCATATTCTTTATTTTATTGCTCATGGGCTTCAATCTAGTAAAACTCTTAGAACGGCCGACCAACTTTAAGGTTGGCAAGGGTAAGCTTAGAGCTTTTTGAAATCATGTGATTAATTTTCTTTAACAAAACTTTTGTGATCTACTTTACATTTTTAGCAACCTTTGTTCAAACCAAGGCAAAGGAAACCGAAATCATTTGAGAAAGAAAAAGAAAGGAACCGAAAATGAAACTAAAGAAAAGAAAGAAATACAAGCATGTATGGTCCAAGACCAAGTTGTTTCAAGCTTTAGAGGTTTCTCACAAGACATCATCAAGTCTTTATCTTGAAACCTCATCATCAAGCTTATGTTATTTTCATAAAATGGCCTCTTGGCCGAAAATGAAAAGAAAGAAAGAAAGGAGTTTGAACCAAGAGAAAACTAGAACTTTCTTTAAGGAAGACTAGTAAAACATGAAAACAAACCCCTACCTAAGGAAGTCTTTGAAATGGAAGAAAGAAAGCTTGATTCTTGAAGAGTTTGAGAAGACAAAATCTCTTCTTGGAAGTGATGATGGATTCGGCCAAAGAGGAAGCTCAAGGAAGATGATTTTTCCTTGAGTTTCTAAGCTTGGGAATGGAAAGTTTAAGTGTTTGAGGGATGGTTTAAGGTGAGGTAGTGGTGGTTTATGGTTGTTTGTGGTGGTTTATGGTGGTGGCAAGGTTCTTTAAGAGGTAGAAGAAAATAAAGAAGATTAAGAGAACTTAGAGAGAAATTGCAAGAAAAAGCAAGAGAACTCAACTTAGCAAAGCTTCTAAAGTGTAACCAAGTTCCTCCAAGCTTGGTATTTATAGAAAATTTGCAACAATGGAGGCTTCCTTGGGGTGCATGGCCGACGACCAAAATGGAGGAAAAAGGAAGGAAAATATCTCTTACAAAGTATGGGCAAAGGCATGGGCAAAGCATGGTGAGGTATGGGCAAAAGTATGGGCAAGGCATGGCTCCTTGAGTGATAAATGAAGCAACATGTGGCACTTTTCTTTGGCCAAGAATTCGGCCAGATTTGGGACAGCCAAGGGGGAATTAATTTGCTCATGTAATTGTGGTTTAGTGATGTGTTTAGGTGTTTCTTTGATTAAAGTTTTGGTTAGGAGTTGTAAGAAAGTGTTTAGGTGAGGTAATTGGGTAATTAAGGTTGTTCAAGACTTGATTAGGGAGTGGTCTTACTAGATTAACAAACTAAATTCATTTTCTTGGTCAAATGAGGTATGGCACAATTCCTTAATTTAAGGAATTGGAGAGAGAAATACTATTCAAGATTCCATGACTAGGAATCTTGAATTAAAGAATGCAATTTAGAGTTTAACTAAGCAATCTTAGGTTTTAATTAACCTTAAATTATTTTGACTCTAGATTAATTATCAAAATAAATTAATCTTCGATTAGAGCCTAATATTGCTTAGGTTTGCTTAATTGCGTCATTAGGCTCACTGTACACTGTTCTAGGGGCAAAATGGTAATTTTGCACTAAAACTGCCGGACCTTCCTGGCTAAACATCAAATATTACTCTAAAACATCATTCTAAACTTCCTGGAAAAATTCCGGCTCAAACGGCACCTTTTACCCGTGTAGACACAGGAGGGGTATTTTGGTCATTTTGAGCTGAAAGTTTAGATAATGAGATTTTCACCTCGAAAATCATTCATAACAACGTAATCCCTCTAAACATCGAGTTGACCCATTCGAGGGTTGCGGGCAACTGCCCTTTAATTTCGGTAAAAATGACCTCAGGGGCATTTCGGTCATTTGTACTCTAACGGAGAAATAAAGGCGTACATCTAGTCGTTAACTCACTGACTTTTCTCTATGACTGTCGTCAAATCTCTAAATCATAAAATCATATCATTTCTCCAAAACTCTGTTTTGGGGATAAATCTCTATAATATATATAAATAATCTGCTCTTGAAATCATCATGAAAATTTCTAAATCTCTAAATCAAGTCAAAACCATACTCTAGCTCTTTAATAAATCATTTAGCAATAATGGTCCCATGAGTTTGCATTAAAATAAATATTTCATGCTCTTGTCGATAATAACTATTTTCACAATTTGTAAAACCATTCAAAATCTCTAATATTCTAGAATCATGCAAACTGTAACATCCAAGATATATATATATATATATATATATATATATATATACATATATTTTAAAAAATTAAATTAAGCTTTATTACTTGGAATTTTAAAAATCCAATAACGTAGAAATGATGAGAGTGATTCAATGATTCTATAAAAAAAACAATGTGAATAGTATTTTACGGGCCTTCGCAGGCTGTGTCGAAACCCTAGATTAGGACCGGAGGTGCCGAAATTTGGAAAATATGGGAATGATGTTAGAAATACTTAGAAATGAAAATTTCATACTTAGAATATCGGATTACCCGGTACGGTATTCCACCCGTTCAATGAAATTTTGGTGTGCGATTTCAACACCAAAAGCTAATTTAACCTTTACAAAATGATTAACCTTATCTTTTTACATTACATGAATGGCTAAGATTCAATTTTTAAATTTAAAATTGAATCATAGCCATCCTTTTTATCTTTAAAGATTAGAAACTATCCTAGACTATTACATAACATTATGACATCATTACTTATAAGATAAACATAACCCAAAGCTTCTCCAAGAAGCCAAACCATTCGGCCATTCTAGGAGAGAAGCAGCAGCTGGTTCCTCCATAGCCAAGAGCTTGAGTTGGCTTTCAAATTCCATAAACCCTAGCTTAGAGCCATCAAAACCTAAACATTCCTTCACTAAAATTGATCTACACTTCAATCTCTACCAATACAACCGATTAGAATTTCCAAACCTCATCATATTCACCTCATCCATCACTGGTTAGAAGGAGGGTTTGAAGGTGTTTTAGGAGTCTTGGAGTGGAGGACTCTCATCTTGAAGCAAGCTAGAGACAAAGATAGACCAGCCTTCAAGAGTAGGGTTTTCTATAGTCCTTTCTCTTGAAATTTTTGCTAATCTGTTCTGCCTGGTTTTATTTCGAAATTTTGATTGTATTTGGTTGATGATATATTGTTATTGATGTGTGAATTTTGGTGGTGGTTTTGGATGGTGTTAAAAAAGGGTTTCACTAAAGGAAATCTGGACTAGGCATGGATTTCAAGTTGTCCTACAAGAAATTATACACGAATTTTCTGATATATTTGTGGGTGATTTCATGACCTACAAAAATTATATGTTGTAATTGACATCTTAAAATAATTGTACAAATTTTCTTGGGTGTTAACTTTAAAGTTTACTACCTCAAAAAATCAAGAACCGAATTGTGACTGATGTTGCCTTAGTTGTTGAAACTAAAGCAATAAAGTTGTTCGATTTTATTATCATAGCAAATGATTGAATAAACCCTTGAAATTTTTACCTGAAGTTAGTAACATATTGAAGTATCATGTGAATTTTATTGTTCACTAATTCAATAATTTTCTAGGGTTAAAAATTTGAGAATCCAGGTCTGGTTTGTGAATTTGTGGTCCCTGACCACTAAATTTGTGCAATTTACTGAAGTAGCTAGAGAGGTCTAATTGTCCTGAAATTTTTATAGATTATTCTAGACATTTTGAAGTATCATGGAGAATTTTTGTGGCATATGAATTGGCCATTTGATATAGAAATAAAATGCTACTACTAGCATAGTGAATCAGCCCAAGTGCTGAAATGGTAGAAATGCACTAAAATGATGATAAAATGAGACTTAGTCCAGGTATAAATTATATTCATGCATGTTAGTTACTTTAAAGAGTTGTTTATGAGATATAAATGAGACCCTAATGTGATTGAATGCCTACAAGTGATGTATGCTATGCCTTGGTAAAAGAGAAATACATGATACGGTGGCATGACAAAAGAGAATCTATAACTTCTAACTAGGCATGTTTTAACATATGGGGAAAGCAGAAACAAGGCTTATATGAGTTAAAGAGGGAAGGCAAAAGTAAGGACTTCCCTAAGAATTGTATGAGTCGGTAGACGTATCGGCTAGGAATAGAACTGTGTGTGATTCGAAAATGGAAAAAAATAAAGTCCGATGATCACGAATAGGAATGAGCTCATGTCCTCAGTCTATTGTCCTTTATAAAATTATCCATTGCAGATGTTGTTCAATGTGAAATCAAGCCTTCCCTATATGAAAGAAAGAGGTAACGATATGAAATTGAGTTGGTTATTTATAAGATAATATGTATGATTATTATTGCTAATTCTATCAGCATTTTTGCATGGACATAATATAATACCACTCACATGAATAACCTCATTAATTAGGCCTATCTATGCTAACAGGAGTACCCTATTGAGAATTTTATAATATTCTTATCCCTATGTGCATGTATGTTGTATTGTGCTCAGATCCACAGATGCCGACTTGATCTTCTTTCTTGATTCGCCTCAGTGGAGGTGACATTATGACGTAGAGTTGGATTCATTGTATGTGGTAGCGTATTCCAGATCCGAGCGTATATTTTCTTCACCCGTTTTTTAGTAGCTCCGTTTTCACTGAAGAGTTGACCCAAGTTTCCCTTTTGATGGTGTGCCCCTTCACATGGCACACCCAGCTGTGTTCATACCTCCTGCTACACCACCTATGCCCCCCTCCTGAGATGGACCTTCTTCATCCTCCTCCTAGATTAAGATCCATCGAAGGGTCCACGCCCTGGTGGAGGTGAGGCCATCATCCCGATGGCCAATGGTTTTGCCTAGGAGGATGCTAGATCTTTAGGGACTTTTGACTTGTATGTAGTTGTAGTATAGTGATAGGACGTGCTAGCCTACAAGCAATTCCATTTGAGGTTATAAGATCCATTTCTATGTGTATATGATTTTTGCTGGATCTTAATGTGAGTAGGCTAGGCTTTATGTTACTGATAGGTCTTTTGGATAAAAGTCCCTATGTGGTATTGTAGGTGTGCTAACTTATCTACTGGTTGAGCATGTGTAAAGATAGTTGTGTACAAAATATATGTATATAGTGGAACTTTGGTGGTTGCTTTACCTTATGTTTTTATTTTATTGTATTTTATTTATTTATATCTCTTGACTAGCCTATAGTATAATCAGGGAGTAATACTCTCCTAATTACAATGCTAATGCTCGAGTAATCCAGAGTAATTCGGAGGGTGTTACACAAACACGTTCCCAATCAAGGAAAATAACTCTAATGTTCAACATAAGGATCATAAGAAATGAACCCACTTACTTGGAGGGGAGGAAGGAGTGGCGTCAACACCCATAACGTTCTAAGGAGTGAAAATGGCACCAATATATACCATTAAGCCACAAAACTCAAGATTACACTCTAACAACCTCTAGATTGCTCAAACACAACTTTAACAACATTGGGGAGCACCCCCACTTGACAACAATGAGAGAAAATGACAATCCATTCACCAAGATATGAAATGGGAAAGAAAGGAACAAGAAAAACCCATAAAACTTACCTTTGATCTCTTGGAAGAGGAAGGATTTAAGGAAGAAGGGAAAAGGAGTGGAAGAGAGTTAGGGTTTCATTTTCGGGAGTGAAATCCCGAAATGGGGTGTTTAAAAAAAGGGGTGGGGGCTCCCTTATGCGAAACATCCGTTTCACACTATTTTAGCATAATTGATACGCTATAGCGGTATATGACCGCTATAGCGGTCTTGCTCACCTGCACCCTCGCCGTGCCACTTATGACCGCTATAGCGGTCAGGGACCAACCTAGAGGCCCCGCCACGGGTGACCATATAGCAGTCCTGGACCGCTGTAGCGGTGACAATTCACCTAAAACTCAACTGATTCCTGCCATAAGCTTCCAGATCACACAGCTTCCATATCATCTCACTTATTTACATTTCTTACTTTTAAGATAATCATTAACTTTAAAACATAAATGTAAATAAGGAAATACCCCCCATTTGGATTCAAATAAAATATCAAAAAAATCAAAACTACAACCATTCAAAATCCAAATTTTGGGTTTTAGTTCAAATCCGAAGTTTTCAAATTTTCTAAACTTGGGGGCTCAAAATGAAACATTTACAGGTTTCATAAAATTCGTTAAAAATCACTCTTTAACTCATTTTCCCTTTAGGAACAATTATCGGGACTTTTGATCCCAAGAGTGTTACTCTAACATATAGCCTTCCAAGGAGGTGTAGGATCCAACTTAGTGAAGTTCAGACCAACGGTGGGTCCTAGAGACCCTTAGGTCACACAGAACTTATCCTGACACGTGTACACTGGGTATTACAAGCTCTTTCTCTTTTTCCTTCTTTCATATTCGGATTTAATGATGATGGATTGGTTGAGTTCTTGTTTTCTTTCCTTCTTTCCCTTTTCGGTTTGAATCTTTTCTTCTTTTGCTTTTTTCGGTTATTGATGAATGGTTAAAACCATGGCTTAATGATGAGAGATCTTGATGGTAGGGTTGATAGCACCATGTGCTTGACCTCTAGAGCCCAATGCTTGATTCATTTTGGTTTTAAAGAATGATGATTATAGAATACTTGTTGGTTCTTTGAAAATAATTTTCTTTCTTTGATGTTCAAGGCCATAGTTTGATGATGATGGTTTGTTTGATGGTGGTTGTGAAACCATAATATATTTGACCTCTAAAGCTCAAGGCTTGATTTGTGGTTTCACAAGAGTATGAAAAATGGATTGTTGTTGGTTGTCTTTGTTGGTTTTTCTTTGAGCTTGAGGGTGAGTCTAAAGAAATGAGGTTCTTAGAACCATGGTGTTAAAGGACTCTAAAGCTCATTTTCATTTTGTTAAGATTGATTGGGCTTGAGAGTTTGATTCTTTAAAGTCTTGAAATGAGCTCTAGTAAGATATAAAAATGGGCTTGCATCATATTTATGTTTCAAGCTCTTACATCTCATGTTTATGTTTCAATGCCTTGCATATCATATTTATTTTCTGGTCATCACCTTAAATCTTGAAGACTAAATAAATGAACTTGCATTTCCATGTTTAAATTTCAAGTCTTGGATTTTATGTTTATATTTCAAGTTATTACCTAAACCTTGAAGATTTAAAAATGAACTTGTATTCTCATATTTATATTTCAAGTCATCACCAAATAATGATAAAGATAAAAAAATGAGATTGCATAGCATGTTTATTATTCTTGTCATCACCTAAATTTCTAGAGATCAATGACACCTTGTATCTTAAAATGGAAATCTTGATCATGGCTATTGAATGTATTTTTTTTTGTGCCATAATATAATGTTGGTTTTATTTTCTTTTTAGGCTTGAATCTTGCTTCTATGATGTACTTAGAAATTCCATAGGATTTGAGAACTTAAGAGGAGCGGAAATGTATTTCCTAAAGGATTGGAATCATAATAATAAAATCTTTAGTTTAAGTAAAAAGTTTGTTTTGTTTTGTGAGAAAGTGAGGACGATTTCAAAAGGAATGTTAGAAAGATGTTTTAAAATGGTCTTGAAATGAAAGAATAACTTGAAATGCGTTAAAACTTTGATTTCTTGAATTCTAGGGATTCTGGTAATCGATTACCAGCCCATGTAATCGATTACCACGATGATTCTTTATTAATGGAACAAGTTCTTGACCCTGGCAATCGATTACCAACTTTTGCAATCGATTACCATGATGTTCTCCGTACTGAAACAAGTTTTTGGTTTTGGTAATTGATTACCAACACATGTAATCGATTACCAGAACCCAAATGTGCAAATAAGTGTGTTCTAAACAAGATAAAGTAGATTGGTGACCGTATATGCTTAAGTTTTGAATCATGTGAATGATGATTCCCTAGTATGTTGTGTGTGTGTGTGTATGTATGTATGTCCTATTAAGCATTACATATGCATTAGCTGAGTCGGTCCTTGATTTTGGCATACTGGGTAGGAGTATGTTTATTGCTAAATGATAACGATTGATATTATGCTTATGGATTTATACAAAAAGATGTGATGCATGTTTATGTGATCTATGACATGATTTTATGGCATGATGTGGTTATAAATGAATGATTAAGATGCATGATCTATGAGAATTATGAGCACAGGATGTTAGATGATAAGTTATGATGTTGGCCATATTTATATGCTCATGTTTGCATCTCTAAATAACATGCTAAGATTAAAAGTGACATAAGACATATAGAAATGATCCTCTAGACTCCAGGAATTAATGGTTATGAGAGGTGATCTAAGGAAGTTGCATGCTCATAATAAGAAAGTTAAGTTAAAAGAAAGGAAGTGATGTGTTTTCCCCTCTATTACCCCATATTAAATCTAGCGATGGCTAGTTAGGTTGAGCACATCCAGGCGATCGGTGA
The DNA here is from genome assembly GCA_030441495.1 of Dalbergia oliveri. Taxonomy (NCBI): domain Eukaryota; kingdom Viridiplantae; phylum Streptophyta; class Magnoliopsida; order Fabales; family Fabaceae; genus Dalbergia; species Dalbergia oliveri. Next base: position 1,374,658 of record JAMLFY010000005.1, on the reverse strand, counting down.
GGTGAAGTTTTGGTGGTTATTGTAAAATCACTAGGGAAGATGAGATAGTTGGTTTAGGGTGGTTATGTACGAGGGTGGTCATTAAGAAAAGAGCTTGAGAGTTCAATCATGATAAAGTAAAGTACCATGTGTTCTCTTGCTTTCCCATGCATGATAAATGCCATATGACTCATCATGCTTGTACTATTATGCATTTACTCACATGCCACTAAAATCATGAAATTTGAGTGTCAAGTCACCTAAGAAAGTACAGTAAAGATGTATATACATGAGATATCTATTGCATTCATAACATTAAGACCCATGCTTAAAGACACCCACTTCGGATAAAGGGATTTTGAGAAGTTTAAAAATTGAACCTTATGCATGTACACTTCTTTCATAATAAAAATCGAAGTATTGGGACGATGACGATGACACTTGTGTTAAAGTCGGGAGCTGTCCTGAAAATCTTGAATAAGTTTCTCATCTCTTTTCTTTCTCCTATGTCATTTCCAGACGTGGATGATGGTGTTGTTTGTGATCTTCTTTGAGGCGCGGATATAGGAGTTGCTACCTACCGTTCAGAGGGTACAGGAAGCACGGAGATAGTTTTCCTTTAGGCATTAGCTGAAGGGTTGTCATGGCCCTTATACTTGTTCGTAGCCTAGTCTTTTGATGGACATGTACCGCAGACTAGTTTAGTTTTGTTATAGATATGTTTGGCATTGGATTATTATATGTTCAACCTTTATTATTAAGTTTAGTATCTTAGGATGTCCTTCATGTTTATAGGACGTCCCTATTATGCTATGGTTATGACATGTTAATCTGGTTTGTGCCGTGCTATGCTATGGTTTACACATATATTATGATGAGGTTTATATGATTGTTATTATTCTGCGTGTATTGATCGGTATCTATGTACATCGGGCTCACATTTTAATTTTAAAGTTAAAAAAACAATTTAGTCATATTTTTATTACTCATATTTTAAAGAAGAATAAGTTAAGTTCTGAGACGAAGGCGTAACAATTAATAATTAACCGAATGCTACCCAAGCATATTAGGTTAAAAGTTAGGGTGTTACATACTCTAAGATAGGGATTGAGACCTCAATGGTTGACTCTAGGTAACACGCTTTATCTCACGATCAAAATCTACATAGCTACACTACCACCAACTAGTACTTGCACTAGCTCCTCCTCATCCTCTTCACCATTTTCATCAACCAAAGCATCAACACCCGCAAGAGGGCTAGCTTGTGCCAATGACTCACAACTACGAATGCAAGCTGTCAAATATTGACATGTTCATAGGATTAGGCGACTCTTCGAAGGTTGGGGAATGTTGGGGCATTTTAAAAAGTCGAGGAACATTGAGCCATTTCAAGTTGGAGAAACATGAGTTGCTAAGGTTCCTCCAAATGATGGCTAGGAAGTAGATCCTCTAGAGCTAAAGTGACCCTCTTGCAAACTCCTCCATGATGTGAACCTTGGAATCCTTGTGCTCAAATTGAACATGAAACTCACCTTGGCATCGTTGGTAACCCAAAATTTTCGGTATTTGAGCATACCATACCTAATGTTATGGGCAATCTATGGAACATCTTAATTCCATGTATTCTTTACCCAATTGCACTAATATTTTGCTCTTCAACTCTAGGAATCTAATAGATGGATGAATAACAATACAAGTGTGATCCTCACTCGCAAATATGTCTCCTTCTATATCGATGATTTTACCTTCATAGTGAATAAGGATGTAGCTTCTCTTTGCCATTTTTCTGCTCAACGTATGGTTCAGAAATCTCACAATTTGGACACTCAACCCAGAATAGGTGATTTCAAATGTAACTCAACATTGATAGCTGAGGTGTTTTTGAGCAACAAATCAACAAGATTTTGTAGGAGGCTACCATGAAATCCATTTGGTCGTGATTTCATAGCACTACAAGAAAGCGCGCTTAGCGGCGGTTTTTGGCGGTTTAAACGCCACTATATTATGTGTTTCCCTGGGTTTAGGCTGACCGCCACAAATTTAATTATTTAGTGGCGGTTAGTTTTGGAATTGGGGCGGTTTAAGCGGCAGTTTTGATTTGCTCCAACGGAGAATTGAAAAAAGTGAAAAATTAGGGGTTAAACCTAATTGAAGAGAGAGAGAGAGAGAGTTTCCCCTCACTTTTTAGACTGAAATTCCCTTTCTCTTCTTCCTTCTCTCGCGATGCTTGGTCTCAGCCTTCTAGTTCGCGACGGTCTCCGTTCAACGGTGCAATCTCCGTTCAGAGACACCATCTCCGTTCAGCGGCCATCTCTGCTTCGCGACGCGGTCTTCCTTTCACTTCCGTCAGCACCGTCTTCGTTCGCGCGGCCTCTCCGTCTGCATTCAGCCTCGCAGCCTCATCGTCGTCCGTCCAGCCGCCATCCCCTTTTGTTTAGCACTGGTTTTTGAAGAATGGGCTTAACAGAGTGGTGGGGATCCAAGGAAGAACATACCCTGTTTTCGGCGGTGCTACCTCTGGTGCCTCCTGTTAGAAAGGCTAACGAAGAGGGCTCCCCTTACTCAGGCCAGGTATGTTACTTTTCTATATTTAGGATTAGTTCCATAATTTTGTTTTTACTTATAATCTGTGATGAGCAAGCAAACCAGAAAGGCAAAGATAGATACAAGGGCTCCCTTTTTTATTATTATTATTATTTGTTAGAGCATGTCCTCTTCTTCTGATTGTGGCTAGATCCTCCATCCTCGTGTTGAGTGAATGAGATTATTTTGTTTTGTTCTTTAATGGCTTTGCGAGTGTAGCCGTGTTAAATGATATGGTTAACACGGTACATGGTTGACATGGTGTGAGACGTTGACGCCTCTTTAGTTGTTCTTCATTTCTTTATGAAAGAGTTTCTATGACTGCAAGGAAAGAAAGGAAGAACTTTCGGTTGATTTCATGCTCCACGTATTCTACTTCTCAAGTTTTAATCTTGTCATTTTTTACTCTCTCTCAATTTGTGGACTGTATTCAAAGTTCTTCCTGATGTTTTTTCATTTAAATTATGAGTTTAACGAGTTTAATTTTAATAACTTATGGTATAAATTAAATCCTCAAACTATTAGATTTATTTCATAAATGTTAATGTAAAATATTCTATAAAAATGGAACCCCCACATCTTCGCAACCAATCAAAGAGGAAGGCATGTAAAGAATGAGACTTCCACTTCAGTAAACTTAGTGATTGAATTTAACATGTTTTCGCTTTGCTTTTGGATTTTCGAGTTAAAGATCTGGAACCTATATTTGTTAAAGTAGAATATTGGTGGTAGAAAGATGCAAAAAAAGAAAGGAGAAAGCTTAATGATTTTGTTGGATCTGAATATAGTGTTTCTGCATAAAGTTTTCTTGTTGTTCCATTGAATATGAGGCAACTTTTGTATCTTGGGGGCAAAATTGTTAAGAGTCATTCTTTTGTTTTCCCTCTGCATTGATGTCCAAGTTGAATGGTCACATAATTCTTCAAACATTTAGATTCCAATTTTCACTTGATACTACAATCTCATATCATTTGTAAATTATCAGTGGTTCTTATAATCTTTATTAGCTGTAGTTGTGTTCTTTGTAATTTGACAAGTCCTTCAGATCAAGATTGTCTTTGGATGAATTCTGGTCTAAGGACAGATAACCATTTTAGTAATACACAATTAATCAATTGAAAGTCAAACATAAAAATCCCCCTAAACATGGATTTTGTACACATGGTGCCTAGTCCCTAGTTGAACACCTTTTTCTATGGCTTTTCCATGCCATTCAAAGTTGAATTCATGCCATTACTCTAACACTACTCACTCAAGAGTCCAGTTAACACTTCACATGTTTCCTCTAGGAAATTTCAACTTATTGAATTTACTTCAAGTCTAGTATAGTACTAGTAAGATGTACTAGTCCCTAGTGAATAAACTCTGGTTTAGCTATTTCTTGAGAAGAAAATGAGCAGGAGGAAAAGTAAACTTTTAAGAAAGCCATGAATGTACCTTTATGGAAAATGAAAGAACTGAGTAGAGGTTTGGGTCATGTATTTAATGCAATAAATGGGACCTTAACGTCTATAATGATAATAGTAGTAGTTGAAATGGGAATTCAAATTCAAATTGAAAAACTAAAACAAGTTATCATTATTAAGTTGAAAACACATCAATCTAAAGAAGTATTCTAGTCATAGAGCTATTTTAATGTATATAATATAAGTCTCAAACTCTAATTTTGTTCAATAGTAGAAAACCAAATTAATAGTTTTAAATATTACATGCAAAATAAATATATTTACATATGGCCTAAGCTCTAAATCCTGATCCATAACTGATATACAGTTTAATTAACTTCTTGAACACAAATAGTAAAAGTTGAGACTTATGATGTACTCTAATTGTGCACATTGTCACCTGTATATTAGATATTGGATTAGAATGGGTTTGTTTAAGCTTTTCTTTTGTTTCTGAAAAATAATTTGGCTTACTTTATTTTTCCCTTTCTTGATCTATTTTTTTCATCATTGTTAGGGTTTTGATCACCAAGCTGAAGGAATTAGGGGAAGAAGAGGTTTTTCTTATCAATATACAATATGTCATTGTTGTATTGTGGTGTGTTTGGGAGGAATCATCATATTCCCTTTTGTAGCTCCTGTCATTCTCTCTAAGCCCTAAACTCAGGTTTTCATTTCATTATCCATTCTTAGTTCTTGTTTAACATATACAACCCCTTTTGCTTGTTGCCTCTTTAACAATTTTTGGACTCATCCTTTTCTTTTGGTTTAATTTTTCTAGAAGAATAATTGTTTTAGCAGAAATTATTTTAGTTATCTTTTAAGCTTCTAAATGTGAAATTATTTTGAATAGTTATATACTTGTATGAGAAAGGTTGTTATTTGGATTTTGCAACTGAACATAAAAAATGGTAAACCATATATGCATTTAGGGGATTGCTATACAAAAATTATCTTTCATGTACTTGAAGAAAATTATCTTTTTGGTTGATTATGTCTTCTGTGTTGTTTGTGAATTGTCTTTCATGTACTTTCAAGTTCTTGTATGCCTTAGTTAGTGTTCTTTTTGAGCCCCCACTCTAGCGTGCCTTTAATTTAATTATCTACTATTGAATTAGATATGGACAAAACCTGGATTTTGAAGGCACGAGATACTCCCGAATATATGGATGGATTATTGAAATTTTTGGACTTCGCATTTGCTAATGCATCATCCGAATAATAGGATAAAGTGTCCTTGTTCCCGTTGTGGATTTAGACTATTCCATACTAGAGAAGAGGTGTATGATCACTTGTTGTTAAGACCCTTTCCACCAGGTTATACAGTTTGGCTATTACATGGTGAGAGAGGTGAAGGAGAGACTTCTAGTTATAGGCATGAAGCGCAACATACTAAATCTTGTGAAGATTCGATGCATGACATGATTCACGATGCTTTCATATTCCCTAGACCACTTGCAAGTGAAGATTCCACAATGCATGATCCAATAAATGAGGTTGAAGGAAGGATGCTGCATTTCAGGAGGGTCCAAGTGGTAAAGCTAAAGAGTTTTATGATTTGCTTAAAGATGGGGAACAAGAATTATATGAAGGATGCTCAAAGTACACAAAGCTGTCCTTTTTAGTAAAGTTGTATCACATCAAGTGCATCTGTGGGATGAGTGACAAGGCCTTGTCGATGATAATCGAGTTGTTGCATGATGCCTTTGAGCATGCAAAGATCCCAAAATCATTGTACGAGGCCAAAAAGACTATAAGAAAACTTGGTCTTAGTTATAAGAAGATAGATGCATGTCCAAATGATTGCATGCTATATTGGGGACCTGATAAAAGTTTGAATGAATGCAAGTGATGTGGCACATCTAGATGGAAAAATTCTTCTACTGAAATTGAGCTTGAAATTGTTAAAAAGAAAAAACATCAACCAGCAAAGTTTCTTCGTTATTTTCCTCTAATTCCACGGTTGCAAAGATTGTTCATGTCTAGTAAGACATCTGATGATATGAAATGGCATGCTGTGGACAGGTAATAAGGATGGCTTCTTGAGGCATCTAAATGCTGAGGCATGGAAAAGATTTGACTCTAAATTTTCTGAATTTTCTTCGGATGCGCGTAATGTTCAGCTAGCCTTAGCTAGTGATGGGTTTAATCCTTTTGGAAACATGAGTACTAATTATAGCATTTGGCCTGTGATTCTCATTCCGTACAATACCCCTCCTTGGACATGCATGAAACAAACTAACTTCATTCTCTCGATGATCATTCAGGTAAGAAAATGCCAAGGAATGACATAGACATTTACTTACAACCTTTAGTTGATGAGCTGAAAAAGTTGTGGGATGGTGTTGAAACATTTGATGCTTCATCAAATGAAAGTTTTAAAATGCGTGCAGCATTGATGTGGACAATTAGTGATTTTCCTGGTTTGGGGACATTGTCTGGGTGGAACACTTATGGTAAGCTAGCTTGTCCTACGTGCAATATTGATCCTGAACCATGTCGACTTCATCATAATAGAAAATGGTGTTTTATGGGTCATCATCGTTTCCTACATCCTGGTCAAGATTTAGATTGGATAAGGTTCGATTTGATGGTAAGGTTGACAAAAGAAATCCACCAGTAAAATTATGAGGCTCAGATATTCAAGGTTGAGAATATCCAAGTTTCATTTGGGAAGACACTTGAGGTTAAAGGGAAAAGAGGACGTGGGCAGCGGAATGCTAATGAAGATGAATCGCATTGGAGAAAGAGGATTATATTCTTTGAACTTCCATATTGGGAGTTTAATGCATTACGCCACAATCTTGATGTAATGCACATTGAGAAAAATGTGTGTGACAATGTCCTGTACACTTTGCTCAATGAAAGTGGAAAGACAAAAGATCATCTTAATGCTCGAAGAGACCTACAATCTATGGGCATAAGATCTGAACTTTGGCCAAATGAGAATGGCAAATATCCTTCTGCTATTTTTACCATGTCAAATGCACAAAAGGATATATTTCTTAAGACCTTGAAGAATGTGGTTGTTCCAGATGGTTACTCAAGCAACATTTCAAGGTGTGTTGATTGAAGCAACGTAAGTTGTTTGGGTTGAAAAGTCATGACTGTCATATTCTAATGGAACAATTACCAATTGCTTTGAGGAATGCAATGCCTGGTGTAGTGTTTGTGGTTTTAGCTGACCTTTTTTCATTCTTCGACAAATATGTAGTAAAGTGTTGAACCCCATTGATCTTGTTACCCTCCAAGATCAAATTGTTCACACTCTTTGTCACTTGGAAATGATTTTCCCTCCGTCATTTTTCACGGTCATGGTTCACTTGGTTGTTCATCTAGTTGATGAAGTAAAAGAGGGTGGCCCAGTGCATTATCGATGGATGTATCCAATAGAAAGGTGAACTTAATATGACAAATTTCTTTTGTTCACTTTCTTTAAATAACTAGATTGTTATAGCTAAATCCACAAACTTTTTAATGTGAAGGTACTTAGGTCGTTTGAAGTCTTATGTGCGTAATAAGGCACAACCAGAAGGCTCTATTGTTCAGGGTTACTTGGCTGAAGAAATTCTCACCTTTTGTTCAAGATATTTGGATAACATAGAGACAAGAATCAATCGACAGAGCGTGTTGATGATCAACCGAATAGTGCTGAACACCGTGAAAGCAATACTATGTTCCCAAAAGTTGGTAGATCAGTTGGGGGTTTCTCATATTTTATATTAACACCAATGGAGAAGTTGCAAGCACATCGTCATGTGTTGGTCACCCTTTTCTTGAGTAAGTAATACATAAAGTTTTACACAAACCTCATTGCAATTCAATGGTCTTAGTATTTTACATCAATTTGTTTTTACTTTTAGGGAATTCAGGGCAATAACAAAGAGGATGTTAAGGCATCGTACACGGTTAAGCAAGATAGATAAAGTTGTACATAGGGAATTTCCTACCTGGTTTTAGAAGCATGTGAGTAGAAGTTATGCTACTAGTTTTTATTCAATTTTAGAGGTTTAACTAATAGTAAAAATTAAGTGTGGTAATTCTTGATGCTAGATCTCCAATGAAGGTGCTAGACATTCAGACGAATTAAGGTGGCTTGCACTTGGACCACTTGATCAAGCCAAACGATTTAGTGCTTACAACGTGAATGGATTTAAATTTAGAACTCTTTCTCGAGAGCATGGGTTGAAAAGTCAAAATAGTGGAGTATTTGGTATGTTTGATACTAGAAGCTACGCAAGCAACCGTGATAACAATGTGGAGTTGGAGGTGTTCCTTATTATGGAAAATTGGTGGACATAATTGAATTGAACTATAATGGTCAATTTCCTGTTACATTGTTCAAATGTCAGTGGGCTAACACCACTTCTGATAGAGGTATCAAAAGAGATGACTCGGGTTTTACTAGTGTTAATTTTTCTCGTTTGATACATGTTGGAGATTGAGAAAATGATGAGCCATATATATTTGCATCTGACGCTCAACTTGTATTTTATGTGGATGATGAGATTGAAAAAGGATGGAGTATTGTAAAACATGTACAACCAAGAGACTTGTATGACATGGGAGAAGACAAAGAAGAAGAGCCAATTTAAGATCTTGTTTCTTCTCCACAATCAAACTTGGATAGGTGGTTTCATGATGGCAGTGCAGATTTACAATTGGCAAGGGATGATAATATAGAAGATGGACCTGCAAATGATGTTGTTGTTGACAATAATGATGGAGCTGAACATTTTATTTAGTTTTATTAGATGTGTTTCTATGTTTTTATTGTGCTTTTTAGATATGATTGGCTAGTATATTTTTGTATGCTTTAGATACGATTGACAAAAGATATGAGTCACGAGGGAGCAAAAGTTGCAGAACTGAATAGAAGTTAAAGCATATTTGGCTATTATGTTTATTTGTCTCTATTCCAATTTCTAACTACTAATCTCTATTCCAATCTCTAGTTATTGCAAAACTGAATGGCCTTTTATACTATCTTCACCAATATTGCATTTTGTAGTTTGATTGGGAAATGTGTTACATGAAAGGAAGGAATGGTGGAAGGAGATACATAAAAGGAAAACAATGGAAGGAACAAGACAAGAAAGAGGGGTTCATTTTATTCCTTTTTCTTTATGGCCTAAGTTCTCTTGTGAATGTAGGTTGATACTTTATTTTTAGAATTAAACAAGATCCATAATCTCAATTCATGAGTGTACCAATCCATTGATACTTTTTTATTATTATAAATATAGTTATATTCAAGTATTAGAATATAGTTCCTTGTTGTTCATATTCTAAGTAGCCTTTTTAAGAATGTCATTTCATTAATGTTTGTCATTTCCTAAAATTGTTAATTTTTTTTTTCAAAATTGCAGCCATGCCTAGGAATAAACGCTTTAAAGTTGCACCATCAATTCCAGAGAAATCAACTCAGGTATGCCACAAGCTCATACTAGGGCTTGTCTTGTTCCATCTCAAGAATGAGCTAACATGGAGCTCATAGTGATGCTCGTTCATTCCCAGCTTCTAATGTGGGTGTTCATTCAAGGCCACAAATTGATAGCAGAGCTCAATTGAGTGCACCAACTCATATTGGAGCTAATTCAGTGCCATCTACTCATAGGGCATCTAGTTCTATTCCATCCCACCATTTACATGATCAAGAGGCTGATCTAGAGGATGATCTAGTGGATGAAGATGTTGGTTCATTTGAAGAACATGTAGACAATCTTTTTTCTGCATCTAGTGACACTACTTCTAGTGGTAGTAGGAAGAAAAGTTATTGGGTTGTTAATGTTATTGGTAAAAAATTTCTTCCTTTATTTTTCAAAATCTAACTTTTACTATGATCAATTTTGTTTGATAGGTTAAAGTTTTTGGAGCTTCAAATTTGAACCATTTTGTGCATGAATTTGTAAAATTGGTAGTTATATTGTTTTTTCCTATTTATTTTTTAAAGTTAGCAAGCTAAAGATTATATTTGTTTTAGATGAGCTGGATGACACAACAAAAGAAGCACGATACATGGTGCAAGATGTTTGGTCAATTCCTGATGGTAGAAAAATTATAGTTCCATGCAATGAGTTAGGGCAAGCCATAGGTGATGCGGGTGGCCTTTTGGGTGGCTTCTTAGGAGTTTTGGGAAGTGATTTCAACAAATTTCCCATTTGTTATATCTCTTGGCGCAAGGTTCCTAAATCATATAAGGACACGGTGTATAATAGCATTATACAGGTAAACAAATTTATTCTTCCATGTCTTTTGTAATATCTTTGTGACTTTGATACTAATGTCTTTGATTTCGTATAGTTTCATATAGTGGATAATCGACTCAAGAATAATATCATGAAACGTATTGGGAAAGTATGGAAAGATACTAGGTATAGCTTGTTTCATGAATTCTATAATAGCACTTTGAGCATGGAGGAAAATGTTGCAAAGCGACCTTCTGGAATTGATGAAGATCATTGGAGATGGTTCATTGAATATCGCTTGAATGAGAAAACCCAGGTGACATCCTAATTTGCTCTTGCTCATTAGATCTATTTCAATTGGGATTCCAATTATGATTGTTTTTAGTATTGAACTTCTCTTATTGTTTGGATCTGAGGTGTTTGTTGTTACATGCTTGGTATCATTGGGTGTTTGATGTTGTATGTTTAGATTAGCTTGTCCTGTGCTCAAAAGTCAAAATTTCTTATAATCAAAGTCTTTTGGAAGAGCTGGATGCTTTTGTTCTGGTCCCATTCACATGCTTTAGATATATCTCAGCATGCGCTTTGTCTTTGTAAAGCCTAGTGACCTGAAATAATCAAATAATAAGCCAATAAGTTACCTATGGATAGTACAAATGTTGTTGTTTTAGGCTTACCCCACTACAATGATCTTTTTTTTTTCCACTTTATGTTGTTATCTTTACTTTTAAATGCTTGCTAAATGAATGCTACAAAGTGGCCATCAACTGAGATCCTAGAGAGAATGTTATATGGTACATTGCTTTGTCCTCTTGCATGCATCCAATGCATTTTTGACACTTAGTTCTGTATATATGCATATCACTTAATGCACCTCAGGAAATGGAGCTGTGTTCACTTCCTCTAAGCACAAACATTCATGTTATTGTGTCACAAAATCTATACATACAATGCAATTAAGAATATATAAGATTTGCTAACCTGGTAAATCTAAGAACTAAACTTCTGATGAACCTCATGAACTAGTGGTCCTCGGATTACCTTGGAGGGCACCTGTATTATATCATATAAATTAATGCATGCTACAAGACAACAGATATAGCATAAGGAATTTAGAAGCTTAACTAGAAATGTGTAAGACCTTGTATAAATATGAGAAAGAAGACTAGAAAAGCCAAGATAATTTGAATGACTTTTTAAGTAAGTGTGATTTACTTACTAATTGTATAATATAACATCCTGAATGAAAATTTGAAGCCTTAAAACACTGAAATATTGTTGGTGAGTTAACTGGTTAGATGAAGAATTATGAAGACCAAGACATGCACTATGAAGAAAATTTGAAAGAAGCTTGTCTACTTGATGTTTTTTTAAGCATGATATGGAAACTATTATGTATAAAGTAGTTTTGGGCCTGTCTTTGATCCTTGATATTTTTGTTTCTATTTTCTGCATTGATACTTTTGGCGAGTAATTGTATTTCTAATTATGCAATAATAGGACATATGCAAGAAAAATGCTGAAAATCGAAAGAAGCAATTATACACCCACATTGGTGGTTCAAAGACCATAGCAAGGAGAAAACATGAAGAGGTGATAGACCCTTTATTTGACTTATTGGTTCAATTTTTTTTTTTTGGTTTAATTATTGATTATATGCAATAATGACATCCAGGAACGACAACGTGGAAGCAGCATTAGTAGAGGGGAGTTATGGGTTATGTTGCACAAGAAAAAGGATGGTTCTTATATTCACGACAATGCTCAAGTCATTGGTGTAAGTATCCTATTAATTAAAGTTGTCATACCTTACTTTTTTCAAAAAAGTTACTTAATTTTTAATGTTTAATGGATAAAATCTTATATGTATGCAGGAAAAAATTATGAATATTGAGAATGAAGATGATTCCTCTAAGGGATTTTCACAAACGGATTCACTTTCTCAAGCTATAGGGAAGGAGCACCCTGGCCGAGTTCGAGGTGTAGGTTCTGGACCATGTCCTACTCAAGTCTTTGGTCAAACCACATGTTCAAATGCACCTGTTGATCATGGATTCCAAACAAATATAAATGAGATGAAGTCTGAATTAGAAGCTTCTCGATTGAGGGTGCAAAATCTGGAATCAATGATTGAAACAGAAAGATTAAGAAGACAAGCAATTGAGGGAGCTGTTAAATATATGCTGCAAATGCAAGGAAGCAATTTGCCACCTGACTTGGCGCTTTGATTAATGTGATGGTACGTATTTTAGAACTTCTAAAATTAATTAGACTACATTTGCAATTTTGTGTTGTATAAAACTATGTACACTACGGTAGTGAAAAAATGTTACAATTTATCTTCTATTTATAATTTCAGGGCCCAGATGAAGGGAGTGCACCAATTTCACCTGGTGTAAGACTTCCTTAGCTAGTCATGATGCTCAACACCATGATAGTCATTCCAACAGAAGTTCAAAATGAATGCATCATAGCTTAGCCTGCTACTTTGTTTAGCTTTCACTTGAGAGACTTTTTTTTTTTGGTTATGCTCTTTTAGCTTTCACTTTTTTGAGAAACTTGGATCTATTTAACTATTAGTCAATATTATGTTATGACATTTGATATACACATTATTTGTTTAAAAGTTTAAGAATTTTTATGCAACTTTCCTTTATGTTTATGATTGTTGACTACTATTGTTGTACAGGATATCAGTACCTTTTTTACTTGTATGGTTTAAAATAAAATGCTGAAAAGTGAAGAAAAAAGGAAAAAGAATTGTTAACATTAAGCTTATTTGCGGTGGTTTGAAACTGCAGGAAAAAGGATAAAAGAACATGTGCTGGGGTTTTTTGCAGCGGTTACAAACCGCAGTAAATGGCATTTGCGGCGGTTAAGAAATCGCCACTATATTAGATAATTTGGCCGCAACAATCCATTTAGCGGCGGTTATAAACCGCCACAATATTGAGAAAACGCGGAAAAAAATCATGACCGTCAAGTCTTAGAAGGGTTTTTCAGCGGTTTTGAACCGCCTAAATCTAATGAACCGCCACAAAACAACCGCCGGAAGAACGGGAAATCTAATTTGCGGCGGTCGTTCAGCTTGCTCAAAACCGCCGCTAAATTGTTTAAGGACGCCATTATCAGCGGCGGTTTTCAAACCGCCGGTAAACATTTTTGTGGCGGTTGAACCGCGAAAACCCGATTTAAACCGCCGCTAAACACCATTTTTTGGTAGTGTAGGAGCCTCTTACGAAATCATGACCTGACGGATTTCGTGGCCTCCTATAAAATAATCACCTAATATAATCAAAACGGTTCCTCTTGGTAAATATTGTTTGAAAGGTTTATTTTGGTTGTTAATTAATTTTTTTTTGGTTTATTTGTGTGAAAAAATATTAAGATTAAGACATGAAATTGTGTAATTTTTTTAAATAATCATGTTTTCAATAATTAACTTTTAATAGTGGTCATCTATATATGATTATATGGTTCAAATTTACTTGTATAACTGAAAAAAAAAAAAAAAACCCACAAGCTTGTTGAATCAAGTTGTGGATCTTCGACAAAAAGAGAAAAAAAAGGTTATGGATCCGTAAGTTCAAAATGCCGAAACCGAATTGGTGCAGGGTGTTATTAAATGGGCTGGCCCGCGCGGTACGATTAGTTTACCCGTTGTTCGAGTAAGAGAACACGCGCCTTTGAACCGGAAGAAACAAGAGTGGCACATGGCTTAACATGTGATCCACCGGAGAGGTCACAATTGATTTTGAGAATATTTCAAAGGACATATTCTTCTACGACATTCTGTTCAGGACTTGTGTGCTCATTCAGCTAGATCGATCCTAATCCAAAGTTCTTCTATGTTCTACGTGGTTTCAGCTGAAGAATTGCATGTGAAGCTGTTGCCACCTGGAAAGTGAAGATGACATTTGGCATCTTGTGTATTTAAGGTAAGCCATGTATATAAAGGTAACATATACCTAGAAGTTAGAACCCTCTCAAGGCTACAGAAACACCTGACATAGAGAGAAAGAAAGAAAGAAGAGATCCATTCGAAATAGAGAGAAGCAGAGAGATGGCGGATACAGGAAGAGGAGTGGCGACATGTAATGACAGGTGTGGTTGCACAGTTCCGTGTCCTGGTGGTTCCACTTGCAGGTCACTTTCTTATTATCTTCATACCAGCTTCAACCAAATAACCTTCATTTATTATTATTATTATTTTTAAATCATGTTAACCATATAATTTCCTTAATCGCTTTTCTTATTCGATCTTTTTTATTCCTCTCAAAGAAAATATCAAAGACATATCTTGTCTGTTGATGAAAATTAATGGCTCACTAGAGAGTTCCCTTAACATTTTATAGATTTTCTTAATTTTTTTTTAAGAAATTTATATTCTGAAATAACTGTACGGGGGATAATAAACATTACCGAGATATCAGAATGTGAATTAGAGCAAGAGAAAGTATTTATCTAAAAGAGTCCAATCACAATTATATTACTACAATTCAAGTAATATTAGTTAAAGTGCCTTTGAAAAATTTTCTTATCCCATATTTCATATTTGAATTTGACTGTTTTTCCAAAAAAAAAAAAATGCTCAATGTTAATATGGTTTTGTACAATCTCTTTCCATGACTTCTGAACTATTTGGTATTTGGGCACAATTAACTGGCAGGTGCGCAAGTGCTGAAGCTGCGGGAGGTGGGACTCAGCATTTGACATGCTCATGCGGAGAGCACTGTGAGTGCAACCCATGCTCATGTCCCAAGACTGTTGCTGCTGGAGCTGGTTGCAGGTGTGCCCCAGGTTGCACATGTGCCTCCTGCCGGACCTGAACATCAACAGAGACTGAGCTATTGTTAGCTTCATGAACTGTTCAAAATCATGGGTGTGGTTTGCGTTGTCATCTTTCAGATTTAATATTATGGATGTGGTTTTTGTGTTAGTCTCGTGTGCAGTTTCGAATTGTAGATGTCGTTCCTATTAGCTGTTAATGAATTACGTTGTTAGCACTACAATATTCTACATATCTAGAAGCCTTCTAGTTAATAATGAACATGTAATGCCCGGTTTGTACTTGACAAATAGTCATGGTTAAGGAGGGGTATCGTGTAATTGCTCTATTATGTAAGAGATAAGACTGTGCTTTGGTTCAGTTGGTTGAGATCGCTGAAAATGTATGAAACTACAGTTTGTAGACTATCAAATCTTATTTTGTACTGTTTACATGAATCTTAATATGCTTTCTCTATTTTGCGGAATATGAAAAGGTAATAGTATAGAAAATCATGCGCATATTGGGGAAAGAAGTTACCTGTTTGGTTGGTGGACAAAAATGAGCCCAAATTTTTATATAGAAATTCTTATATGCTCTTAGGGTAAGACAAATCATTTGCTCTATTTCATTTATTGATTGACAAATCATTTATTGCATTCAAAATGTAGGAAAAGTAGGAGACAATAATGGTACACAAAGCTTATGTGTCAATTAATAAATGGATCAGAGTAAGTATTTTCTCTTGTTCTAACCTAAGTATTTCGCATTTTTATGGGTAAATATGGATTAAATGGATTAGAGTAAGTGTTTTCTCTTGCTCTCGATGTACTTAAGTATTTCTTAGAATGGATAGAGTTTATCCATAAAACATTATTTTTATAAAGCTAAAAAATTTTAAAGTTTCTTGCTAAACTTATTACTACCACAGTAGTAGATGCAGTTAAGTACTACTCGATTATGCTATGATATTAGACTCAGGAGTTGTTATTTATACATTAGCAGACCTTCCTTAAATATTTATAGTAAATTCGATTGATTCGTACCATAAATAATTTATAATTCTATTGAAATATATAATAAAGAAACAAGTATTTATTTAATATAAGTCAAATATAAGAGGAAATTCTCCTATGAGTCTTACCTTACATTTGCCTTTTCATATATTTACAAATCACAACGAACCTGAGGGAGCGTGACGAGGATGACAACTGATTTAAATTTGAAATAATAAATGAGAGTAACCACAAATTTTAATTTTAGCTAAAATTGGAAAACCTTTTTAATTTGCAACTGGTCTTTTTAATAGTTTTAAGGTTCGGAGTCTGATTATGATTAGGGAAGGGTGAAAACTTAATCCCACTTGCACCCTAATACATCCATATAAATACAGTTATCTTAGAGTTTGTTATGCAAATTTATTTATAACTTTAAAAATATTTAGTTTTCCCCAAGATACTCACAATTCTATATAGAAATAAAATAAAATAAAATAAAATTAAAGAAAAGAATAAAAACTAAAAGAGAACAAGGTTTAATTAAAAATTAATTTTGACTTGATAGTTGTTTGCTACGCTAACGTATCCTCTAGTGCAATGAGGAACTCAAAGCCACGTCGTTCTATAGAAAATGATTCTGTGTTGATGGATTTTAATTTTGAAAAGAAAAGAAAATAAAAAGATGTGTTGATTGATTTTAATTTTTGAAAATAAATTTTTAGAATATCAAGCTTTACAGCTAAGATATTCTAAAGTGTGCAGAGTTATTAAGCCGTCGTGGCTAAATTGACTCAACCATCAAAATGGAAGTTTGTGACTAATTTTTCATTTATGAATGAGAAGAACAAAAATGTGTAAGAATATATTCACAAGGAAACAAAGGTTTTTTTTTATAAAAAGTAAAAAAAAAAAGAACTTGGCCCAAACTAACAAAGGCTCAGCCACTTTTGTTTTTTTACCAAACCAGAATCACACTACGACAAAGTACTAATACTAGTAATAATAATAATTTAAAAAAAATGAAAAGCTATAACACACTAACACACGTTCTCACAAACACACAATAACACACTCATTAACATACAGGGAGAGAGAGGGAGAGAGGGGGGCGGAAGGAAGGAGGAAGAGAAGCCGCGAGGAAGGAAGCCCGGGCTTGATGGCAGCGACTGGCCCTCGAAGAGTTTTCCAGCGCGCCGGTGTTGGGTAGATCGCGGCATGTTGAGGAGGAGATGTGATGGTGGCCGTCAGCGGAGCATGCGAGCAAGGGAAAGGGAAGCTGGCTTTAAGGTGGAGCCGTGGCTGGACCCATGCGGGTCCGCCGGAGACTAGTCTGTGAAGATGGGCAGCGTTTCATAGCCCTTGGTGCAGGTTTGTGATGGCACGGTTCCAGGGAGGAGGCGGTGCTGTGATGGATCTTCAAGGAGGGGCCTCAGGTGGCTTCTGGACGGAGTGGAAGGGCCGCAGTGGTTGGTGCGGTAGGGCCTCCTTCCTTCTCTTTTATTTTTTGTTGTTTTTGATGATGATGGCAATTTGTGATTTTAATTGTTTTTGAGGTTTGGATGGATTATTGCCACTGGTGATGTTGCTGTTGTTTGGTTTTTTTTTTTTTTTAAAAAAGGGTGGCTATAATGGTGATAATGGAAGAAGGTGGTGATGGTGGGTAGGAGAAAAGCTTCCATGTTGATGACGGGAAGATGAGCTATGAAGGATGTGTGATCTGAGAGGGGATTGGCTTGGTAATGGCCGGGTGTGAGGTGTAGCCGCTGTGTTCCTTCCTCTCCTTGTTCCTCCTCCTCTATTTCTCTGAATTTATATACAAATTTAGGTTTCATATTTTTTTTCAATGAAGGTAGGCGATCTTGTGATCATGATTGAAAAATTGCATCCCTTAATTCATGCAGATTGAGGATTTTGCTTTAATTGTCTGTTGTCACTCACGTGCTTCTTCTTTGTTTTTTCCTTTTAGTTCAGCCTTTCATTCTAACTCATGAAGCGGTATTTGACTTTCAATTCGGTGCATGCAGCACTTGTTTGTTTGTTTTTGTTTTGTTTTTTTTTTCAGAGCATGCGTTCCAAGACAGGCATGCACTCCTCATTTTTCATCATTTTGTTTTAAGAAGACAAAAGTGAACGGCTCAAAAGCAAAAGGAAGCGAAATTTTATTATTATTATTATTATTATTTTCTTTTAACTCAAAAACAAAATAAAAAATAAAACTGTGGAGAGAATTTTTTTTTTTGTTTACAATCCAAAGAAAGATAATGGAATAGGCCCCTTTTTTTTACAACAATAATGGACTTATTTATTTTTGTACAATAAAATTAAAATGAACTGAGTTGAGATTTTTGTTTATTTTTGTAAAAATAAAAATAAAAGGTAAAATATTTGGATAAAATATGGTGTTCACAATTTCCCCTTTTACTTGTTTCTTATTGTAAAATATAAAGACGGCTTCAACATTTTGCTAAGAGACAAGTAAAGATATGAACGCATATTTTGTCCAAATGCAGGCTGAGAATGCATTAATGATGATGAGTGCGTGACGACACAATGATGATGAATATATGATGAGGATGAATGCATGATGGCAATGCGAAATGATGTGATGAATGATGCTTGATGATTTCATGATGAATGCACACTATTAAGGTGAATGGAATGAAATGCATGTAAAATTAAAAAAAAACATGTGGAAAAGAATGTGAAATTTTAAAAGCATGTCAAATGTGAAAGCTTGTGACAGTGAAATCTGCATGTGAAATGTAAAGATTTGTGAAAGCAGAGTAAAGACATTTGAAATTTAAAATCTGTGAAAGTAAATATGAAAACGAAGCAAATGTGAAAGCATTGTAAAGGCATGTAAAAGTAAATGTGAAAGTAGTAAAGACAGTGAAATTTAAAATCTGTGAAAGTAAATGTGAAAGCCAAGTAAATGTGAAAGCAGTAAAGAAAAAGTAAATGTGAAATTATGTGAAATTTAAAATCTTTGAAAACGAAGTAAATGTGAAAGCGTAAAGCCATGTGAAAGTAAATGTGAAAGCAGTAAATATTTGTGAAAGCATGTAAATTTTGAAAGAATGTAAATGTCAAAGCATGTAAATGTGAAAACATATAAACTGTGAAAGCATTTAAATGTGAAAGCGCATTTAAAATGTGAAAGCATATAAATGTGAAAGCATATAAACTATAAAAGCATTTAAAATGTGAAAGCATATAAACTGTGAAACTTAAAAGACTTGTGAAAATAAAGTTTTTGAAAGCAATATTTTGTGAAGGTGTGTGAAAATTAAATGTATTTGAAAGCAAATTCAAATGAATGGTTGGTAATTTTGATGAAATGTTGATGCAAGACTGGTGTGATGGATATGATGAATGATGCAAAATTGATGTAGTGATGATGTGCTCAGTGACAAGAATGATGACAATAGCTCTTAAAAATTAAAATTGCCCCAGTTTGAGGTATCTTTGCATTGCTCTTCAAGAAAGCTTTTGTCTATTCCCAAATGAGCTGTCTCTTTAGATGAACAATGTTGTGAGCCTTTCCATTGCAATTTTCAAACATATCTTCTCCTAGTGACATTTCAGCATCCACTTTTTGCCCCAGTTCTTTCATTGTCTTCACTTTTGCCTTGATCGCCCATCTGGATTTCCGTTCAAATATTATTTTTAGTCCATCAAAATCCACATTTGAGCTTTCTCTCCAAATCTTAGCTAAGCAAGTGGCCTCATCCTTTTACGAGCCAATTTGGATCCTCAAACACCCTAGTTGACTTATGATTTATGAGCTCTGTTAGCAAATTAGTCCTTTATTGTATTTCAATTTTAACATCATGATTGTGCATGGTTTTAAAAAGAGGAATATAAAAACAAAGATTTTTTTGGTAATAGAAGAAAGAGAAACAAAGACAGGGGAGGGGAAAGATAAGTTTATTGAACTTCAATTTGGACAGGATGTCATCAACTGTAAAGAGATGAAGAAGGAAAAAATAAAAGACTGATATTGTTGCTTTCATGTGATCAACCCATTTCACTATTTCATTGATTACACCAGACTGAATTCCACGTTCGCAAGTGGATTCTTCGTTTTGTGCTCAACAATATGCCGTGATCCACAAACATTCAAATTGCCTCTGTTTCAGTGTCCCACATTGCTTCTTGATTATTGGTCCGACCCTTCATTATTGCATAGGCCGCCTTTTCAGGTTTTCAACCTAGCAATTAAGAGTTGTAATCCCCTTTTGCTCTTTTGTGCTCTAATTTTTGCCTAGGTCGCCCTTCTGGGTTTTCAACCTAGCGAGCATTTTTTTCTTTTGTTTTCTATTATTATTTTTATTTTTTCTTCAGGCAAAGTACTTCTTCAGCATCCGAATTGATTGGTTTAGCGAGTTCTTTGCCTTCCATGTCAGTCAAGATCAATGCTCCTCTAAAAATACATCTGTGCCAATGTAAGGGCCTTCATGTGTGGGTGCCCACTTGCCTCTAATATCCTCTTGAGTCGGCAAAATTTTCTTTAGAATAAGATCGCCTGGTTGGAATGTTTGAGGATGAACATTTTTATTAAACGTTTCCGCCATCCTTTCTGGTACAGCTGGTCATGGCATATGCGTTAGCCGTTTTCCTCAAGCATATTCAATTGCTCATATCTCATTTTGACCCACTCGGCTTCCTCCAATTCAGCTTCCGCTAAGACCTTTAACGATGGTATTTCCACTTTTATGGGTGTCACTACCTCCATCCTATACAACAGGAATGCGAGGTTGCCCCAATTGAAGATCTTCTTAATGTTTTTGTTTGCTGCTTTTATAGCCCCATTCATCTTTGGTCGGTAAGGAGCCGAGTTGTGATGCTTGATCTTGACTTGCTCACATAGCTTTTGTACTTCTGCATTGTTGAAATTAGTGGCATTATCTATAATGAGTCTTTGGAGACCATACTTGCAAATGATGTTGTTCTTCAGAAATTTCACAGCTACTTTCTGGGTTACATTGGCATACAATGCTGCTTCCACCCATTTCGTGAAGTAATCAATAGCTACCAGAATGAATCGATGTCCATTGGAGGCCTTGGGGTTAATTGGCCCTATGACATCTATGCCCCACATTGCAAAAGGCCAAGGTGATGTTAGAGCGTGCAATGGCAGAGGAGGGGAATGAATTCGATCAGCATAGATTTGACATTTGTGGCATTTTCTGACAAACTCTATATAGTCTTTTTCCATTGTGAGCCAATAGTATCCCTGCCTGAAATCCCAGGATATCGTGTGGCCGTTAGCGTGAGTTCCAGATACCTTCATGGACTTCTGATATGATGGAACTAGCTTCTGCAGCATCGACACATCTCAATAAGACTCCATCATGGTTTCTTTTATACAACACCTCTCAGAGGAAGAATGACATGGATAGCCGTGAGTGTCTTCCTTTCATTTTCATTTGCTACTGTTGGATATTCTTTCTCCTTAATGAACCTTTTGATATCATGGAACCATGGTCATCCGTCTAACTCCTCTTCAATATTAGAACAATATGCTGGTTCTCTTCTAACAACCACTTGTAAAGGCTTTACTTCTACTTCAGATCGAGCTTGGTCATCACAGCTAAGGTAGCTAAAGCATATGCAAACTAATTCTGGTCACGAGCTAAGTAATGGAAACTGACATCCTTGAATTCATCTTTTAAGCCCATAAGATGTTCATAGTATAACAGTAACCTATGCTCTTTGACTTGCCATTCTCCATTGACCTGCAAAATTATTAGGCTAAGTCTCCATAGACTTCCAAGTATTGCACCCTGAGGGATATTGCTGCTTCAGGCCTATTATGCATGCTTCATATTCAGCCATGATTTTGGTAAAATTGAATGCTAGTTTCATAGCAATTGGGAACTATTTTCCATCAGGGATATTAAACTGCTCCAACCCCATTCCCTTGAATGTTGCTGCACCGTCAAAGTACATTTTCTACACTAAGCCCTCTTCTTCTTTATCTTCATTATCATTTTCTACAACTGCAGTACATCTTCGTCAGGAAATTTGAGCTCCATTGACTAATATTCTTTAAGATTCTGAGCAGGTGGTCAGCTATCACACTCCCTTTTATAGACTTTTTAGTCACATACTTGATGTCGAATTCTGCTAGAGCTACTTGCCATTTAGACATTCTCAAGGAGATATGCGGGCTTTCGAATATGCACTTCATAAGGTTTATTCGAGATATGAGTAAGATTGTATAGTAGAGCATGTCCTGTGATAGCCTCCTTGCTGTCCATACTAGTGCACAACAAGTCTTTCAATAGCCAAATATCTAGACTCACAGTCATTGAACTTCTTAAATGGCTTGCTCCTTTCGATTGGACTCATCATGTTGTCCCAATACTGCCCCCATAGACCCATGCAACACCGTGAGATATAGTATGAGTGGTCGTCTCGATGTTGGCGGAACTAAGAGAGGTGGATTTGTCAAGTAGTTCTTAATTTTGTCGAAGGCTTCTTGACATTTATCATCCTATCTACCTGGGTTAGTCTTCCTTAATAGCTTGAATATCAGCTCGCAAGTCCTGGTCAAGTTGGAGATGAATCTTGCAATGTAATTTAGTCGGCCTAAGAAACCTCGAACCTCTTTCTTTGTCTTGGGCACTGGCATGTTTTGGATGGCTTCGATTTTGTCTGGGTCTATCTCAATGCCCTTCTTGCTAACAATGAATCCCAACAATTTTTTCGTGGATGCTCCAAAAGTGCACTTTGCTGATTCAACCAAAGTTTGTAAATCCTTAGCCTCTCAAATAGTTTTCTGAGCACCGCAACATGACTCTCTCCATCTTGTGATTTTGCCACCATATCATCAATGAACACCTCTAACTTCTTGTGGATCATGTCATGAAAAAGAGTCACCATCACTCTTTGGTATGTCATTCCCGCATTTTTAGACCAAACAACATCACTTTATAGCAAAACACCCCCACTGGGTGATGAATGATGTTTCCTCTTTGTCCTCTTCTATCATCAAAATCTGATTGTAGCCTAAATAACCGTCCATGAAAGAGAATCGATGACTTCTAGCTGTGTTGTCAACTAGAACATCAATATGTGGGAGAGGAAAATTATCCTTTGGACTTGCTTTGTTCAGATCTCGATAGTTCACACACATTCTGACCTTTCCATCCTTTTTCACGGGTACTATGTTTGCTATCCATTTTGGGTAGAGTAGGACTTCCAAAAAGCCCGCATCAAGTTGCTTCTTAACTTCATCTTTAATTTTGAGCGACATTTCGGACTCATCCTCCACAACTTCTATTGCTTAGGTTCCATTCCCTCAATTAATGGGATTGTGTGAGCTACTATCTCCGGGTCTAAACTAGGCATATCTTTGTAAGACTAGGCAAAAATGTCCAGGAATTCATGGAAGTGAATCATTTCTTCCCTTTCTAGGTTGTCAATTATCTTCACTTCTTTCTTGTCTTCATCAGGACCCAAATTCACAGTTTCAATGACTTCATCGTGTAGATTTATCCCCTTTTCCATTGAATTTATGATTTTGGCAAATTGTTGGCATAACTTAGGATTCTCATCTTGCTTATTTTCATTCAAGTCTATTGTAATGCAATAATCAGTTAATGGGTTTTCACAATCATTTTCACAAGATGGAGATTCTGAAGGGGAATCCTTAGAATTGAGATGAGATTCGAAATAAATAAAAGAAAAAGATAAACGAGGAAGAAAAAGAATTTAAAAAGAGAATGAAAAAGAGAAACCATGCATTATCATTTTATTATTCAATTGAAATACAAAGAGATGACTAAAGCATCCATTACTCAAGGAAAAATAAACCATTTAGGGTGCAGATTCCAGTTGTTCACTGGCTCAAGACTAGGGTAAATCAGCCAAGACATTTCCCTGGTTCCTCTAAGAATGTTAACGCTTCATCTACTTTTATCACCATCACTGTTGGGTCAGGAAATGTATCCCTAATTTGTGGGATTTTCTTCTTGGAGGGCTCAAAAGACTGTTGATCACTTGAAGCTTCATACCCAAGGCCAAATTTTCTAGGATTGTCAGGAGCGAGATTGGATTCTTGATTCCTTGCAGCTGACTCCTTAACCCTTTATCTATTCTTGCGCATTATCCTAGCGGCCACTTGATGTACACCTTCTTTTGATTCCATGGGTTCAACCATCTCTAGGTTTTGGAATAACACCTCGAGAGTGTCTTCAGCACAATCAATGTACAACACTGTCACTGGCTTAGTCACTAGCAATTCTTCTTCCGTTTGACGGTAACAAGTTTCCCGCCATCAATAAACTTTACCCTCTGATGTAGTGTTGAAGGACAAGCACAGCTTCATGAATCCAGGGTTTTCCTAGAAGCATTGTATACAGGATCAATATCCATCACCTAGAATTTGGTCATGAAAATAGTGGGTCCAATTTCCAATGGGAGGTCGATGGCACCCATGATTTCCCTCATTGACCCATCAAATGCCTTCACAATTGTCCTACTTAGTTCAATCACAGAGGAATCAATCGGTAGCTGTTCCAGTGTGGAATATGGAAGCACATTGAAGGCTGATCCTCCGTCAATCAATACCTTCGCGATATTGCAACCATGGCACTTGAGGGTGATGTGAAGCGTTTTGGGCGCCTCCTGGATGAGGGAAAACCTCGCTTTCAGTGAACATGATGGCATTGGTTATTCTAATTGTATTTACGATCCCTTCAACCCTATAAGGGGTTATGTCTTTAGACACATAAGCTTGATCCAACACCTTTTTAATTACATTGCGATGAGCCTCTCGATAAGATCAAAGAATAGAGCGAGATCTTTGCTTGTGTTTTTTTTAGCTGTTCCACTACGTCATACTCACTCTTTTCATTATTTTCATGAATTCTTCCTCTTCCTCTTCTTGGCTTTTTTCTCTATTTTCTTTCACCGGTGCCACTTGGGGGTCTTTCAGGTATTGCCTGGGGGCTTTTCAAAACTTCCCTGGAGTATAGCACCTACCACTCCGAGTAATGCCCCCTATTCCTGGAACATTTGTAATAGACTCCGATAGAGGGTTCTGAACAAGCTTCATTGTCATTCTCTAATTGCTTCTAGCTTATCTGACTTTGCAGTTGTGACGAGACAAAAAGGAAAATTAGATACCTTGAAGACAGGTATTACTCTTTGACTAGGGGGTATTGCTCCCGCATTGTAGAATGAGACTTCACAACAGTTTCATATCTCCATGGAACTACATGATCACGTTCATAGGAAAATGGCTTAGGCACCTTGAAAACAAGTGCTGACTCATGATTGGACTTATAAACAGGGTGCATAGCGGATCATGCTGATGCTTTGTATGTCCCCCTTTAGTATCTCAAGCACCACTAGCTTGATCATCCTTTCAATGTAGAGGTTCAGCTCTGACGTTCCTCTATGTGGTGCTTCATTTCGGAACACTCACAGAATAGATCATCTTCCTTTCCTTTCACCATCCTTTTACCTTTCTTTCCTTCAACTTCCATCTTATAACCTGCTTTCCTAGTGTTTCCAAGATCTCCTTCATTAAGAGCTTGACATTCTCTACTCCTTGACTTGCATGCTTCTCATAGCAGATAGAATTCACCTATCCTCGATTATGATTAGGGAACGGGTTATTCCTTATGTGTGGTCTTGATTTTTCTTCTAGCTTGATGGCACCGCGGTCAATTAAACGCCATATTGTACTTTTGAACCCATAGCAATCTTCGACTGAATGCCCCGGGAGTTGGAATGATAATCACAAGTCTGATTTGGATTGTACCACCGAGAATATGGTGGCATGAAAGTCTTTCCAGGACGTGGGCCTAACAAGTTGTCCTTGCACACTTAAACAACTCAGCATGGCTCATATGGAAATCAGGTAAGGGTCTCTCCATCGGAGGCCTGTTGTTGGTATTGAATGGTGGAGGAGTTGTAAAGAGATGGCTTGTCTAGTGGGCTTGGGCTTATGCTTGGTGAAGTCTAGGTGTTGTTGGTTGTGGATAGGAGACATGGTTGATTTGGTGTGGTTGAGGTGTGTATGGTATTTGAGGTGAAATGGCTCTTAGAGATGGATATTGTTGGTGTGGATAAGATAAGTATTGTGTGTGTGGGTAGGTCGATATCGGTTTGGTCGGGAATGGGTTGTTGAGGGTAGATGTAGTTAACGTGTTCTCCTTTTTCTTAAAATGGGAACTTTTCTTGGATTGGGATTCACTTGTTTCCCCTATTACTTGCTCTAGTTTCCTTTCTTGCATATTAGTTTCAATCCTTTCTCTGATTTCAACCAAATCCACAAACTTTTTGACATGAGTCCCTACAATATTCTTGAAAAGGACCTTCCAGCGTACGAATAAAGCACATTTCTTGCTCTAACATTGGTGGGACTACCCTTCCAGCTATGGCCCCCATCTCTGAGCATATTCCTTGAAAGACTCATTCTCTTTCTTCCTTATTCCTTTCAGCTGGTCTCTAGTAGGTGCGGCATTCAGGTTAAACTTGTATTGGTTTGTGAAAGCCTGAGCTAAGTCCTCCCAACACCTAATCTGAGTTTGGTCTATCTGCATATGCCATTCCTATGCAGCCCATCCAAGCTCTCAGGAAAAAGCTTATTAGGAAGTTCTCATCTTTTGACCACATTCCCATTTTCGTGCAATACATTCGTAGATGCATAATAGGATTAGTGCTATCGTTGAATTTGATGAGCTCAGGCATCTTGAAGTCTTTGGGAATGACTACACTGGGAGCCAAACACAAATCATTAATGCTTATTGGACCAAACAGTTAGGTCCACACATCATTCGAAGCTGTTCCTGCATGCTTTCTTGTAATTCTTGTTTGAGCTTCAATCGCTCTACCTCCAGACTATTATGTGCGTTTGCATTATGGTCATTCTCATCTGAGTCATATCCAGGCCCTCCATTATTAGAATTGTTGCCTTCATTTTCCTTATTTTCCTTGGACTTAACCAGATGTGCAACGCTTCTTTGACTATTTCCACTTGTTTGTTCATTGCAGCCTTCAGTTCATCAATTTCCTTCCCAAAGTCTCTTTCTCCTGCCATTTTTTCTTAGAGTCTTTTTGATATAGACGAAACTTTCTCTTCTCAATTTTGGATCATAGTTCGTACGGCTCTCTAGCCGGCACACTAGTGTTAGACAAAGCTTTCTTTGAAGGAGCAATGTTTGACAACCTTTAGTCACAAAAAACACAATGGTAAATAAAAAATGAAGTCTTAAAAAATCCTTTGATGGCGAGGAATAACATCTGTATTCAAACTTGATTCATATTCCATTCAGAGGACATATTGTCCATAGGATTGGATATGTGATGAACATAAGTATAGGGGAATAT
The DNA here is from genome assembly GCA_030441495.1 of Dalbergia oliveri. Lineage (NCBI taxonomy): Eukaryota > Viridiplantae > Streptophyta > Magnoliopsida > Fabales > Fabaceae > Dalbergia > Dalbergia oliveri. The sequence goes on along the minus strand of JAMLFY010000005.1, from coordinate 1,347,351 downwards.
TATTCCACAATATACTTTGTTAGTAGCACACTAGCAATGTAAAACATGGTATTCTTTCTTACATTCTGCATAGAAGGAAAAATTTCCTATAAGGCAAAAATGTAATTGACAATATATCCAAAGGAGATTATGCTCCATGATGGATATAGTCTTGCACTCATTATAGAGATTCGAAAGATGAACTTGTTTCATTTATCAAAAAGTGCAATTACATCATAGTTGAGTCAGAATAGTCATTCTCTAAAATCTCTAGCCTCCTACTCATGTCCAAAGTCACTCCACCAGGCAAATGAAGCTTGAGATTCTTTTGAACTTATACCCTTTCAAAATGAAATGAACTTCAAATGTGATGGTCCAAATTAATTCATGCCTTTCCTTCCACTATATAAGTACAGATCAGTTCCATCTTTTGTTTTCATTAGGTAGTGACTCAACTAGTGCACAGAACCCTCACATTGCTTCTGCATTGCTAGGTGCTCCCATCATTTACTGTGATGTTATTCCTGCTATGGACCGTAAATAAATAAATAGATAAATTAAATTACATGTCATAAATAAAATAAATATGTATGCTACATGGAATGCATGTGAATGGCTAAGATCATTAAATTCTATGCTTAATGGACAGATGTTATGCATTGATAGAAATATGAATTACATCAAACTCATGAATGTTGTAATGCTTGTAATTATTACATGATACCAAAGATGCATGATGGATAAAATAACTCCCTTGTATCCTGTGGACTTAAGGTTTGATAGAAGGTCAAATGCTATTTAAGGTGCCAATCATTATAGTGCAAAATCTAGACCCTTAAAAGTTATGATCCGCATCAATAAGATCTAGTATGGTAACAACGTGAAAGTCACAATAAACCACTAGTAACAACCTAGAGTCATGTAGCATAGCCACCCATCATTCTTGCCCTATGGTCCAATATCCCATTATGTGAGGACTGATAGTGGTGTGTATAGGGAGCATAACCTTTCAAACCCTATGTACTATACATGTAACATCCCCGCGGGACACCTACACCAACGCTTCCGCGCTTTGGGCAGGGAAAAAGAGACCATCCAAAAAGTCAAGCATGCTTAACTATGGAGTTCCCGTGATAGGAGAGATGCATCGTGGCATAGGTCCAATCAAAAAGCGCAGTTCCATACCTATACAACTAGATCCATGGGTGAATTGGTTCACATGACCCCTTCAGGAGGGTCTGTGCCTACATTACAGGTGGGCGTTACATGAATTGATTGATTCTCCCTATGCCACAAAGATGCATCTTTCTTTGTAGCCTATCTGCGATCCAGAAACCAACACGGGTGATGCTTGTGCTTCCTGGGAATTTACCTTTACCCCAAGAAGCGCTGTGAGCCTACCAAAAGAATGCATCTTTGTGATGGTAGTACCACAACTATAGTCTCATAAAAGGAGGGGTGTGTAGGTCAATGATAGAGGTAGGAGCGGGTTCCAGGATCACTCCAATGCCCAAAGCTTGGCATGTTTGGGGAGGTGGGAGCTGATCCATGTCCCCGGGATTACACCAACACGGAACATGCTCCCCAGGCAAGGAGGAACCGAATTACACACCTGAAGTGAGATAGGGAGCATCGTATAGGTATTATACAGTGAAGGAGGGCTTATATGAATTGATTGGTACTACCTATGCCACAAAGATGCATCTTTCTTTCGGTAGCCTATCACGAAAGAACTCCATAGTTAAGCGTGCTTGACTTGGGGTAATTTTGGGATGGGTGACCTCCTGAAGTTTTCCCAGGAAGCGTGTGAGTGAGGACAAAGCATGCTGAAGACCCGTGTTGGTTTGTAGGGACAGTTGTCAATCCATAAAGCGGAGGGAATGTTACAAATGGTAGAGCCTGCACCTCCCGTGCGTGTGGTTTGGGGACGAATCAAAAGCTGGTGGGCATGTAACGGACAAGGTAGGGAATGATCAGAAGCACAGACAAGGAATGGCTGCCTCCAAGCGAAGGGTACATGAATAAACCGATTACACACCCGATGAGAGATCTTGTATAGGTATGGGACTATACATGAAGGAGGCCTTATATGAATTGATTGATACTACCTATGCCACAAAAATGTATCTTTCTTTTCGGTAGCCTATCGAAAAAACTCCAAGTTAAGCATGCTTGACTTTGGGTAATTTTGGGATGGGTGACCTCCTGGAAGTTTTCCCAAAAGTGTGAGTGAGGACAAAGCATGTTGAAAAGATGTTGGTTTGTGGATTGGCAATCCATAAGGCAACGTTACAATACACATTTCTACAAAACAAAGTAAAACATCATATATATACAAAAGTCATCTATCCTAAGGTTTGAGTAACAGATAAATAAGATAAACAACTATATATAAATAAATGAGGAAAATCAAAAAGATAAAATAAACAATTATATACAAATAAATAAATAAAAAGAATAAGCAACTAAGAGCGATGAGGATAACAACCGATTTAAATTTGAAATAATAAATGGGAGTCGCCACCAATTTTAATTTTGGCTAAAATTGGAAAACCTTTTTTATTTGCAAACAGGTCTTTTAAGAGTTTTAAGGTTCGAAGTCTGATTATGATTAGGAAATGGTGGAAACTTAATCCCACTGCATCCTTAATATATCCGTTTAAATACGGTTACCCTAGAGCTTATTATGCAAATTTATTTATAACTTTAAAAATATTTAGTTTTCCCCAAGATACTCACAATTCTATACAGAAATAAAATAAAATAAAATTAAATTAAATTAAAGAAAAGAATAAAAACTAAAAGAGAACAAGGTTTAATGAAAAATTAATTTTGGTTTGATAGTTGTTTGCTACGCCGATGTATCCTCTAGTGCAATGAGGAACTCAAAGCCACGTTGTTCTTATAGAAAATGATTGTGTTGATGGATTTTAATTTTGAAAAGAGAAGAAAATAAAAAGATGTGTTGATTGATTTTAATTTTTGAAAATAAATTTTTAGAATATCAAGCTGTCACAGCTAAGATATTCTAAAGTGTGAGAGTTATTAAGCTGTCGCGGCTAAATTGACTCAACTACAGAATGGAAGTTTGTGACTAATTTTTCATTTATGAATAGAAGAACAAAAATGTGTAAGAATATATTCACAAGGAAACAAAGTTTTTTTTTTAAAAAAAAAAAAAACGAGAACTTGGCCCAAACTAACAAAGGCTCAGCCACTTTTGTTTTTTTACCAAACCAAGAACTACACTACGACAATGTACTGATACTAGTAATAATAATAATTTAAAAAAAGTGAAAAGATGTAACACACTAACACACACATTCTCACATTCTCACAAACACACAATAACACACTCTTTAACACTTAGGAAGAGAGAGAGAGAGAGAGAGAGAGAGAGAGAGAGAGAGAGGGATGCGGCGGGCTGTAAGGAAGGAGGAAGAGAAGCCGTGTAGGGAAGAAAGGAGCCTGCGGCTTGATGGCGGCGACTGGCCCTACGAAGGGGTTTTCCACAGGGACGTCGGTGTTGGGTAGATCACGGCGGTGTTGAGGGAGAACTGTGATGGTGGCGTCAGCGGAGCATGTGAGCAAGGGAAGGGGAAGCTGGCTCTAAGGTGGAGTCGTGGCTGGACCCATGTGGGTCCGCGGAGACTAGTCCGCGTAGAGGGGCAGTTTCACAGCCCTTGGTGCAAGTTCATGATGGTGCGATTCCGACAGAGGAGGCGGTGCTATGATGGATCTTCAAGGAGGGCCTCAGGTGGCTTCTGACGGTGGAAGGGCCGAGTGGTTGGTGCGGTAAGGCTTCCTTCATTCTCTTTTATTTTTTGTTGTTTTTGATGATGATGGCAATTTGTGATTTTAATTGTTTTTGAGGTTTGGATGGATTATTGCTACCGGTGATGTTGTTTTTGTTTGATTTTTTTTTTAAAAAAAAGGGTGGCTGTAATGGTGATAATGAAAGAAAATGGTGATGGTGGGTAGGAGAAAAGCTACCATGTTAATGATGGGAAGATGAGCTATGAAGGTTATGTGATCTGAGAGGGGATTGGCTTGGTAATGGCCACTGGTGTGAGGTGCAGCCACTATGTATTTATGTCCCTCTCCTCATTCCTGCCCCTCTATTTTCTCTGAATTTATACACAATGTAGGTTTAATTTTTTTCCAAAGAAGGTAGGCGATCTTGTGATCATGATTGAAAAATTGCATCCCTTAATTCATGCGGATTGCTGAGGATTTTGCTTTAATTGTCTGTTGTCACTCACACGTGCTTCTTCTTTGGTTTTTCCTTTTAGTTCAGCCTTTCATTCTGACTCATGCGCAGTATTTGACTCTCCCTTGCTTTCAATTCGGTGCATGCAACACTTGTTTGTTTATTTTTTTTTTTCAAAGCATGTGTTCCAAGAGGGCAGACACCTCATTTTTCATCATTTTTTTTTAAGAAGACAAAAGTGAACGGTGCAAAAGCAAAAGCTAGCGAAATTTTTATTATTATTTTTTAAATCAAAAACAAAATAAAAAATAAAATTGGCTGAGAGAAAACTTTTTTTTTTGTTTACAATCCAAAGAAAGAAAATGGAATGGGCCCCTTTTTTACAACAATAATGGACTTATTTATTTTTGTACAATAAAAATAAAATGAACTAAGCTGAGATTTTTGTTTACTTTTGTAAAAATAAAAATAAAAAGGTAAAATATCCAGACAAAATATGGTCTTCACACAAACATATACACTTAACAAAATAAAACTTGATCAAGAACTTCAAGTATTGAGTTTTCATAGTAGTTACCTCATTGTCCTCTTGAGCAATCTAGAGATAACATGGTAACAGAAAACATAGGGGGTGAGAATTTTAAAGTTCTCAGGAAGGCATCTCCAAATACATATTAAAATCCATGTCATCATCATTGTCTCAGTATTTCGATTTATTAGGAAATTATGATCATACAACACATATTAAAGGTTCATTTTAAAGTTCTAAAATTATCCTTATGAAGTGGGTTTCTTTTATCATTCAATCACTTAATATACATACATCATAATGATCAAGTTCATAATAAATCATCTTAGACAAATAATTCAATGTAATATGAGTATGCATATGGTAAATGCAGTCATCTTTAGTGAAATTATCTTTCGTGCCCTTGATATGTCGAAAGGGATCTCATTTTTACATGTCCTTTACATATCGAAGGGATCTCCAATTTTACTTAGCATATAATATAGTGGACTACGTAGGACAATCGTTACTTTAACTTGTTTGACTTGGAACATCCTCCCAAGTACAACCTCATCCTTAAGTCATGGCATTGTACTCGAGAGTTGTTACTTATAAATTTGTGGACCTTTCTTAATTATCTATAGCAAGAATCGTTAGAAATGTGTATTAACTAACTCATAGTTCTATCAAAATATATAGCAAGAAACAACGTATTTATTTAATACAAGTCAAATACAAAAGGAAGCTCTTCTATGAGCTTTAGTTCACATATCATACTATTCAACATCATATCAACCATATACTGCTAAATTACAACTTAAACATATTGGCCTCAATATAGACACTAAAATTTTTCACTTAGCACATAAGATAAAAGACTACTTAGAACCATTGCTACTTTAACTCGTCTTAGCCCTTGACTTTTGTAGCTTTGACCATTTTAGGGTAATAGACTGTATTTTCAGGATTGAGCATTCCTATACATGATCATTGAATTTACTTTCTCCAATTCTCACACAGACCTATTCCTAGCCAGGTTTACTTTCCCCGACTCAATTCAAGGGTAGTCAAGTTTACTTTTCCCATAAATGGATTTACTTCTCCAAGCCTAAGAAACATAATCTTATGCTTTTTTTTCGCATATGAGCAATTGTAATAAGCATTCATATCTATGTGTGCCTAATCTCATCAATAAGTTCACATAGCCAAATATTTAACATCAAGTATTCATGTCATACTAGAACCAAAATGCCATTACATTATCAATTCATGTCTTGGGTTCATTTCTTGCAATTGGCCAGATTTGACACCGTTGTAGTATGAATTTATTTGCTTATCAACAATAAATTTAGAGACTATAAAAATTACCCAAGGCACTTCAATGTATCCACAAGATTCCATAAAAATTTAGAGCAAAAAGAGTTTGTTAACTATGTTAACAAAATTAGACAAATTTGGTACTCAGAAACCACTTAACCTCAGCTAGAACTTGAAATTCATAATTTTTAACCCTAGCAAATGATTGAATCAATTCAAAAGAAAAATCATAGTTATACTTGAAGATGTTATCAACACTCAGTAAAAATTTGAAAGGAAAACTTAATCATTTACTATGGTGGAAAAATTAGACAAATTTTCAGCTTCAGTTCCAATAATCCAAGCAGAATGGATACCATTTCGGTTCTTGATTTTTTTAAAGCATTAGGAGTCAAAAATAGAGCTCAAGAAAATTTTTGAAACTAGCATAGGATGTTAGCTTCAACATATAATTTTTATAGCTTATGAAAGCACCCACAATTCACTCAGAAAATTCATTATCAGTGGCTGTCTATATAGAAACTGAAAATTCAGCAGCATGGTTCAAAATCTCTCTCCACAAAATGATTTTTCACAACATCAAACTACTCCACCAAAATTAACACATCACTAACAGTATATTATCAACCAATTCAACCAAAAATGTAATGCCCGGGGATGAGGTAAGGAATGATCGCTAGTGTGAGAAGACACGGACAAGGAGCGGCTCCTACTTCCAAAGATGCATCTTTGGAGGGCTTATATGAATTGATTAGTACTTCCTATGCCACAAAGATGCATATTTCTTTTCAATAGCCCATCACGAAAGAACTTCACAATTAAGCATGCTTGACTTGGGGTAATTTTGGGATGGGTGACCTGCTGAAAAGTTTTCCTAGGAAGCGTGTGAGTGAGGACAAAGCATGCTGAAAAGACCCGTGTTGGTTTGTGAGGACGTCGACAATCCATAAAGTAACAGGGGATGTTACAGGTTGCTGTCCCATGAAAAGGGTTACAGGTGAGAATTCACTCAATGAGTTTTAGATGAAACTCACCTCTCTCCTTTCTCCCATTACAAGTATAGTAGCGTTATGGATCTTTCCCAGTCGTCTTTTCTCCCGCTGTAGGGTACCTGTTGGTGAGTTTCACTTTGGAGTGAAGTACCTTTTTGTTATTCTTAGAGTGCTCCATGTCATTGCAGGCAAGGTCCTAGACCATAGTGATGTTTTACATGTCCTACCATGAATTAGATTATATTGTATTTGTATGATTATAGCTCCTATAAATAGAGTAATTCAGTATATGTTATATTATGACTATAGATACATAGTTTGATTATGAAACTAATTATGATGATTTAGATTTCAAAGACAAAATGATTTATGTTAGATATAAAATTGTGTTTGAAAATGGATTTTATAATTTAACCTTTGCATATAGAGAAACTCAAAGGTTATGAGGCTTACGTGAGGATGGGATCCCTCACATCCTAGTCCTATTCCCAAGTCGGGTCGTGATAGTTTTAGTGTAAGTTGTTTTGAAAAAACTTATGTGAGTGTTTTCTTTTACTTGTTGGCTAAAAATGTGAGCACTAGAAAGGGTCCATTGGGTTTTAAGAGTTATTCTAGAGAAACACATTATTTGGTAGGTATTCAGGTGTTTTTACCTCTTTTGGTAATGTTCTTTTTTACCAAAAATGGTTTTGTAATACCTGGTGTACACATGTCAATAGTCAGGTTCCGTTCAGCCTCACGGTCCCAGAGACCTACAGCTAAGACTGAAGTTCGCTAAGTCCAGATCCTACACCTCCTTAGAGGGCTATATGATAAAACCACATTCATAGGATCAAAAGTCTCAGTAATTGTTCCTAGAGGAAAAATAAGTTGAAGAGTGATTTTTATTGAATTTTATGTAACCCTTAAATGTTTCATTTTTAGCCCACAAGTTTAGAAAATCTCAAGAATTTCCTATTTGAACTAAAACCCAAAATTTGGATTTTGAGTTGTTAGGATTTTAATTTTTTTGATATTTTATTTGAATCCAAATAGGGGGTATTTCCTTATTTACATTTATGTTTTAAAGTTAATGGGAAGTAAATGGGAAGTAAAATAAATGATAACCAGATGCCATATGACAAAAAAACTGCTGAAATTAGGGTTACTGTCACTAAAATTGGTCCTAGACCACTATAGAGGTCACAAAAGTGAGTTTCAGTGTTTTGGGGGTTGCTATCACTGCAGTCCAGGGACAGCTATAGCGGTCACATGAATACATTTCACATGTTTCATGGTCTGAGGACCACTATAGTGGTCATAAGTGCCCAGGAGGGAGTGCGGTACGTGGCCTGACCATAATAGTGGTTCCCTGGAGCGTGAACAGTGTGAAATGGTGTCATTCCACTTATTGAGAGCTCTTAACACTATAAACCCTTCCCCACTCTCTTCCTCCCCCATTTTTCTCTATGACCTTAAACCTTTCTCTAAAACCTTTCTCTCCCCATTTTCATCCTTTTTCTCCCATTCTCTCCAATTTAGCTCCCCAAATCATCAATGGTATGTTTATGTTGATAGATTTCGTTCTTTTCCTTTCCATTCTTTCATGTTCTTAGGTTTGAGCTATTATTGTTCTCCATTGTTGTCAAGTAAGGGTGCTCCCCAATATTGATGGAGTTGTTTTAGAGTAATCTAGGAGCACCCATAGATTTCTTATGAGTTTTATCGTTGTAATGGCAGACATTGGTGTCATCCCTCCTCCGTGTAGTACCCTAATATTTAACCTAACTCGCCTAGGATGTATTTAGAATAATTATTAATCATTACTCTTTTGTTCTAGTTTTTTATTTTAAATTCTTGACAATACTTTAATAAAAATAGAGGAATTTTTTTTTAATAAATATATACAAAATGTGAGCCGCGCATACTAAATAGTTAATATTATTCACCTTGCATATGAAAAAGAGGATAGAAACAAATCACGATACCTATAAATTACAACACCCATATATTATAATGTTATCAATGTAAATACTAATCATTTCGTATCATGCACCAAAACATACAAACATCACACTACCAAAAAAGCTTAAGTCAAGTACAGGAATCCAAGATGAACAATATGCAAACAAATACAAAATAAACTAGCATAAGATCCCTCCTCTCACTACTCCTACTCAAAGTGCCTAGAGTAAAATTCACGATCAACTCGTCTCGTGTGGGATAAAGTCCTGTGGGTCGAACATGGGCACCTCGCGAGGACGAGTAGTGCCTCTACGTGGGCTCAGCTCCTCTCATTAGTTGCATGATAGTAGTCTCTCCATCACTATCACCTCTCACCTCCATAGGGATAACAGGGCATAGCTACCTAAGGAGTGACGGGAGGGTGCATCCTCTAATGGGTCCAACCGTGACCCAAGAACGAGGTGGTGACCGGGGTATGTAATTAAGGAAAACTCGAACAAATGATGTAGCAAAGTGAGTATGTGGAACTGCGAGTATATGGACGTGTACGCTTGAAGGCAAGATCATCCAGAAATGGGGTAGTAGAGGAGAACCCGCTAGAAACAGAGTGCGAGAAGGGACGATCCATAAAAATGTACAAATGAACTGCACAATGACCCACAAAATGATATGACCGACTGACCGGGTCATAGTATATTTCCCATGTGGGGGCATCAACATAGATCACGAACATCACCATCTACCCCTGAAGACGAGATGGAAAGAAAAGAAGAGGGAATGAGAAACTTATAAAAGAATCTCAGGAGGTTTTCGCCTCCTAACATGTGTGTCATCATCATCGTCCCAGGAACCTCGGGTTTCATTATGAAAATGTGAGCATATATAAGGTTCTTTCATTAAGTTTCAAATACCATTAGCCGAGATCCATATCTTTTAGCATGAATCTTAATGTCATGGATGTATCATACTATATCATGAATGCATGTCAATGCCATATGCCAATTACCATAGAAATTACAACCAATGTACGTGACATAAAGAACATAAATCCTTCTAACATGGTTTCTCCTCATTCTTTTAGGTGACTTAAATTTCTTGTTCTCTTTTCCTTGGGGCCACCCTATATCTTCTTTTCTCTTGATAGTTCTAGGTTATGAGCTCATACCTAACTAGTCGTCACTAATTTATACTTATCCTCTGGATAAGCTAAATTCCCAACTCCTAGAGTGCGATAAGGGGCATAGGATCACTTTTCATAACCATTAATTCCTGGATCACCTCTCCTAACCATTAATTACTAGAGTCTAGAGGATCATTTCCATGTGTCTTATGTCACCTTAACTTTAACGTGTTAATTAGGGTGCAAACCTAAGCATTATATCATTATAACTTATGAATTCATATTTCATGCTCAAAGAACACATTAACTATGCATCTCAAATATCTCAATCATAATTGCAACTCATCATAACATAATTCACATAGGCATGCTATTATGAACATCTTATTGAAAGGTAAACATGCTCCTACCCAGGATGCTAGAATTAAGGACTGATCTCAGCTAATGCACATGCTATGCTTCAACAAGATATACATAATGCACCAAAGGTCATCACAAATACAATTCTCATTTTCAACCTCAAGTTGTTGGTAATAATTCATTAGTCCTTGAACGAGTTGAAACTACAATTCGGTCTAATCTAACACTTGTAATAATTCTTTTATGCATCTAAGAGACCAATGATGGTTATGACAAAAGTTTTCACTAACTTTTAACCTTATAAATAGTACCAAACAGCATTTGGCAGTGTTAAAAAATTAAATCTTAAGAGTTCTAGAAATTGAGTTTTTGACCCTTTTTAAGTACCAATTTTTCCTAAGATGCTAAAATTAATTCCTACACTAATTATTAGTGATTCTTACCTACATACATGGTGTCAAACAAAATATAAACATGCTGGAAGAGAAACCATAATTCCAATTACTAAGTGCTCTAGAAAACACATTTTTAATCCTTTCTAGTTACTAGTTTTTCCTCAAGTGCTAAAAATAATTATTGCACTAATTATTAGCAATTCTTACACAATTAGACAATCCCAAACAGCATCATACATAAACAAATAATTCCAATCAGTAACCAAAATTCACATCTCTAAAAGCTTTCAAAAATTGCACTTTTACACATTTCTAATTACTAGTCTTGCCTAATGTGTCAAGAATGATTTTTACAACAACTAATAGTAATTTTCACCCTTCTAAGCCATTCCAAACAGCATGTTACAGAATTTATAAAATCAAAATAGAAACCATTGTTTTAATTTCTAAGAGCTTGGAAAATTGTATCAGAAATCATTTCTAGTTACTAGTTTTTCTTAAAATTATTTCAAGACATTGAAAACACATGAAGCCTTAAAATAAAATTCACTCTAGGCCCATTATCATCATGAGGCCAAAATCATAAGCTGAAAGTATGTCCATGGTTAAAATTTTCATTTAAGATAAAAAGAGCAAGTCTTAAGCTTTAGAGATTTAGGTGATAACTAAAATCATAAACATACCATGCAATCTTATTTTTAATCTTGGTTATAAGGTGATAACTTGGGAATATAAATATGATATGCAAGGCTAGAAATATAAACATGATGTGCAAGTCCATTTTCTTATCTTTAGGATTTAAGGTGATGACTTGAAATTTAAATATGATATGCAAGATTTGGAAACTTAAACATGATATGCAAGTCCATATTATTATCTTCAAGAATTAAGGTGATTATTTGAAATATAAACATGATTATGCAAAGCTTGAAATTTAAACATGATATGCAAGAGCTTGAAACATAAACATGGATGCAAGTTCCTTTTTATATCTTGTTAAGCTCAAAACTCAAGACTTTTAAAGAATGAACTCTTTGACTCCAATTAATCTTAACAAAAAGGAAGTGAGCTTTAGAGTTCTTATTATCATGGTTCCAAGAACCTTATTTCTTGAACTCATCATCAAGCTCAAAAAGAATCAACTTAAAGAAAATTAACAATTATTCCATTAATCTTTTGACAACAAAAACTAAACCTTGAGCTTTAGAGGTCTATTATATGATGGATTCACAACCACCACCATGATTCCTCATCATCAAGCCATGGTCATCATCCAGCCATAAAAAACTGAAATTTAAAGGAAAGAACAAGAGAAAGAGCATGAAATAAAATCCCTACCAAGTTATTTCTTGTTTTCAAAAGAGAAAGCTTGATCTTTTATGAAGTAACCAGAAGAAAATATACTCCTAATGATGATGATGAGTTCAACCAAGGGAAGTTTGAGTGAAGGAAGAATTTTTCTTATGTTCTTGTGTTTGGAATTGAAAAGTTTAGGTGTTTAGGAGTTGATCTATGGTGTAGATGTGTTAGTTTGAGATTGAGAACTTGGATGAATGTCAAGAATGGAGCTTCTTGGATATGGAGGAGGAAGAAGAAGGAAGATTGGAGTCTTGAGAGAATGCAGAATTTTTTTTTGAGTAATCTTGAGCAAGACAACTCCAAAAAAGCAAATGGTAAGGTAATGATATATTTGTAAGTGCATTGTATGTTGAAATAAATAAAACAAGAGGATGATGGGGAGGATGGAGGCCACGACCTTGTTTGGGGATAATAGGGGACAATGTGGATTCTTTGATAAGTGGTAAGACATGTAGGATATCATATTTAATTAGGTAGTGAATAATGAATTGGTAATTTAGTGTAAATGGTAAAAATCAAGTGTTTAGGATTTACCAAGACAAGATAAAAGAGTAATCTTATACTAGTAATGGAGTTAATCTCAATTGAATTGAAAATCAATTAGTATCATAAGTCCTAATCTTAAGACAAAGAAAGAACAAGCACTAGATTTACTTTAATCTTATCATTATTGAGTTTATATGAGTCCTTGTCATTAAGAAAGGAAAATAAATGTTTCCTAAACAATTCTTAGGCTCTAATTACCTCAAGTAATTGTTTTTAACCTCAAGTAATTATTTTTAACCCAAGGTTAATGAATGAAATTAATTTGAAATAAATTAAAGCCTAATATTGTCTTAATTACTTAAGTAAACTTATTAAGCATTAATTAGGGGTAAAGAAGTCATTTCACATAAAAACTGCTTGGAATTATCCGAACATTTCCATATATTACATAGTACTTGTAACAAATATTTTAAACTTCCCGGGTGATGATTGGGTTTGAAGTTTACTCAATCTAATGTTAAATTACCACAAGGGTAATTTGGTAATTTTACGTATGGTAAAAGGGGAGTTGAGATTTTTAGCTCAACATCAACATATCACAAATAATTCCCTTCAAACATAAAACTAACCCCTTGAGGATAATCAGGATTGGCTATCTTCATTTTCGGTAAAAATGACCTCAGGGTATTTTGGTCATTTTCCACACAGAAAATCGAGATTTGTGATTTTCGCACCAATTGCTATCCAAGCCCCATCTAATGTTACCCTAATGTTAAAATTCCTAATTAAGGATTGTTCAACCTCAATCTCATGGGAAAATTACCTAGGGGCATTTTGATAATTTTACATAATAGGAAAAATCGGGTGTTACACCCTAGATTCCTAGTGGTGTTGGTGTTTCCTATTCCAGCTTCTAGGTGAATGGGTTTGATCTCATGACCTTATTTTGGTAATTTTATTAATATTTTCTAGCATTATGGAGTATTTAGAGATTTGATAAATGGATTTTCACATGATATGATTTTATATAAAAATGTGTTTTAGTTAGAAATGTCTGTTTGAACTTATACATGAAAGTTTATGATTTTAGAATATGCATGGGACCATAGTTGCTCTATTAAAGTTTCATATGACTTAATTTATAACTCGAATTGATTTGCTATGATTGATGAAATGAGCCTCCAGGCTTGATGTTGATATTGGGAATTGGCAGGTTGAATTTATGATTGATAGGACCCATTTTATGATTTTCAGTTTGATGTAGATTACAGAATTACTAAAAGGAACAAAACTGTGAGTTAACGGTAACTATCCCGTTAACCTTGGTATACCAAGGCCCGCGAGGGGCATTTATCTACATGATTAGAGCAGTCCACAAGGGACGCGGTTGCAAGGAACCATTAGGATCTCAATTAGGGGCTCACGTTCAAGGGACGAGCACCCACCATTTAGTTATGGATAGTCTATTTTTTAAAGTAATTATTAAAAAGGCACAGATGAATTGTTAGTTACTACATAATTTATATACCAAGGATTTATGAGATTGCATTATTATTTTTATTAACTTTATTCTTGTCCCATGCATGGTTATGAGTGAGGATCTACTCATTGAGTTTTGTAGCAAAACTCACCCTTTTCTCTTCCTTTTCTAGAATATAGGTATAGCTCAACATCTTCGTCCCCTCCTCCTCAACATTAGATATCATCTGTTTGGGTGAGCTTCACATTGTAGTGAAGTCTTTTGGGCCATTATAGAGTGCTCCAGTGATGTGACAGGAGGGTCTCGGATCATAGATTTATATTTTACATTTTGATAAAGTGATAACTGCATGTCACCGATAAAGTGGTATCAGAGCCATAGGCTTTCTTGCATGTCAGGAGAGCAAGTGTTCACAAGTAGCACATCATTTATGTTAATAGAAGCGAGCCTATTTGCGTTAACGAAGTGTTACTTGAGACCTTTTAGGATGATCAGTCATGTCTAGGTTCAGAGGGACACTCATGTCCTTCCTTTTATGATCAGGAGCTTATCCCATCTATTTATGTTTCTCAGGATTCAGGATGCCTACTTTCCGTCATCCTTCTTCACATCGCCGCCATAGGCGGCTCTCCCAATTAGACATCTGCTTCAAAGTTCTGGAGTAGGCATTACCTACCCTCGCTATGGTTGTGGCCAGACAAGCTAAGGTGGGACCACGCAGCCCAGGCCTGAGCTCAGCCACCCATCAGGGATCCAGATGATTCAGCTCTAGAGCAATTCAAGAGGATGGACCTGCCCACCTCACGTGCCTGATGACAGAGGATCCACAGGAGTTCCTCCAAGAGGTTGAGAAGATCACTCGAGTCATCCACGTCGTTGAGAGGAGGAAAGTTGGCTGGCTTCTAGCTAGGAGGCCAGGCGGGTATATGGTACTAGGAGTTCCTTCAGGGATATGGCGACTCTGAGCCACTCACCTGGGAAGAGTTTCGGGCATCTTTCCTAAGGAGGTTCTTGTCTGAAAGCCAGGGGGCTTAAATGTTTGGGGAATTTCTAGGGCTTCAGATGACTCCTATTATGACTATGATAAAAGTATGATGAGATATTCACCTACCTGGGTTAGGCGACATTTGGCCTACTCCTATCAGAGACTAAGGGTGAGGCGGTTTGTTCAGGGACGCCTAAGGATATGTTCCTTATCCTGAGCCTCATGTGGGGACAATGGACTATGCCCAAGTGGTTGATATGACTATCGACTTGGAGGGTGGTTTGGCTGAGAGAAGAGCATCGAGAGAGGCCAAAAGGGCCAAGACTCATGTCTCTTTTCAGGTGGAGCTAGTTCAGTAGCGGACAAGGCCAGCAAAGGTCACAACCAGGTCATTCTCCCGAAGCCTACACCGACTTGGCCTGCCTTCTTCAGTCAAAGTAAGGAAGGAAATCAGCCTAGTCGATAGGGTTCTAGGCATTCCTACCCAACGGTTAGAGGTACGAGAAGAGGGACATGGGTCAGTGTGATAGGATCTACAACTTGCTTTGGTTGCAGCCAAGGGCCATTTTCAGAGGGAGTGCCCAATGTTGGGGAGAGCTTCCAGTCGGGATCGGTGAAGCCCTCCACTCCGACACCATCATATCAGTCGGTAACCCATGAGGGCTCGTGGCTTCAGGCAGGGAGCCGTGGCAGAGGCCTAGGGGTAGAGGCCAGGGTGGCAGGATGGACGTAGAGGCCAAAGTAGCGGGGGCAGCCCCATCTTTTTGCCATGACATGTCAGGACGGCAGCATCCAATGCAGTTGTAATAGGTATTATGACAGCTGTTCTTTTGAGACTTGGTGCTTGATTGAATCGGGTCCACATATTCCTATGTGTCCCTATTCTTTGCCATACAATTGAGAGGTCCCCTACCAGTTAGAGAAGCCTTTCTATATTAGGGTACCTTCCGAGATCCCTCTATGTCCAGTAGGTATACAAGGATTATGAGGTTAAGGTTGGTGACATGGAGACACTAGCAGATCTTCACATGTTGGACATGTCCAACTTTGACATCATCTTAGGTATAGCCTGGTTAGCTTCATGTCATATTATAGTGGATTGCTATAGTAAGGTGGTGAAGTTTGAGGTTCTTAGAGGCGAGCTTTAAGAGTTTAGGGGTACTAGTTGTTCGTTCCCTCTAGCTTAATCTCAACAATGAGTGCCATGAGGCTTTTGGACAAGGGCAGTTGTGGATTTTTAGCTTCAATCAGAGATGTAGAAATGCCTGTGAAGCTTAGAGTCAATTCTAGTTGTATGTGAGTTCCCGATGTGTTCCTGAAAGAGTTACCGAGTATGCCACTAGATAGAGAGGTGGAGTTTGGATAGAGCTTGAGCCTGGGGTCAGGCCCATCTCTACTCCCCATATCGGATGGCTCCTGAGAGTTGAAGGAGCTGAACGAGCAATTGCAAGAGTTGCTTGACAAGGTCTTCATCCGACCAAGTACCTTGCCTTGGGGTGCTCTAGTCTTGTTTGTGAAGAAGAATGATAGGTCTATGAGGATGTGCATAGACTACGGCAACTAAATAAGGTAACAGTCAAGAACCAGGACCTCTTGCTACCATTGATGACTTATTCGATCAGCTCTAAGGGGCTAGGTGCTTTTCTAAGATCGACCTCGTTTCGGTTATCATTAGTTGAAGATTAAGGGCCAGGACATGCCCAAGACGGCCTTTAGGACTCACTAGATAATATGAGTTTCTAGTGATGTCCTTTGGGTTGACCAATGCCCCTATAGCCTTCATAGACCTAATGAACGGGGTTTCAAGTCGTTCCTAGACCACTTTGTAATTGTCTTCATTGATGACATCTTAGTGTACTCTAGGAGCATGGAGGAACATGAGCAGCACTTGAGGATTGTCCTGCAACCTTGAGAGAGATTCAGTTGTATGCCAAGTTCTCCAAGTGTGAGTTTTGGCTTGATCAGGTGGCATTTCTTGGACATATAGTGTCCAAGGATGGTATTCTAGTAGACTTGAAGAAAGTTGAAGCAGGAGTGGCCAAAGCCATCTACAATGTCAAAGATCCGTAGTTTCCAGGGTTTAGCAGGTTACTATTTGGAGGTTCGTCAAGGACTTTTCAAGAATAGGAGTGCCATTGACCAAGTTAACCTAGAAGAATATTAAGTTTTAGTGGTCAAACGCATGTAAAGAGAGTTTCCAGAAGCTGAAGACCGTTTTGACCACAGCTCCATGTTGGTTTTGCCTTTGGGCACAGGTGGTTTCTCGGATATTGCGATGCCTCAAAGTAAGACTCGCTTGTGTCCTTATGCAGGACGATCGAGTTGTGGCGTATGCTTCTAGGCAACTGTAACATCCTCCTAAGTGTAACGTCATCCTTAAGTCATGACATTATACTTAGGAGTTGTTACTTATAGATTAGCGAACATTTCTTAATCATCTATAGCAAAATCGATCGAATCGTGGATTAACTAATGCTGATTTTGTTAAAATATATATAACAAAGGAGCAAACATTTATTGAATACATAGCTAAGTACAAGAGGAAGCTCATCTAAGAGCTTTAATATAATACATTCTCTATTTTATTTACATACATATAACTCTAACCAAGTATAGTAAAGTAAAAAAAAAATCAACTACTAAACTACTAATTCCCACTCTTCACGTAGCAGCCCCATTGTCTGGATCAACCTGGAGGCGACACGGGAACACAAACAAGAAAGAGTGAGAATTATATAATTCTAGGGCAACTCAAAGTTACACACTTATAATATCATCGTCATCGCCCAAGCCACTTCGGTTTATTAAGAAAATGTGATCATGCAATACATATTAAAGATTCATTTTAAAGTTCTAAAATCATCCCTCCAAAGTAGGTAGCTTTTAACAATCAATCACTTAGTGCATATATATCAAAATGTCTCAACAAATAGTAAATCATCCTAGGTAGACAATTCAGAATAAGATGAGAGTATGCATATAATACATGCAGTGAACTTATCTCAAAGTGACATGGTCTCACTTATGGCCATAGAAATCAAATCAGTGCATTTTCTCTTTTCATTGACATAGGAAAGACTTAGTTTATACCCAATGGATATTTGTCGTGGACAACTCCACAATAGATAGTTTATACCAAAGATATTTATAGTGGATGACACCACACAGGGAAATAGACGCTTCAAGACTAGAGCTCATTCCTATACGTGATCATCAGACTTCATTTTTTTCCATTTCCGAATCACACACAGATCTATTCCTAGTCGATACATCTACTAACTCAAAATAAATTTGGGAAGTTTCTATTTTTTCCTTCCTCTCATTCAACCTAAGTCTTTTTTCTTTTTTATCCATATGTCAGAACATGCACGATTGAAATTTATATTTTCTCTTTTCTCAAATGCATACATAAGCCACATATGGGTATTCATTCGCAATGCACTTTCAATCACGTCTCATAAAACACTCTTTATTTCCTCTAGCATGCATTTATGTTCACAAGTCACATGGCCAAATAGTTTACATAAGGTATTCATATCACACAAGAACCCAAAATGCCATTATTTCATCAACTCAAAACATTGTTGCATTTCCAACATAATGGCAGCTCTCACATGTTCATAGCACAATTTATTTGCACAACAAACGATCAACTCAGAGGCTATAAAAATTACCCAAGACACTTCAACATGTCCACAAGGTTCTCTAAAAATTTCAGAACAAAAAGGGTTCTCTAACTATGTTAAAAAATTACACAAATTTTGTGGTTAGAGACCACTTAACCTCAGCTTAGAACCCAAAATTCATAATTTTTAACCCTAGCAAATGATTGAATCAATTCAAACAAAAAATCATGGTTAAACTTTGAGATGTTATTAACCATATGTAAAAATTCAAAGGAAAAATCAATCATTTGCTATGTTAAAAAAATTAGCAAAATTTGTAGCTTCAAGACCAAAATTAAGGCAGCACTTATATAGTCTCGGTTCATGATTTTTTTTCAGGCAATAGGAGTCTGAAAAAAGGCTCAAGAAAATTCATGGAACTATCCTAGGATGTTAGCTTGAACATATGTTTTTTCTAGCTTATGAAAATACCTACAATTATACTAGAAAATTCATGAACAATCACTACTAGTAGGAAAATCCAAAATCCAACAACATAAACCAAAACCCCTTTTGACAAAAATGATTTTTAACATCATCCAAACACTCAACAAAAATTAATACATCACTATCCATATATTATCAACCAATACAATTAAAAATTTCAGAATAATACCAGTCATAAATTTTCATAATAAATTTAGGAACAAAAGACCAAAAAAAAATCCTACTCTTGGAAACTAGTGTATCCTTGGCTCTAAGATGCTCCAAGATGAATTCCCTTCACTTCAAGGCCACCAAATCAAACCCAAAACCTTCCTAAATTAGTTAGGAGGTGAGGTATCAATGTGAGGATTGATGGAGGATTGAGATTTCAATCAGTTAAATTTGTAGGTATTGATGTGTGGAATAACTTTGGTGAAAGAAGTTTGTGATTTTATCAAGTCTAGTCTAGGAGTTTAGGTATTTGAATGAAAGCTTGAGCTCTCTTGAGATGGGAATGGAGGCTGGACGAAAATGAGCTTGAAGAAGAAGAAATTTGGCCTCAAAGAGAAGATTTGGTGGCTTTAAATGGTTTAGATTAGGTTGTAAGAATTGTTTAATATAAAATCTATACTCTTTGACCAAGAAAATAAGATGAATGGCTAGGATTTGATCTTGTAATTCAAGATTAAATCCTAGCCTTACACTTGGCTCTAAAGGATAAATATTATCATTTCACAAAGATTAAATTATCTTTCATGTTAGAAACGCATATCGAAATTTTTACCAAACGGGTTAAACATTGTACCCGGTAATCAAACATCACCTGAATATTTATTCCAGGTATAAAATCCTTATTCCTAACTGTTTCTAACCTTAAGCCTCTTTTCTCAGTCCTGGGCATTTCCTATCCCGATTGGGTTTTGGCTTTATGGCTGTGAGCTGCAAGGTTACTATTCACCCAGTTTGAAATTTTTTTTAACACGTCTATTGGGCCATCCTCATCATTGCTAAACTGTCAGATTTTTGAAATTACGACTAATAAAGTTCAAATAAATTTTTAAATAATTTTTGGGTGATTAAACAATTCAATCAAATCCTAAATGTTCCTACATCGGCTTAGATTGTTAGGTGGTGAGGTCTTAGCTTGTAGTACACTTGTACGGTGGCTTCTTAGCAAGTTTTGTATACTTCTCTGACACTCCCAAATCTTATGTCCTGGTTTTGCACAATGGTAGCATACATTTTTTCTAGCCAAGCATGGTCTACCCCCATGGTTTCTCCCACATTTTGGGCAATTTTTCCTCATGGTTGACCGTTGTTGTGGTTTATCCTAGACAAATTAGGTTGAAACTGCTTCTTTGGGCGGGGCATCCTCATATTCTTGATCTTCAGGTGCTAGTCTCTTCTTAAAATTGTCCCTAGCAAATTTGGCAATTGCTGGCTTCCTATTGGACCCTCAAATTGAATCTCAGATGGAAAGCTCCCTCACTCTAAGTAAGAGCATACCATTGGTATTGTGACATGGAGATGGCGTGACTCTTCTTGTCAGGACATTCAAATATCTTGTGCCCTGGTTTCCCAGCGAAGCAAACAATTTGCATTTCCCAACAAGGCCTATTCCCGTGATATTTCCCACATTTAGGGCACTTTTGTCCTACCACCAGTCATGAACTCCAACTTCTTTGCATTCCGATTTAATCTTTCCATCATCCGATTGGCCATTGTGGCTTGTGCTCTCATATCAGGCCATCTCCTAGAGGGTACTCATAATATAGTCCAAATCAGCTTCCTGTTCCTAGTACGTCCAGTTTGCCATTGGTTCCTGAACACACCAAACAAAGATATTGAGTTGATCAGGCTCAACACTATGCTAAGTGTGATAGCAACCAGCTCCAGCACCACTAGACTATCATGCATATTTAAACGCTATATCCTATCATATAGATAAGATTCAAGGCATGACTTATCTACACTTTGGAAGCATAGTTAGTCCATTCCTCAAGGTCCTACAAGCATGAACTACTTTGATACCATAATGTAACATCATCCCAAGTACAATGTCATCCTTAAGTCATGACATTATGCTTAGGAGTTGTTACTTATAGATTAGCGAACCTTTCTTAATCATCTATAGCAAAATTGATCGAATCGTGGAGTAACTAATACTGATTTTGTTAAAATATATATAACAAAGGAGCAAACATTTATTGAATACATAGCTAAGCACAAGAGAAAGCTCTTTTAAGAGCTTTAATACAATATGTTCTCTATTTCATTTACATACATATAACTCTAACTAGGTACAGGAAAGTAAGAAAAATATCAACTACTAAACTACGTTGTCCCGCTCTTCACGTAGCAGCCCCATTGTTCTCCGGATCAACCTGGAGGCGACATGGGAACACAAACAAGCAGGGGTGAGAATTATACAATTCTCAATGGGGCAACTCCCTAGTTACACACTTATAATGTCATCGTCATCGCCCTAGCCACTTCGGTTTATTAAGAAAATGTGATCATGCAATACATATTAAAGATTCATTTTAAAGTTCTAAAATCATATCTTCGAAGTGGGTAGCTTTGAACAATCAATCACTTAGTGCATATATATCAAAATGTCTCAACAAATAGTAAATCATCCTAGGTAGACAATTCAGAATAAGATGAGTATGCATATAATACATGCAGTGAACTTATCTCAAAGTGACATGGCCTCACTTATGGCCATAGAAATCAAATCAATGCATTTTTCTCTTTTCATCGACATAGGAAAGACTTAGTTTATACCCAACGGGTATTTGCCGTGGATAACTCCACAATAGATAGTTTATACCAAATGGTATTTATAGTGGATGACACCACAGGGGAAATAGACGCTGTCAGGACTGAGCTCATTCCTATACGTGATTATCAGTCTTCATTTTTTTCCATTTCCAAATCACACAGATCTATTCCTAGCCAATACGTCTACCGACTCAAAATAAATTGGGAAGTTCCTTTTTTTTCCTTCCCCTTATTCAACCTAAGTCTTTTTTCTGTTTTGTCAATATGTCAAAACATGCACGATTTTCTCAAATGCATGCATAAGCCACATGTAGGTATTCATTCGCAATGCACTTTCAATCACGTCCCATAAACCACTCTTTATTTCCTCTAGCATACATTTATGTGTCACAAATCACATGGCTAAATAGTTTACATCAGGTATTCATGTCATACTAGAACCCAAAATGCCATTATTTCATCAATTCAAAGCATTATTGCATTTCTAGCATAATAGTAGATCTCACATGTTTAGAGCACAATTTATTTGCACATCAAACAATCAATTTAGAGGCTAGAAAAATTACCCAAGATACTTCAATGTGTCCACAAGGTTCCTTAAAGATTTTAGAGAAAAAGAGTTCTCTAACTATGTTAAAAAAATTACACAAATTCATTGGACAGATACCACTTAACCTCAGCTTAGAACCCAAAATTCATAATTTTTAACCCTAGCAAATGATTTAAACAATTCAAAAGAAAAGTCACGGTTGAACTTTGAGATTTTTGCAACCCTCTGTAAATTTCAAAAGAAAAATCAATCATTCGCTATGTTAAAAAAATTAGTAAAATTTGCATCTTAAAGACCAGAAATTCCTGCAACACCTATATAGTCTCGGTTCATGATTTTTTTCAGGCAGTAGGAGTCTGAAACAAGGCTCAAAAAAATTCATGGAACTAGCCTAGGATGTTGGGTTCAACATATATTTTTTCTTGCTCATGAAAATAGCTACAATTATACCAGAAAATTTGTAAACAATCATTGCCAGGAGGAAAACTGAAAATCCAGCAGCATAGAGCAAAACCCCTTTTGACAAAAATGATTTTTAACATCATCCAAATACTCCACAAAAATTCATTCATCACTATCCATATATTATCAACCAATACAATTAAAAATTTTGGAATAATACCGGTCAGAAATATTTATAATAAATTTAGGAAGAAAAGACAAAAAAAAACCCTACTATTGGAAACTAGTGTATCCTTGGCTCTAAGATACTCCAAGATGAATTTCCTTCACCTCAAGGCCACCAAATCAAACCCAAAACCTTCCTAAATTAGTGAGGAGGTGAGGTATCAATGTAAGGATTGATAGAGGATTGAGATTTCAATCGGTCAAATTTGTAGGTATTGATGTGTGGAATAACTTTGGTGAAAGAAGTTTGTGTTTTTATCAAGTCTAGTCTAGGAGTTTAGGCATTTGAATGAAAGCTTGAGCTCTCTTGAGATGGGAATGGAGGCTGCACGAAAATGAGCTTGAAGAAGAAGAAATTTGGCTTCAAGGAGAAGATTTGGTGGCTTTAAATGGTTTAGATTAGATTGTAAGAATTGTTTAATATAAAATCTATACTCTTTGACCAAGAAAACAAGATGAGTGGCTAGGATTTAATCTTGTAATTCAAGATTAAATCCTAGCCTTACACTTAGCTCTAAAGGATAAACTTTATCCTTTTACAAAGATTAAATTATCTTTTAGTGTTATCGCATATTGAAATTTTACCGAACAGGTGAAACACTGTACCCGGGTAATCAAACATCGCCTAAATATTTATTTCAAGTATAAAATCCTTATTCCTAACTATTTCTAACCTTAACCCTCTCTTTTCTCAGTCTCAAGCATTTCCTAGATCTGGATTTCGGCTGTCCGATGGGCGTGGGCCCGTAAGGTTACTATTTATCCTGAAATTTTTTTTTTAACACGTCCATTGGGCCATCTCATCATTGCTAAACTATCATATTTTTGAAATTATGACTAATAAAGCCCAAATAAATTTTTAAATAATTTTTAGGATGTTACACAACTCAAGAGGCATGAGAAGAACTATCCGACCCATTATCTACAGATGGCAGTAATGGTCTTTGCCTTGAAGATCTAGAGGCACTGTCTATGGAGAGACTTGTGAGATCTTCAGATTACAAAAGCTTGAAGTATATCTTCCAGGAGAAGGATTTGAATCTTAGGCAGTGCAGATGGCTAGCATTGCTTAAGGACTATGACTGCACAATCTCGTATCATCTAGGCAAGGCCAACGTGGTAGCTGATGCTTTGAGTAGAAAGTCTACGGGAGTTGGCCAACGTGCGCACCCTTGAAACGATCATTGATAGAGGATATCCATGAATTAGAGGTTGAGGGAGTTCAGTTTGGCATGGGTGATTCAGGAGCCTTTCTTGCTCATATTAGGGCCTAGTCACCCCTAGTGGAGCATATGAAGACACAGCAAGGGAAGACCCTAAGTTAATGACGCATATGGAGGATACGCATCAAGGGGAGAACCACGAGTTTTCAGTTGATGTAGGGGTGTGTTGTGCTTTGGGGACCGTTTGTGTGTACTGATATAAGTAAGCTAAAGAGAAAAGTGATGGAAGAGTCTCATAGCGCAACATACTTCGTTCATCCCGGTTCAGCTGAAGATGTACTAAGATCTCAGACAACTATACTGGTGGGAAGGTATGAAGAGGGACATAAACGACCTTCAGGATCCCCAGGATTTCCAGCTCTACATAGATGAAATTGTCAGACTCCATGGCGTGCTAATGTCCATTATCTCAGCAGAAGGTCCCAGTTCACTTAGGTTCTGAGAGCATTTCAAGAGGCTTTTAGGACTTGTATGGACTTGACATCGCATTCTACTCGCAGATGGCCAGTCAGAAAGGACGATCAAGACCTTAGAAAACATGGTCCAGAGCTTGCGTATTAGATTTCGACGGGAGTTGGTGTGACCACTTGCCGTTGATAGAATTCTCGTACAATAACAATTACCATGCTAGCATCCAGATGGCACCATTTGATGCTTTGTATGGGAGATGGTGCATATCTCCCATAAGCTAGTTTGAGCTTAGGGAAGCTAAGGCCTTAGGCCCAGACTTGATGCAAGAGACTCTAGAGAAGGTCAGCTGATCAAAGAACGATTATTGGTAGCTAGCCAGGAAGAAATCCTATGCTGACCACTAGCATTGAGACTTAGAGCTTGTTGGAGACTACATGTTTCTGGGTATCGCCCATGAAGGGGTGGTGAGATTCGGAGCGGGGAAAGCTAAGTCCTCGTTATATCGGCCCATTTGATGTCCTAGAGAGTTAGAGCGTGGCTTATGGATTGACATTGCCTCCCAATTTATCAGCTATCCATCCAATCTGTCATGTCAGTATGCTTAGAAAGTACATGCCAAATCAGTCTCACGTGCTCATACCTGCAAACGGTCCAAGTTGATGAGAGCTTAGCTTATGAGGAAAAACGATAGCCATTGTAGATAGGCAGATCAAGAAGCTTCGCTCAAAGGAAGTGGCCTAAATGAAACTCATCTGGAGGAACCACTCGCGATGAAGCCACTTGGGAAGCCAAAGAAGCCATGAGAACCCGATATCCACATCTTTTCCCTCCTCGAGGTATGTTTTAGATTTGGGATCAAATCTCTTTTTAAGGGGGGTAGTATGTAACACCTGGTATATATGTGTTAGGAGTCAGGTTCCGTTCAACCTCAAGGTCCCCGGACCCACGGACCTAAGTTTGCTAAGTCTTGATCCTACACCTCCTTGGAGGACTATATGATAGAACCATATTCTTGGGATCAAAAGTCCCAATAATTGTTCCTAGAGGGAAAATAAGTTGAAGAGTGATTTTTAATGAATTTTATGTAACCTTAAACGTTTCGTTTTTAACCCACAAGTTTAAAAAACCTTGAAAATTTTCGGATTTGAACTAAAACCCAAAATTTGGATTTTGAGTTATTGGGATTTTGATTTTTTTGATATTTTATTTAAATCCAAATAGGGGTATTTCTTTATTTATATTTATATTTTAAAGTTAATGGGAAGTAAATGGGAAGTAAAATAAATAATAACCATATGTCATATGATAGAAACTGAGATTGGGTTTACACAGAAGTAAGTTTCAGTGTTTTGGGGGTTGTTGTCACTGCTATAGTGATCCAGGACTATTATAGCGATCATAGGAATGTATTTCACGTGTTTTAGTAGTCTAAGGACCGTCCGCAGTTCCCTAGAGCTTGAATAGTGTGAAACGTGTCGTTCCACTTACTAAGAGCCCCTAACACTATAAACCCTTCCCCACTCTCTTCCTCCCTCATTTCTCCGTGACCTGATACCTTTCCCTCCCCATTTTCATCCTTTTTCTCCCATTCTCTCCAATACAGCTCCCAAATCATCAAATGTATGTTTATGTTGATAGATTTTGTTCTCTTTCTTTCCATTTTCTCATGTTCTTAGGTTTGACTGTTATTATTCTCCATTGTTGTCAAGTGGGGTGTTTCCCCAATGTTGATAGAGTTGTTTTAGAGTAATCTAGGAGCACCCATAGATTTCTTATGAGTTTTATGGTTGTAATGATAGACATTGGTGGCATCCCTCCTCCTTGGAGTCCTAGTGGCATTGGTGCTTCTCATTCACCCCTCCAGGTGAGTGAGTTTGATCTCATGATCTTATTTTAGTCATTTTATTAATATTTTATAGCATTATGGCGTATTTAGATATTTGATAAATGGATTTTCACATGATATGATTTTATATAAAAATGTGTTTTGGTTAGAAATGCTTCGTTTGAACTTATACATGAAAGTTTATGATTTTAGAATATGCATGGGACTATATTTGCTCTATTAAAGTTTTATGTGACTTAATTTATAACTCAAATTGATTTGCTATGATTGATGAAACGAGCCTCCAGGCTTGATGTTGATATTAGGAACTATGAGGTTGAATTTAGGATTGATAGGACCCATTTTATGATTTCAGTTTGATTTAGATTAAGGAATTATTAAGAGGAACAAAACTATAAGTTAATGGCAACTATCCCATTAACTTTGGTATACCAAGGCCCGCGAGGGCATTTATCTACATGATTAAAGCGTCCACAATGGACGCGGTTCACAAGGAACCATTAAGATCTCAATGAAGGGCTCACGCTCGTGAGGGACTAAGCATCCACCATTTAGTTATGGATAGTCTATTCGTTAAGCAATTATTAAAAAGGAAAAGATGAATTATTAGCTACTACATAATTTATATACCAAGGATTTATGAGATTGCATTATTATTTTTATTAACTTCATTCTTGTCCCATGCATGGTTATGAGTAAGGATCACTCATTAGTTTTGTAGCAAAACTCACCCCTCTCTTCCTTTTCCCAGATAAGGTATAGCTCAAGATCTTCATCCCCTCCTCCTCAGCATTAGATATCATCTGTTCAGTGAGCTTCACATTGTAGTGAAGTCTTTTGGGTCATTATATAGTGCTCCAGTGATATGATGGGTAGGGTCGTCATAGATTTATATTTTATATTTTGATATTACCATGATTTTTTTGTATTTAAACAATATATCATCTATGGTTTCTTTTGTATTTGAGCAATTCAATTGAAATATATATCACAGTTACAACATTTCAGATTACATTTATGAGAAAAAGGTTTGTTCATGCTCATTTATGGTTAGTATGAGATTTGATTTATGATTTAAATTATATTTTATGAATAAAGTATACATATAGTACGCGCAACAATCACGAGGCATATGTAGGGACGGGATTCCTCACGTGCTAGTCATGATCCAAATTGGGTCGTGATAGGTTTAATCCATTATTTAAACATATTTTATTCTCAATGAGGAATCTATAATGGATTAATTATATTAAACCCTCGTCAGGTTAGTAATAATTCTTATTAATAATTAATCATGTCTACTTTGATTATTTTAGGTGTAATTTATTTTTAAGATCATTACTATTTATAGTAAACTATCAATTAAGCTTATTTTATTATTATTCTAGGAATCCTATGCTATTTACTTTGATTTAATCCATGATTAGTATATTAATCCTTGATTAGCTTCAATTAAACCACTTAATCATTATTTAATTGATCTTTGATCATTGTTTGGGCTTTATGTTGACTATTGCATGTTTTAATTTACTTTTTCATGATTTTGTTGACTTTCACAAATCTTTGACTTTTAGGGTTGACTTTGACTTTACAGTTGACTTTTGACCCAAGAATTTGGCTTTTGACTTTGACCATTGACCTTGACTTTTATTGATTCTTGGTCAACACTTAACCTTTTATGTTGACTTGCCCTTGTTCGAGTGAAAGTTCAACAATTTCAAGCGAAAATGTTTACTCAAATCATTACTTGAGTGAATCTTCATTTAGGATGAAGATGGGGATGTTACACTCACCGTCGATGCCATCGTAGTTGCTGCCACCATCGGAGTCAAATACGAAAATTCAAAACAAAATTTAAAAAAAGTGATACTAATGGATTTTTACATCGTTAACATATAATTAAAAATTCTAAATTAATATTCCTGGTGAAAAAATTTGCCAATAACTCTATTTTTTTTATATAAACACATTACCAAGGGAAGAATCCGGTAACACCCAAAAAATCCATCAATAATGTTCCTTCATTGGCGAATTTTTTATGAAATTTTCCAACCAGTTCCCGATGGACTTTTTAATGTAAAACATACAGGTAATTCTATTGATAACAGTTATTTTTTCCGCCAGAATAATTTCTAACAACGTTATTACCATGTGTTAAAATCTGTCGAAAATTTAAGGTGACAAAGTTTTCCACCACAAACAAGCAAAATCCACCAGTAAATCCAGGTAGACATTTTCTGGTAGTGAGATCTCGACTTGAGACCCTAAAACTATCTTTAACTAGCTCTAATTTGACTCAATTAGTGCTAATTAAAAGATAATTAACATTTTTATGCCAGATTAGCTTAAAACATCATTCAAAATCAAACAACCACATATAATTAAATTCAACTAAATTGATTAATGATGATTAAGGCTAGTCATCACCTCGCACAAGCCTAATCACCTTAAGGATATTATGCAACTAGCACAAGCAATAACCGAGGCGTTACAATTCACATGGTTATCGTCTTCGTTGTTTGTAAAATTATTTGGATTTTGATAATGGATTTTCTTGAATTTGATCTAATTTTTAGGCTAAGGCTAGGTTGTGGTTAAGGAAGATGATAATGATGGGAGTATGTATCCTTGGTGATGGAAGGAAGATGAAGGTGCATTTTTTTTGGTAACTCACCTAAATTGTTAATGTTATTAGAAGAGGTGAATGTAGGTCAAACAACTAGAAAGGAGACAAGTTGAATTTCAATAAATTTTATGGGAGATTAGTGTAATTTGTCCTTGAAATCATAGTACATAAAAAAAAAATTAAAAGTCTAAATATAAAAGGTTTGATGAATTGAAATTTTTGTATAGTAATACTTTAATTTTAAAAAATTTTAAAATTCAAAACAAAGCAAAATTGACTTATTCTAAAATTAGGATAAAATTATTAAGTAATACACTAAATGAATTTCAAAATATGTATATATAAATAATCAAATGAGT
Organism: Dalbergia oliveri; assembly: GCA_030441495.1. Taxonomy (NCBI): domain Eukaryota; kingdom Viridiplantae; phylum Streptophyta; class Magnoliopsida; order Fabales; family Fabaceae; genus Dalbergia; species Dalbergia oliveri. Next base: position 1,317,699 of record JAMLFY010000005.1, on the reverse strand, counting down.
GTACTATTAAATTTTTAACTATTTAAGCCATTGAAAATTATTTTTAGTAAGGGCACTACTCACTTGTAGTCGATGGTCAAAGGTCACTCAGTTAGTAGAGTGAACTGAAGGTGACTTGTATATAAGTGGGTCCACTCATCAAAAGCACCAAATCTAATTCTAAATTTACCCTCATATCTTCCTCTCTCTCCTAGGCTTTTTTTTTTTTTTCAATTATCTCTGGAGCCCTCCTCCCTTCCACCGCTTACATCACCTGCAAGTAACAAACCCTACTAGAACCTAAACCCTTGCAAGTGAGCTGTGTTTAAGGAAAAATGGGGTGTGTGATGTAAATGAAGAGCTAGTGGAAATGGGGTGTGTAATGTAAATGAAGAGCTAGTTCAATTCTATGGGAAATGAGGAACAGGTTTGGGAGGGAGAAGATGAGGAAATTAGGGAAAATGGTTTTCTCCAAAATGAACAATTTCAAGAAGCCCCCTACTCTCTTTCTCAAGCTTGGCTCCTCCAACAAGATCGATCTCGGTCTAGGTCTCAACCACTCTACTCATTTGTCACACACAACAAAGCCTCTTCAAAAAAGTTAAAACAATTGTCCTTTTTTTCTTTTTTACTCCTATTAAGTTTGATTCCATCCCATGTTGGTTTGTTGTGTATGTTGTTAATAGCTTTGGATTTGTGGCCATGCTCAATCTAATGGGCATTCAATAATCAATGGATTGAATTTAGACGTAGAAGCCATTGGAAACATCATTCATGATATAGAAAGGGCCAAAATAATTTCGATAGCTAAGTTGTATGCGAGTGCAATTTTAAATGATAATAATATAAGATAACAAAAGCACATCAGTGTAATCGGATAACATATATAGATCTAGGGAAGAAAAATGTTGAGAGATGAGAATTTGACCAGAAGAGAAAGTAAGAGAGTTGGAGAAGGAAGAAGAAGAAGGACAACAGGGGAAGAGGAGGATGAAGGCTAAGAAGGCGAGGGAATCGAGGCGTGTTGCTTGTGATTGGAGATTAGGGCGAACAATAAAAACACCGTTCTTGGGACAATGAGGAACAACCATGCTCAAATAGTCATGAGAATTCATGGGGGAAGGAGAAGGAGAGAGGGAGGAGGTTCAGAAAAGAGGAGAAGGAAGATTAGGAGGGAGAAGAATATGTAAGGGTAGAATTGGAATTGGATTCGGTTTACTCTACTAACTAAGCGGTGCTTTGACCGTTGACTACATGTGAGTAGTGCCCTTTTAGTAATTATAATTCTAAATAATTAAAGAGTTCAATTTTTATGCACCAACAATGTAAAATATTTTTACATTAACATCCAACCAAATCACTCCATTTGCATGACATTTCAAGTAGTGAGTATAAGACTTAACTATTTTTGCTGATATAACGATACATGATTGGATAACAATATACAAAAGTTTTACAATACCAGTTCATAGAAATTAAATGCATAATTAAAAGAGTATATATGAAAATAAACAAAACAAGCTAAGAGTGCTAACAATTCCATCAAATCTTAGATAAGATTATGTTTGCGAATTTTATTTTGGAGAAGAAAGGGAAAAAAGAAATTTAAAGAGTAAATTTTTTAAAGCTTTATATTTTAAACCTCTTTTCTCTTTTTTATTCTGTTTCCTCCAAATGTTAAGCTTGTAAAGTAGAAAATAGTTTTCAAGAAGAGTAGAAATGTAGCGTAGTATTCCCTTTTCACATTGTAAGATAAGTTTTGCTAGCTTGTAAAACCCATCTTGCATATTGTTAGTAGAGGTGTGTTATTTATATTAATGAAATATGAGATATCATGTCAACTTACACCTTATCCACGTGTGGATTCCATTTTCTCGTTAGTATGATCACGAGGGTTCACTTCAGTCAGTGTGATGGAAAATGTCACCAACAATCTTTATAGAGTGCGGACCCATGCACAACGTGTCTCGTGCTGAGTTTCACCTCCATGTCACTGGTAGGTGTCGTCCGAAAGCTTAGTTGTGTCTCAAGAGTATTAATCAGAGAAGCTAGCTAGCAAAAGTTTTGAATTAAAATAAGTGAGACAGGTAAATTGGCGTCGATGTTGAACACAAATTTTTTGAAAACTTTTGAGGTAGAAGTGGGGAAATAAAATTGGTCATTGATGGAAAGAGGTTTTGAAGTGCAGAAAGCAGAGACATAAAATCTTACAATTGTAGAGCATGAAATAAAACAATGATGTTTATTTTTTTTCAATGAAATTTGTTTTAACGAATAACTCTTGATTCATAACACTATTAAACACACCACTTCATAACTTTGTGAATTCGTACAATTGAAGTATAAATATATAAAATGTATTCAATTTGTTATAATTAATATTAAATAAATATAAAGTAATATATGTGTAAATGCATATTTACATTAATATATATGATATTTAAAATATAAAAAAAGAACGCTATCAGTTGTGGCGGGTTCTATTTTCCCTTTTTCTTTTGAGAAACGTGATATTGTCGCGGACAAAACTCTTTTTTATTTCTCCTTTCGTATGCAAATCTTCTAACAGTGAGTGCTAGTTCTATTTGAAAATTGTTTCAGAAAAAAAAAAGTTGAAAATACGATAAATTCCATTAAAAGTTTCATATTCTCATCAATCATTTAAAAAAGTGGTGCTATTCAAATACCCAAAAAATAGGTATTTATTTGAACACCAACTTAATAATTATTAGATATAATGTCATAGATGAAATCTGTAAGATTTATCACCATATTTAATGATTATTAAATAGGTGTCATAATAGATATTTATTTATTTATTTTTGTTTAAATAGCATTGTTATATGAAAAATGCTCATAAATGTGTTTCTATAGAGTTTTTTTTCCCTTTGGGACCTTTTCTCCCAAACTGAAGAAATAAAGTTGCTGAAAGCTTAAATACATGTCACAAGGTGAAAAAGAGAAGGGGTCCCGATGAAGTGGGATGTGGGTGATATAGCAGTGACAGCTTTGCTTAGTAGGGCACCTACCCTAATGATCATTATAGTGCCTTATAAATCTCCCAAAACATTCTTGTTTGGTAGGTCTCATTTTCTCGGCATTTTAGAAGGACAATCTAAAGCTATTTCATTGAGAGCACATTTTTTTTTCCTTTTCTTTCTTTTTAGGGATATAGACTTCAGTATCTGATTATGACAACTGAACTGCAAACTTCTATTAGTAACTAGGCAAATTGGAGACCTATCTTAGTTAGGTGGGTTTTATGGTGGATCTCAAATATTTGGTCATCATAACTCCCTATTTATTGATCATTAGATCAACCATCCAATAGAAATAGTATTCATCTAATAGCTAATAATGTAAGGTTCATGATGATCTAAACATATGAGTCCATCTTATAATTTGCCTGTTAGTTATATTTACTAAGTTTTCTTCAGTTTTTGCAGAGAATAAATTGCAAAGGCAATTTATAATAATATTACAAGCAAACCTGGGAAGAAAAATAAGGGAAAAAAAAAAGTACAAAAGTATATAGATAGGGCATAACTATATATGTGCAACTTTAAAAGCTTGATGGTTCATGTACCGAAAGACGTCACGTTTAACCAATTGATGAAATTCTGCCATGCTATATTGTCTGAACAAGTTTGCATTTTTGTTGGCCCATCCCAATGTAACTCCTAGTCGATCTTCAGTTTGATTTTGCACCATTTTTATGAAATGATGAAATGCGATTCCTTCAACCTAAAAAAAAGGATCCCAGCTGAATAGGACTCCATTTCAAAAAAATCGTTGAGAAAAATGTTTTTGATTAGAACTCATTTTAGGCAAAGCTGGATATATGCGCAGGTTGGAAATCAGGCAGATAGATCACTACCTTCACTTATCAGCAGGGACGGCACCAGAAATTTTAGAGGAGAGGGCAAATTAGTTAATATAAATAAAATAAAATAAAATAAATTATAATATGTATAGAAATTATAAAATGAGTAATTGTATAGTTTTTTTTATCTAAATTATTGGTAAACTAAAGTTTATTTTATCATTCATCATCTTCTTTTATTAACAAATGAGTCAATAGTATTTTAAAAAATATTTCAGGTTCAACCTAAAAAAAAAGTGTATCAATGTATCATTTAACATCAAAATATAACATCATAAACAAATAACTATTAAGTAGTAACTCTACTAAGTGAATAAAAAAAATTAATAAGAGAAAAATTTTAAAAAATATATTCTAGAAATATTTATATATTTCATACTTCCATATTATACATGTTACTACACCAAACAATTGTTATTATCTTTTATGTATACTATGTGGAGATGACTAATTTTTTCAAAAGGACTATAATATAAAATATACATATAATTATATAATAAAAATCCTGAGATTGGGGGGGTGGCACCCCTTGGTCTCCTATGTAACACCCTAATTTCTTTTTATTTAGAAATTAATTAATGCTTTGTTAATGAGAATATTAAGATTCTGCAGACATAAAAATTATGAGAACAAAAAAAATCATGAATAGTATTTTGCGGGCCCGCAATCCATTTGGACGGCAGAAACAGAGATTCGAAACAGATACCTACAATTGGGAAAACATAGGAATAAGGTTAGAAATAATTGAAAATAAAAATTTCATACTTAGAATTAATTTTAGGGTAATATCTTATTACTCTGGTACGTGTTTCATCCGTTAGTGAAATTTCGGTGTTTGATTTCTAACACCGAAGGCTAGTTAATCTCTACCAAATAATAAAGTTTATCCCTTTCAATGCCAAATAAATGGCTAAGATTTCATCTTGGATGAAAGATCAAATCTTAGCCATTGATATTAACTTCTTTGAATGAAAAGAATTATGCTTTATGATCAACCAATCAGATTACATCTTATAAGATTAAGATGACACACCTAACTTCCATAAAGTCTCCCCCTAAGTTTCGACCAACAAGAGGAACATCAGAACCTTCATTTTCTCTTCTCAAAAACCTTGGCAATCTTAAGTTTCAAGCTTAAAAATCCTAAGCCAAACCTTGTAAAAATCAAAATCTCCCTTCACTAAACTTATTCTACACTTCAACCTCTACAAGTATAACCGATTAGAATCTCTAAATCTCACCTTATTACCTCACCCATCACTGAATAACGGAGGGTTTGAGTGTGTTTTAAGAGCTTTGGAGTAAAGAACTTCCATCTTGGAGCAAACTAGAGACAAGGGTACATTAGCTTTCAAGTGTAGGGTTTTCTTTGCCTTTTCTTTAAAAATTTATTCTGATGATTTCAGATTAAGTTAGGTCTGAAATTTTTTATTGTTTTGGTTGATAATATATGGATATTGATGTATTAATTTTGGTAGTGTGTTTGGATGATGCTAGAAATCATTTTTGTGAAGAGATATTTAGAATCACGCGTTGGAATTTCGGCTATTGCATAAGCAACCACTGATCACAAATTTTCTTATGGAATTGTGGGTATTTTCATAAGCTAGAAAAAAAATATATATGTTGAAGTTAACATCATGGGCTAGTTCCACAAATTTTCTTGGGCTCTGATTTTAACTTCTAATGCCTTAAAAAAAAAACCAAATGATACCCATGCTGTCTGGACTATTGGAACTGGAGCTGTAAATTTTGATACAAGCACAAGTAGTCTCAATGGAAATAACATAACATGCATTTAGAACACTAATGCTTATATCAAAGTCATTTTATTTCCATTCCAAGAACTTAATTCATTTCCTGCACACTAATAAAATTTTAAATCAAGTAGCAAGATTTATCTCTTATATTACACACCCAATTTCTTGTTCACAAAAATTTTCCATGACATTTCAAAGTGTCCAAAAGATGCCATAAAAATTTCAGAGCAAAAGGAGTTCTCTAACTATGTTAACAAAATTAGATAATTTTGGTGCTAAGCACCACTTAACCTCAACTCAGAACTCAAATGTATAATTTGTAGCCTAGCAAATTATTGATTTACAGTCACACTTCAAGATGTTTTCAACACTCTGTAAAAATTTCAAGTGCTAATTCAATCATTTGCTATGGTAATAAAATTGACAAAATTTACAGCTCTAGTTTCAATAGTCATACAGCATGAGTATCATTTTAGTTCTCAATTTTTTTAAGGCATTAGGAGTCAAAATCAAGCCCAAGAAAATTTGTGGAGCTAGCCTATGATGTTAACTACAACATATATTTTTTCTAGCTCACATAAATACCCACAATTACCTAAGAAAAATCGTGATCAATGGCTGCCTATGCAACAGAAATTCCAGCAGCATGATTCTAAATATCTCTTCACAAAAATGATTTCTAGTATCATCCAAACACACCACCAAAATTAATAAATCAATATCCATATATTATCAACCAAAACAATCAAAATTTTTGGACCTAACGCAATCTGAAATCATCAGAATAAATTTGAAAAGAAAAGGCAAAGAAAGCCCTACACTTGAAAGCTAATGTACCCCGTCTCTAGTTTGCTCCAAGATGGAAGTTCTTTACTCCAAAGCTCTTAAAACATACTCAAACCCTCCCCTACTCAGTGATAGGTGAGGTAATAAGGTGAGATTTGGATATTCTAATTGGTTATACTTGTAGAGGTTGAAGTGTAGAACAAGTTTAGTGAGGGAAATTTTGATTTTTACAAGGTTAGGCTTGGGATTTTTGAGCTTGAAACTTGAGATTGTCTAGGTTTTTGAGAAGAAAAATGAAGATTCTAATTTTCCTCTTGTCGGTTCAAAACTTAGGGGAGACTTTATGGAAGTTAGGTGTGTCATCTTAATCTTATAAGATGTAATCTGATTGGTTGATCATAAAGCATAATTCTTTTCATTTAAAGAAGTTAATATCAATGGCTAAGATTTGATCTTTCATCCAAGATGAAATCTTAGCCATTAATTTGGCATTCAAAGGGATAAACTTCATTATTTAGTAGAGATTAACTAGCATTCGATATTAGAAATCGAATATTTAAATTTCACTAAATGAAATACCGTAGAGTAATCAAATATTACCCTAAAATTAATTCTAAGTAGAAAATTTTCATTTCCAATTATTTCTAACCTTATTCCCATGTTTTCCCAATTTCAGGCACCTCGGGTCCCGAATCTCTAATTTTGGCAGTCTAATGGGTTCTGCGGCCTGCAAAATACTATTCACATGCTAGTTAGCTGGACACTATACATGGTTTATAATGGGTTTTTCTCATATAGCCTTACCTTTAACGAAGCTAACCCAAAAGAACGCTCCATTTAAGTGGGTGTCGAATGTGAAAATAGTTTCCAAGAGTTGAAGTAAAAGTTGACTATCGCTCCAGGATTAGTATTACCCGATCCTCATGAACCCTTTGAAGTTTATTATGATGCTTCTAGTAAGAGTTTAGGATGTGTATTGATCTAGAATCGAAACATGGTCACCTATGCTTCTCGCAGTTAAAACCCACGAAGTAAACTACCCAACTCATGACCTTGAGCTTGCGGATGTGGTTTTTGCTTTGAAAATATGGCGACACCATCTATGGTGTATAGTTCAATGTCTTCTTTGATCATAAAAACTTAAAATATCTTTTTGATCAGAAAGAGTTGAATATGAGACAAAGAAGATGGATAGAGTTCCTCAATGATTATGAGTTCAGTCTAAATTACCATCCAGGCAAAGCAAATATTGTGGCTAATGCATTAAGCAGGAAATCCTTGAGTGTAGCATGCCTGATGATCAAGGAAACGGAGCTAGTGGAGAGCTTTAAGAAGCTTAGCTTAGGTATGCCTGTGAACCCTAAAGGTGTTATGTTAGGTCAGATAAAAGTAACGAGTGAGTTCAACAAACAAATTTTGGCCGCACACCACAAAGATCGAGAGTTTCAAGAGATTTTAAAATTAGTTCATGCAAAGAAGTTGCCGGGTTTACTCAAGACCAGGGAGGTATATGGAGGTACAAGGATAGGGTATGTGTACTTGCAAGTGGCAATCTTAGGAATGAGACCTTAAAGGAGGCTCATAGGGGCGAATTCACCATACACCCTGGGACTAGTAAATGTATGCAGAGCTCAAGAAGATGTTTTGGTGGTTGGGATGAAGAGACATAGCAGAGCTTGTTAGAAGATGCCTAACTTGTCAAATAATCAAAATAGAACACCAAAAGCCGTTGGACCCTACAACCATTAGAAATCCCGAAATGGAAGTAGGAAAGTATCTCCATGGACTTTGTAATGGGTTTGCCAAGGACATCGTCAGGTCATGATGCTATATGGGTTATAGTGGATAGATTGACCAAGTCCGCTCATTTCTTACCCATCAAAGCTAGTTATCCTTTGGGTAAGTTAGCTTCTTTGTACATCCAAGAAATAGTGAGGCTATACGGTGTTCCTTCTTCAATAGTTTCTAAGGAGACCTAAAATTTACTTCGAGATTCTGGGAGCTTTCCAAAAGGCCTTTGGGACCAAACTATGTCTAAGTACTACCTATCACCCTAGACTAACCAAAAAACAAAACGCAGCATACAAACCCTGGAAGATATGCTAAGGGCATGCGTGATTGAGCAGAAGGGAATTTAGGATAAGTTGCTTCCGTTGGTTGAATTTGCTTATAATAATAGTCATCACGTTAGTATTGGCATGTTCCCATATGAAGCTTTATATGGAAGAAAATACCAGTCCTAGTGTGTTGGTACGATTCAGGGAAAAGGATTGTTGGGAACCGATCTTGTTAATTAGACAATAGAGCAAATCCAAAAAAATCAAGAGTAGAATCCTTACCGCATAGAGTCGCCATAAGAGCCATGCCGATCCTCGAAGAAAATCTTTAGAGTTTCAAGAGGGAGAACATGTATTTCTGAAGGTTACACCCACTATCAGTATAGGTAGAGCCCTAAGAGTTAAGAAGCTGTCACCTAGATTCATTGGTCCTTTCAAATTCTCAAACGAATTAGGTCGCAGCCTACCAAAGAGCATCACTCTTACATTTATCCACCCTTCATAATGTCTTTCATGCCTCCCAACTTAGGAAATATCATCTGGACCCAAACCATGTTATAGAACCTGAATCCATACAGTTAAGGGATGACTTGACGTTTCAAGCCCTCCCGTTCAGATCGTCGATAGAGAAGTCAGGCAACTTAGAAATAAATCTACAACTAGTAAAAATGGCTTGGGGTGGCGGGAAACTGAAAGAGTACACATGGGAATTAGAGTCAAACATGAAAAAAGATCATCCAGAATTGTTTCAAAGTAAGAAATTTTGAGGATAACATTTTTTTTAAGGTGGGTGGTAATGTAACACCCTAATTTCTTTTTATTCATAAATTAATTAAATTTTTGTTAATGAGAATATTAAGATTTTGACAGACATAGAAATGATATAATAAAAAAAAATATGAATAGTATTTTAGGCCTCAAGCCTATCAAGTCTAAACTAGAGATTCGAGACCAGAGGTGTCTAAAATTGGGAAAACATGAGAATAACGTTAGAAATAATTGGAAATGAAAATTTCCTACTTAGGATTAATTTTCGGGTAATATCTATTATCTTGGTGTTTCACCTGTTCAATAAAATTTTGGTGTGCGATTTCTAACACCAAAGGCTGGTCAATCTCTACCAAATAATGAAGTTTATCCCTTTGAATGCCAAATGAATGGCTAAGATTTCATCTTGAATGAAAGATCGAATCTTAGCCATTGATATTAATTTCTTTCAATGAAAAGAATTATGCTTAATGATTAACCAATAAGATTACATCTTATAAGATTAAGATGACACACCTAACTTCCATAAAGTCTCCCTCTAAGTTTCGGCCAACAAGAGGAACATCAGAACCTTCATTTCTCTTTTCAAAAACCTTGGCAATCTTGAGTTTCAAGCTCAAAAATCTTAAGCCAAACCTTGTAAAAATCAAAATCTCCCTTCACTAAACTTGTTCTACACTTCAACCTCTACAAGTATAACCGATTAGAATATCCAAATTTCACCTTATTACCTCACTCATCACTGATTAGGGAAGGTTTGACTGTGTTTTAAGAGCTTTGGATTAAAGAACTTCCATCTTGGAGCAAACTAGAGACAGGGTATATTAGCTTTCAAGTGTAGGATTTTTTTTGCCTTTTCTCTTCAAATTTATTTTGATGATTTCAGATTGAGTTAGGTCCAAAATTTTTGGTTGCTTTGGTTGATGATATATGCATATTGATGTATTAATTTTGGTGGTATGTTTGGATGATGCTAGAAATCATTTTTGTGAAGAGATATTTAGAATCATGCTGCTGAATTTCGGCTATTGCATAGGTAGCCACTGATCACGAATTTTCTTAGGGAATTGTGGGTATTTTCGTGAGCTGAAAAAAATATATGTTGAAGTTAACATCATAGGCTAGCTCCACAAATTTTCTTGGGCTCTGATTTTGACTCCTAATGCCTTAAAAAATTAGAACCGAAATGATAGCCATGTTGTCTGGACTATTGGAACTGGAGCTATAAATTTTTGCCAATTTTATTACCATAGCAAATAATTGAATTACCACTTGAAATTTTTACAAAATGTTGACAACATCTTGAAGTGTGATAAGTTTTCTTGTTAGTTGCTAGGGCTAAAAGTTATGCATTTCAGTTTTGAGCTAAGGTTAAATGGTTCTTGAGCACCAAAATTGTCTAATTTTGTTAACATAGTTAAAGAACTCCTTTTGCTCTGAAATTTTTATGGCATCTTATGGACACTTTTAAGTGTCTTGGAGAATTTTTGTGGACAAGAAATCGGGTGTGTAATATAAGAGATAAATCTTGCTACTTGATTTAAAATTCTGTCATGTCAGGAAATGAATTAAGTTCTTGGAATGGAAATAAAATAACTTCGATACAAGCATGAGTAGTCTCAATGCATGTTCTGTTATTTATAAATTCATTTATGAGGAATGGATGAAAAATTTATTGTGAATGAACATTTATATGTGACTTGGGTGTGTCTTGGGAAAAGCTGAATGCTGATGATTAAGTATATGTGAAACGGATCAAGTGAGAAATACAGTTGTGCATACTTTAACATATGGGGAAAATAGAGACAAGACTTATGTTGATTAATAAGGGAAGGCAAAATTAAGGACTTCCCTAGAGGTATTATAAGTCGGTAGACGTATCGGCTAGGAATAGAACTGTGAGATTCGAAAAGGAAATAAAATAAAGTCCGATGATCACGTATAGGAATGAGCTCATGTCCTGATAAGCAATCTATTTCCCATGGTGGAGTTGTCCACTAGAAATACCACTTGGTATAAAGATTAAGTCTTCCCTATGTTAACGAAAAGAGAAAAATGAACGAAATTGGATTCTATGGTTACAAAATAACAATGCATAAAATTATTACTGTGGTTGTATTCTGATTTTACATGATGTACATACTTTAGTATTGATGCATATAATTTTGTATGAATATTCTTACGTGCATAAACTTATTGTTTATATTCTGCATCATGTCTAAGGGATTACCCTGAGAATTTTATAGTATTCTCATCCTACAGTTGCATGTACTTGTATTACTTAGATTCACGGATGTCGTAGGAGTATTCTTCCTTGATTCGCCACGTGGGTATGGCATTACGACCAAGCACTTGATTCCTGTATGCTGTAGGTTACTCACAAGTTCGTGTATATGTGCTTTTTGGCCGTTCCTTCAGTGCATTAGTCTTTATTGCTGAGTTCAACCCTGCTTTTCCCTACGACGGTGTGCCCCTTCATATGGCACATCCAAAGGTATTTGATATCCCAATTGCTCCACCAGCACCTCCTCCAGCAAATGTCCCCTCCTCTTCATCATCATCCTTAGACTGGACCCACTCGAGGGTCCTGACGCCCTAGTGGAGGCGAAACTATCATACCGATGGCCAACGTCTTCCTGTTGGAGGACGTGAAATTTTCAAGGACTCTAAGTTTGTACATAGTAGTATTGTAGTGTTAGGACTTTACCATCTTGCAGACTAATGTACTATTAGATGTTTTTCAGGTTTGTTTGTATCCATATGTGATTTTGTTGAACAGATACTCGTGTATGCTAGGTTTTTAGGCGATGGCTAGGCCTTTTGATACTCATCCCTAATTAGCATGGAAAGTGAAACGACTTAACTTGTAGTGAGATGTGTATAGGTACAAGTTGTGTATGAAGTACTTCCATATATAGACTTTATTTTCTTGTAACCTATGAGTTTAAATTACCTCCTCCTCTCTCATGACTAGTATGCATTGTAGAGAGAAAGTGATATCCTTCTAATTATTATGTGACACTCGAGTAATACATGATAATTAGGAGGGTGTTACACCCTCCTTCCTTCCGCCTCTGGTTATAAGGCATTGCTTAAATTTGGCATTGCCCTTCCCCCAATGGATGACAAGTGATGAAATCATCTACACTTGGGTCCTGTTATTATTCCAACATCCATAAATTGGTGTTCAATTGAGACACACATTTCATCACCATTGGATGTGATGGATGGATGAAAAAGTGGAGGTCACCATTACATCCAACGGTAAAGGAGTGAGTGTCCTAATTTAGGACACCCACTTGCAGGTATTGGAATAACATTTTTTATCTAAACTTTTATGTAAAAAGGGAATAGATAAATTTGGCATCATTCAGTACATTAAGCAACGTGGAAAATAATTTACAGTCAAGCATAGGCAATTATGTTGTTGCTACCCAGGCCTCTCCTTGGATTAAGAAAGGGAGTACTTTGCGGAAAGAGCCTATACAAATTAAGGAAAGAAACAACTATCAAATGTTGTATAGAGGAAAATTAAATTGTTAAATAATTACAATTTAAACTATTTAAAGAAATTAAATTTGCGATCCATTATTGTTGGCATAAATGTGAAAATATTTTAGGTTCTCAAATAAAAAAAATAGTATCTCTACTTTTGTGCAAGAAAATAATAGTTTTTTCTTATAAATAAAGCTTAAAAATTTAGATATATTATTAGTATTAAGATATATATGTGTGTGTGTGTTAGTAAACAAAGTTCATGTTAATAATATATGAAAATTTTTAATCTAATATAAACATAAAAAATATCTACTTTTAATGGTGTACTATATAATTAAATGATATATAATATAAAACATTTGCTGTAATATTGTATAGAAAATAAATCTTTATTTAAAATGCTGCCCCCTTTTTTTTAATCGAAACCACTACTATTTGAATTTCACTGAATCCCAACTAATATGATTTGCATTGGATCAGTGCGTTTTGCTTAATTTGTTGGATTGTTAACAAATCAGTCGAATGAAGGCGTGTCAAGAAACTGTTTCGATAAGATTAATTGATGGGTTAAGCAAATGCAAAACACTATATATCAACCCTAGACAATTATTGATCACTTAGACGTGGTTTGGTATTATATATAGTGGATTTTTAGAGCTACTGTCCTTTTTTTGAATTCTTTGAATGTTGCTCTTAAAAGATCATAGTATTATTTGACCAGAAAAATATATCATAATATTATTATTTGATAAACTAATATAGAAGTTACATTCAATAAGGAGAAGTCACAATAGTAGTATTTGATAAATGTATTATAAAGTTGCTTTTAAAATTTAAAATGACAATAATAGATATAGATATTAAATATGACAATTTCTACTTTTATTCTCATCAAATAGAATAAAATCATATTAATCTTTTAATTTTTTGAGAAAACAATCAACCTCTAAAAAGTATCATATGAGGTGCTATAAAGCATTCTATGAGATGGTCCCAAAACACCAATGATCTTTAAAAGGTAAAAATAAAAGCACCTTAATTTTTTGAGAATTTCTGGTATCCTATAAAATTTATGGATCCTGGTCTTCTAGATAACTTGTGATTGAAAATTTGTCACGTGTCCTACTAACTAAATTTATTAATATTTTAAATATTCATGATTAAATCATAATCCTTTAATTCAAAAGGATACCAATTCTTATGATACTATATCAAAAACCTAATTTTTTTTATTTATTAAACAGGAAAAAATTGACTTATGTTTAGGAAAGTATGCCCTTAAAATGCATTACCAATCCAATCTAAGAAAGGGACTATTATGTAGTTGCAAGTTCCCAAACCATTAAATAGACCGCTTGGATCTCCAGGTTTAACTAGATTAAAGGTTACTAAAAGTGATAACACATGTAATAAAAGACGTGAAAAGTAATAACTGAATGAATAAAAAGGATGGATGTAAACCCTCCTATTTTCTCCAAGCAGAAAAATTAAGGGGTGATTTGGAAGTATTTTTTAATTTTTTGTTTTCTAAAATAGATTTGAAAAACAAGTTGACATTCAATTTTTTAAAATAAAAAATAAAATAAAAGTTTGATAACTTTATTTTATAAACAGTTTTTTAAACATGAAAAACAAATATTTGTTTGAATAACTATTTTAAAAAATAACTTTTAAAAGTAACCAAAAAAAATATTGTTTGTTAAAGAAGTTTTTAAAAGTAACACATTCGAACAAAGGCTCATCAAGATAAACAACTCATCCAAATTCCACCAAAAACATTAGTCTCAAAAAATGAGTAAAAAAAAAGTTAACTTGCATGAAAGATTTAAAAGTGCATTTGCATTTTTTTAAAAGCTAATTTGAGCTTAAAAATAAAAATTAGATGCATAAAAAAAACAATGCAAATTTATCGTTATTGTTGTCAAATCTAAATACAAATGGTTTCACCCGGTACACTTTCTTTCGTTCCATGCGACTATCATCAGGAGGTCCATATGGCACTAGCATTTTTTTCAAGTGGAGAAGCACGAGCATGGGCCAAGCAGGAATTTTTAAGAAGGAGGGAGACCAAATGAATTAACATAAATAAAATAAATTATTATATAAAAAGCATGAAATGAGTCATTATATAATTTTTTCATCTAAATTATTGGTAAATTAGAGTTTGTTTCATTACCAATCCTCTTTTTTATTAATGAATGAGTCAATAGTTTTCTTCTTAGACATCTCTTAGACTCAATAAAAAATTTTAAAAAGAAAGAAATCCTAAAAAAGATATTTTAAAGACATTTATATGTTTCATATTTTAATACCATACATGTAACTAAACTAAAAGACTTTCATAATTTGTTATATATACTACTCCCTCCATTTGATTTTCAGTGAACCCAATTTGTCCAAAATGACTATTATTATAGAATAAAAGTAATATGTGTAAGGGTGATTGACTTTTCTAAGAGGGCCATAATATAAATATACATATAATTATATAATAAAAATACAAAATTTGGGGCCATGGTACCTGTTGAGCCCCCTTGCGTCCTCCATTGAGCACGAGGTGAAGGAAAGTGGAGGAGATAGTTTTCAAGTTTTCCTTTTTCTTAGATGTGGAAGTTGAAAGGCGTTTAAAATGAATAAAATACAATATTCACAATAATGCCACTGTGCATCTACCTTATTTTTAAGATCAAATTTTCAAAAACATCTTTAAAGTGTTTTCTAGTTTTGGTTTTTAAAATCCAAATTTTGTTTTTAAATTTTTAAAATCAAAGTGAATAACTGGCTTAACAGACAAGTTTTTTCTTTTCTTATGTTTTTTCATTTTGAAAATCAAAAATAATTTTTGAAAATACCAATTGAGCTCTCTTCATATATTTAGGATGTACATTTTACCCTACTATTTAAGTCTTTCCCATGCAACCGATTTTACCTCTTCCTTATATTGGAGTATTGGAGAAATTTTGACCAAAATCCCCCATGTAAACTCTAACTTCAACCTTTCCTTAATTTAGAACAAATTAGAGAATGAGATGTCTTTTTCCTATTGGAAGGGGTATATATGCAAGCAAGATATTAACAAGGGGGACCATCATTGAGAGTGAATCATGGGATTGACGAGACGGGTTTTCAGCATGAGCTAAAGGGGAGGCCCTCAAGGTACCGGAGAAATAAGGGCTGGATAAGTGGGACCTGGGTTAACCATCTTGGCTGATACATAAGCCCTCTGGTCTTGAGCTCGAGTGCGAGCAAAGAGGCTAAAAGGTCAAAAATTGATGTCTGCCATTGAATGGAGGTTGTTGTCTACCTCCTCAAATTAGAAATTAATTTATGCTAAGTTGCACAAAGAAAATGTAGTAAAATGACACAATCTAGGTCGTCTCTCAATGAGGCTTTGCCACTTAGTTAGGAAAATTTTGGGGTTTTGAGAATTAAAGCAAGCAATTAAAATTTTAATGATAATAGCAATAATGAAGAAGACACTAGTGTAAGGTATTTCTAGGATTGGAATTAATTATCATTAACCAAATATTGAATCCATTAGTGGCTATTAATAATTAATTATTGGCAATTCTATTAGTGATCAACCGATCTAGAATTTGACCAATGCAAATAACCAATAAATGAGATCTCAATTTAATTAGAAATTACAATGATTTAAAGTACCAATTGCTATAACCTAACCGTCAATCGAAAGGTTAATTTTAATGTTCTCCCTCAAACATAAACCAATGGATCCATCAATTTATGCCCAAAGGGTTTCTTTAACGACAATCACCAATTTAGTTATGTCAATAAAACTTATAGCAATCACCACAATAATTATAAGAATTGAAACTAAAGAATATTGAGAAAACTAATGCATTCAATATAAACAAATGGTCTCAAATATCATCTCAATCCACCAAAATCCCCATACTAGTAAGAAATTCTATTCCTCCATCTCTGAAGATTACAACAATGAATCTAAAAGTATGCCCGAAATTAATAGCAACAATCCTTACTATAATCCACAAAAAGAAGCAAATTCACCTATGGAATCTCTAGAGAGAAGGGTAGAGACGAAGAAAATGTAGAAAAAGATGTATAGAGAGAAGTGGCTGACTAATTGCAAATCTAAAACTGAGTTAAAAACTAGGGTAAAAATCTATGTCGATCCCTTAAATACGCTCTCTAAAATAACCCAAAGTAAGGCAAAAAATAGATTAATTAACTGTAATCCTCCTGTCACATGAGCACTATAGTACTAAATTGAGTGTCGCGGTACTCAATAGTGATTTACACTCTTTAAAGTCATTTTTAAGTGCTGAGCATAACTTCTGGACAAAATCAATGTCTTCATGTATTTGGTTAGTTTTAGCCCCCTAAACATCTGAATTTATCCTTGGCATTAAAATAGCGATTGCAGCCTTTGAATAAGCGTTCCAACGCCACAAAAATCACCTCGATTCTGTAGCTCCAATATAAAAAATATGAATTAGAGGTCAAGCTTGACAGCATCAAAACATCAATAATCTTTAATCTTACAACTCGATTTTCACCAAGATGCTCTTAAACTGGGTTTTGAGCTGAACATGAAAGTTTTAAAGGACTTCTTCAGATTTTTTAAACATCTTTATTTGTCTAAATCCGATCCTTGTAGAGAGAGATACAAATTTTTCATTACAATGCTTTTTGCAAATGAGCTCAATAACTCTTCTATCTAGCTCCCAAATTCTTCCAAATTGATCGCAGCTACAAGCTTCATGCTGAAGTTCCAGCCTTGTTCTTGGCATTTTACGCTCAATTCAAGGCTCTTGTATACAAAAACCGTACTCAAAGAGACAAGTTAAATACAACAGGCTTAATCCAATAATTATTCCAAAATCAGTGCAATCATCAATGATTCTATTAAAAATGCACAATGAGGCACAAATTGTAACACCCTAATATTTAACCCAACACGCCTAGGACGTATTAAGATTAATTATTAGATATTACTTCCTATGAACATCATTTGTGAAATTACTTAGTGAAAAATATGGGAAAAATATTTTTTTTTAAATGAGAGACGTAAAACAAAGTGCGAGTCTTCGTGTACCATATAAAATAAACGAAACGTAAAGTGGAAGAGTAAATAAATCACATCAAAACAAAAGCGTTAAAGGACACCTCAATCATGGAGACAAACATCATAATATTAAACCTTATAGTACAACAACGAAAATATAATATAAAGTCTTACCCATATGAGTGGGCAGAGCTTGCAGATCCAGGAAATATAAAATCCAGGAAAGCATAAAAGGCTAATACATGGACCCAACCCGCCAAAAGATACTACCAGCTTAAACAATCCTCCCTCTATAAGCTTCCAGACGACACTACTCCTCGGGCGGGATGTTGCCCCGAACTGTCGAAGCTCCTTGGATGTGGCCCAACGAAGAGGGGCGTGGGCATGCGGTCGGCGGAGCGACGTGGCCACACGCCTCATAGGCCTCGGCTAGAGACCATGTCCTCGCTACCTCTCTGGTGGCCAAAGGCACCAAAGGGGCGGAATCCTCTGAATAGGGATGGGGTGAGTCCTCGGGGGGTCCTCCCACAACGACGTATGAGGGGTACGTCTTGGATAGTCAACACGCTGAAGATGATGGTCGAGCCGCGTTCTCTCATCACGGGATCGCGTCCTCTCAAAAATCATATCATCGCCATAGGGAGAGGTCGGGGTAAAGCGGAAACTGGAACCGGAAAAGTAACAGGCGTCCCATGAATGCAAAAATGTGCACGCAAGCGACCCTCGAAATGATAGGACTGATGATCCGGGTCATAATGCACCTCCCACACGGGGTGTGAACGAAGATCACGAACGACGTCATCGAGGTCTGAAGACGTAATGGAAAGAGAAACAAAGAGAGGGGTGAGAATCTTGCTAAAGAATCTCAGTAGGGGAAAACCTCCTATCCTAATGTCATCGTTTACGTCCCAGGAATCTTGGGTTTATTATAAAAAGGTTACACATGCAAAGGTTCGTTATGAGGTTTTCATAAAAGATAATTATCCAAGGTCCGTATCTTTTATAATGAATCTTTAATGCATGTATGCATCATAGTAGAACATGTATGCATGGCAATACTTAGCATTAATAAAACATATCATCAACAATTAAAATCACACATAAGTGGCATGTAACTTTCCATGATCAACCTTCGCTCTCATAAGCATGATATTTCTCATATTTCCTCATTTCTCAACTTGTGACATCATGATTTTCAAAACAATAGTAACCGACCCTGATACTAGGCTATGAGCTCATACCTTAACTAGTCATCACTAGTTCTTACTTATCCTCTTGATAAGCGAATCATAATCATAATCATAATAACAAAACCCGACTCCTAGAGTACGAGGGGGACCTAAGAAATCACCAATCATGGGACTTTCTTCCTTCTCTGAAACGCATCAATTGGTTAAGACCAGTGACTTTGTCCGCTTTGGCATGCTAATGTCGATGCCCTCACAGTTTGACCTTTTCCTCACCGTAGCAGGAGAAGTACGTCTAAGTCTGAAACGCATCATCTGGTTAAGACCAATGACATTGTCCGCTTCGATATGATCCCCACGATCATACCCTCCACGGGTTTCCTTTCTCCTCACCGTAAGGAGAAATACGTCTCGGCATGTCACATATAAAATCTTTCTTTTCAAAACTTTCTCAAGTCCCTCAAATTTGACGGAAATTTGGCATAACAACTACATTCCGAATTTCCTCAAATTTGAGTCATGCCACATAACTCAATCACACATATCATTCTCATGGAACTTCCTCAATTAATAACTTTCTAGTTCATATGAGCATATTCTTCTAACTCATTCATATTTTGAAACCTCATGCATCTCAAAACATGGCACAACACTTCATCACATCAACATGCCAATTATACACATAAAGTTTCATGCTCAAGATGTTAATATAATTACATCATTAAGAATATGCTCACCCGTCCTTATGCTCACATCACACCTCCTATCTCATGGTACTTTATGCTCTGGCCCTTACGGTCTTAAACTTGTGTTCCAATTATCCTA
The DNA here is from genome assembly GCA_030441495.1 of Dalbergia oliveri. Taxonomy (NCBI): domain Eukaryota; kingdom Viridiplantae; phylum Streptophyta; class Magnoliopsida; order Fabales; family Fabaceae; genus Dalbergia; species Dalbergia oliveri. Next base: position 1,297,909 of record JAMLFY010000005.1, on the reverse strand, counting down.
ACCTTCATCATGAATTTTTATAACACCTAAGGGATCATTACCTATTATTCTCACTAAGATTTAAGCTTACTAAAATTTCATACAGCATTATGCATTTTGGGCAGAAAGTTTACCTCATGGTTACGGGGTTCTAGAATTTCCATTTAGACCCTTTTTAAGATCCGTCTTTGCCTACGGCTCTATAATTAACTCCTAAACCAATTATGAAGGATTCCTACACATGTTCACTAATTATAAACCAATTTCCTTAGTTTTAAACATGGTGGAAGCAGAATGCATATTTTATGCATTTAGGTGTTGTAGAATTCTCATTTTAATCCTTTCAAGTTACTTATTCTTTTCTAACTTCCCTAATTCGATCCTTGCTTCACTCAAACATAATTTTACACATTTTAACACCATAAAACAGTAATTATATAGTGGCCAAACATCAAGGGCAGAACCAAATCATAAGCTTCATAGAATCACATAATCTCATGAATTAAAATGCATGCAAGTTGCTAGTTTCTCTTGGAATCATTTTAGGAACTCAAAACTCTTTTAGAAACCAATTAATCTTATTGCAATCATAAAAATATATGCTAGGTCAGTAGCTAAATTATTTAGCTCAAGGAATGAACTTAAAACATAAAACTTTGTTCATAAAGTTCCTTGAGTACATCTAAGTTTAGAAAAATTCTAAGACTTAGACTATTGGCACTTATGATTAGAGGAACTCATCCAAGTCCATCATCATCACCACAAGGCCAAAATGGCATCCCTTTAAATGCCTCCATTTTCTAAAACTTTATGCAAGATACTTGGGCAAGTCTTTGAGCTCTAGGATTACTTAGGTGATGACATAAACTTAAACATAATATGCACTTATTTTACTCTTCATTAGAAAATAAAGTGAGTGCACAAAATAAACATGAGATGCAACCTCATTATTATCTTTAAGTTTAAGTGATGACTTGAAATATAAATATGAAATGCAAGCTTGGAATTTAAACATGATTATGCAAGTCCATTTAATTATTCTTGAGAGTTTAGTGATGACATCAAAGTAAACATGCAATGCAAGACATAAACATAAACATGAGTGCACTTCCATTTTATCTTATTAGAGCTCTTACAAGACTTTAAAGGAACTTTACAACCTTAACCCAATATGCATCTTAACAACATAAAGTGAGCTTTAGAGTTTTTTGCACCAAGACTTCAAAGAAGCCTTTGGTTTTGAACTTCATCATCAAGCTCAAGAAAATAGACACAAAACTCAACACTTTGTCTAAACAAAATACAAAGAACTAAGTCATATTCTTTATTTTATTGCTCATGGGCTTCAATCTAGAGTAAAACTCTTAGAACGGCCGACCAACTTTAAGGTTGGCAAGGGTAAGCTTATAGCTCTTTGAAAACATGTGATTAATTTTCTTAACAAAACTTTTGTGATCTACATAACATTTTTAGCAAACTTTGTTCAAGTGAAAACAAAGGAAACCGAAATATTTCAAAGGAAAAAGGCAAAGGAAGCCGAAGCCATTCAAGAAAGAAAGGAAGAGAAACCGAAAATGAGATCAAGAAAAGAAAGAAATCAAGCATGTATGGTCCAAGACCAAGTTATTTCAAGCTTTAGAGGTTTCTCACATGACAACAACAAGTCATTATCTTGAAACCTCATCATCAAGCTAAAGTTCTTTGAGCAATAAGGCTCTAAGGCTGAAAAGGTTTCTCACATGACAACAACAAGTCATTATCTTGAAACCTCATCATTAAGTTAAAGTTCTTTGAGCAACAAGGCTCCAAGGCTGAAAAGGATAAAGAGAGAAAAAGAGTTTGAAACTAAGAGAAAACTAGAACTTTCTTGAAGAAAACAAGCAAAACTTTAAAACAAAACCCCTACCTAAGGAAGTCTTTGAATAAATGAAAGGAAGCTTGAGTTCTTAAAGAGTTGAGAAGACAAAATCTCCTCTTGGATGTGGGTATGTGTTTCGGCCAAGAGAGGGAACTCAAGGGGGATGATTTTTCCTTGAGTTTCTAAGCTTGGGAATGGAAAGTTTAAGTGTTTGAGAGATGGTTTAAGGTGAGGGAGTGGTGGTTTGTGGTTGTTTGTGGTGGTGGAAAGGTTCTTTGAGGGAAGGAAATAGAAGAGCAAGATGAAGAGAAATTGAGAGCAAAAGGAAGAAAATGCAAGAAAGCTTGAACTTGGCAAAGCTTCTAAAGTGTAACCAAGTTCTTTCAAGCTTGGTATTTATAGAAAATTTTGCACAATGGTGGCTGCCAAAGGAGAAGGCTGACGGCCTCTTGGCCATTTGGGGATGAAAATATCTCTTTGATTGGTATGGGCAAGACATGGGCAAAGCATGGTTGAAAGCATGGCTAGGTATGGCTTAAGGTATGGCTTGAAGTATGGCCTTTGAGTGAAGAAAATTCAACATGTGACACTCCTTGAAAGGCCATGCATTTGGCCAGAATTTTAGCCAAGAGGGAGGTTAATTTGCTCATGTAATTGTGTTTTAGTGATGTGTTTAGGTGTTTCTTTGATTAAGGTTTTGGTTAGGAGTTGTAAGAAAGTGTTTAGGTGAGGTAATGACCTAATTAAGGTTGTCAAGACTTGATTAGGAGGGTAATCTTGCTAGATTAACAATTTAAAATCATTCTTTTGGTCAAATGAGGTATGACATAATTCTTTAATTTAAGGAATTGGAGAGAGAAATACTATTCAAGATTCCATGACTAGGAATCTTGAATTAAAGAATGCAATTAGAGTTTAACTAAGCAATCTTAGGTTCTAATTAACCTTAATAAATTATTTTGACTCTAGATTAACTATTGAAATAAATTAATCTTCGATTAGAGCCTAATATTGCTTAGGTTTGCTTAATTGCGTCATTAGGCTCACTATACATTGTTCTAGGGGCAAAATGGTAATTTTACACTAAAACTGTCCGGACGTCCGCAACTAGATAACAAATATTACTCATAAACATCATTCCAAACTTCCTAGAAAAGTTTTGGGCTCAAACGGCACCTTTACAGTGTAAAACATAGAGTATTTTGGTCATTTTAAGGAAAGTTAGAAAATGAATTTTCACCTTGGATATCAAACATAACAATTATAATCTCCTTCAAATGTTGAGTTGACCCATTCAAGGCGGTAAACTGCCTAAATTGGGTAAAAATGACCTTAAGGCATTTTGGTCATTTGCACTCAGAAAAATAAAGACGTACACAAATCAAAATCCTAATTAATCACATCAATAATATAGTTAAACTCATGCAAAAAGCTAAGAATTAGAAGTAAAATAAGTGGCATGAATGCTTCTTATCAGCCATCTCAATTTATATAAAAAATACACAAATTTGGGCTTTAATCTCTATTTATTTTTTTTAGTTTTGGTCAAAATATTTTAAAAATTATTTGGTCTTAGTCTTTATCGTTAGTCAACATATGCCCAATGCTAAGCTATCTAATAGAATTAAAGCACGTTATATAATCCTAAATAACAGCTAGTAATCCTAGCTATATGCCACATCATAAGTTTATATGTCAAAATTTTTACTCAATAACATATTTTTTACCCTTCTAAAATAGGAAAAAAAATTAATTACGAAAATAAAATTGTGCAAACATTGATTACAAATTTTTCCCTGTTTCAAATTTATTGCATGAAATTGTTCAAAGTTCTAACAATTTCAATTTGAATGGATTTCATACATATTTAATTCGTGTATTTGAAATCATTGGAAGTTCAAAAAAATTTCAATAATAAAACCAAAATGACGTAAATCTTGCAAATAATGTTATCATCATTATATTTTCATAAATAATGATTTTTTATATCTTAAATGTGTAAAAAATTTCTCAATAAGTCATTATACTAGCTTGATAGCTTATCTTGTCCGACTTAATAATTCATTTTAAAATAGGATTTTGGCAGACGAGATTATTATAATATACCATGTAAGATTAGTGATTGTCATGTGAGATTTGATGATGTAGTCTTCTGCTAACTAACTTTGTTATTTGACATAGATAAATGAAAAGTAAACACTAAATCAATCAGTTTTGAAAATATTTGAATCATGATCAATTTTTTTTAAGGTCTAAAATCAAAATTTGTTTATCTTTTTGGGAAAAAAAAACTGAAGCCTACATTTTCTAATTCACATAATTTAGTAATTTCTTTTTGATTCCATCACAATTTATTAATTTTATACATTAGTTGTTTTGTCTCTTTAGTAATTGTTCACGTTCTTAATAAAATATAAACGAATCCATCAATATACATGTCGCAATATGATTGAGTATTAGTAGTTTGTGAAGACAGGTCTGTCAGATTAACACACTTTCCATTTCGATTTGTTTATCTTGTTCTGAAAATTAAAAAAAAATGGTTTTATACAATAATAAAATCGGGTAATTACATGCAACTGCTCTGTATACAGCACCACATTCAAAGCATCTTTCCAATAATAAAATCACACAAACCTGCAAACCAATAATAGACCCAGCAATATTAAAATGGTCAGACTGGAAACCAGAAATCTTTTGTTAAACCCTGTAAACTGGATTTTTGCTAACAACCTCTCATAGAAAAGATTAGTTCAATATCTCAAGAGTATCTTTTCCAAACCTGAACTCCATCACAATGCCCTTTTCTTATTCACAAAATTAATTATAAAGGTTGTGAATTTATAAAGCTCAATGATTCATTGGGCCTAGTCAGAATTTCACCACCGCCAACCTGGGATTCTTTTGATGCTCACATATATTAATTAAAAATTATGTGTTTTCTTTGAAAGGGGTGGTTCTAACTTATGACCTCTGATCCTCTATAACCTTTAGTCCTCTTCGCTTGGACTTCTTTATTTTATGCAGTAAAAAAATAAAAGGACATAGAAGCTTCTGCTTTGGTGAACCTCAGAAAGTTACAGGGGGAAAACCAAGAAAATGCCAGAAATTGTGGTTGACCACAGCTCAAGTTAACCAAATGTCCTAATCATTCAAATTAGAAATTGTCAGACGAAAAAAGAAAAAGACCCCACTAATACAGCTGGTTACCAACACAAGCGAGAATCATATCCACCAGATTACGCGATTTAGCAGAAGTTAATTGACATGACCTTTAATGAGATTTTAACGAAGACCCACGAATATTTTTAGTGGATTGATGTGATGTATGAATTGTATAAAGCATGCAATAATAGACAAAGTGAGGAGGACTAATGATAACTGGTAGAAAAAACTTTCTTTAATTAGCACTATATCATACAATTGGTGCCATAATAATGAGAATTTGCACCAAGGGAATACAGAATCGGTTCTAAAGATTTTACAGTGAATAGTTTTACAAGAAAAGAAAAAAGGCCCCAGAAGACCAAAGATTAAAATCATGGTCAGAAGAAAAGAAAAGAAATGGAAAACATAAAGACAAGAAAAGGCTTCTATAAGACCTAGTGAGTAATGGCTTAATAATTCACGGGGTTGTTGGAATTAAATCTCTTCTTGTTGTGTAAAGTAATCTTCCTGTTCCTCCGGGCTTCAATTCAGGCGTAATGAATGGTGATTGGTGAGCAGAGTTTAACTTTCATAGGGGTACTTGATTTGAAACTGCATTGACAAAAAATGTATTATAATCATCAATTTGCTGGGCCTAATGAAAATGATGTCTCATTAAGATATATGTAACTTATAATCTTTTTCTTGTTTTTATTACCGTTGAAACTCGGGGATTGTATTGGTGTTTTCCTAATTGCAGTTTGTCCAAATCCCATCTGAACAATGGCGTGCAGGTCATCCTCAGAAAATGTCATTGGATACTGGAAATCATTGGATAAGAAGAGTTAGAGAAAAGTGCATGACACTGCAGATGAAAGGCACCATTATTTAATTAATTTCTTTTTAGGAGAAACTAGAAGAAATTGATTACCTGAGAGCCACCTTCATTATTAAATCCATTTAGGGGAGGTAACTGCATGCCAAGGTTTTGGCACAGACCAGTATCTAATGGGTCCACTGAGCTGTGGGTCACAGTTCCATTAGGAATGTCATTGTGGATTGCTGGGTTTTGCTGGCGATGTTGCCCGTAAAAGGCTGTTGCAGAGGAATCTAGTGGGAATATTGGGCGTGCCAAAGAATTATTTGATTGAAATATCTGAAATCACCAAAAAAGCCAACAAATCCCAACTCGGTTAAAAAGCAAGAATTTCTTTTAGCCGAAAAAGCAAGCCCATTGTCTAGAGCCCTGAAAACTTACATCTTTTGAGATTAGACTTTCAATACTAAAATCCAGCCTGGTGTTGACGGAAGCCAATTTCATAGACAGGAACTGCCAACAAGGAGAAGCATACTTAATGAGCAAGAAAAATAAACATTATGACCATCATTTGTGGATGCTTATTGGCTCAGGCTGGTTTACCTCAACTTGACGCTGCAATGACTGCACATAGTTTATAATTTCATCAAGCATAAGTGCTTTGCCAGTGACCTACAAGGAATAATTAATCCACAACCAGATTAGTAAAGAAGCACATTTATGCACACACAAACATACCTAATTTTGAATTTTCTGAGTTGGCTTAGCAGCACACCTTATTGCAACCTGGAACTAGATCTTGGAGAAGCTTCATCCTTTCACTAATTTTCTCCCTCCGAACCTATTTTATAAAGTTAGTTTATACGTCAGAATAAAAGTCCACACATGTTATTTTGTAAGTGTCATTAAGAGAAAAAGAAACAAATGAAAATAATTCTTACTCTTTCTGCAAGACTATGGCTGTCAGTGGCTTGACCTCTTCTTGCTCTAACATGAATGTAATCCTTTGAAGGTTCAGTAGGTTTTGCGTTACTCTTGTTTTGTTTCTCATCACCGGCATTACTGGTTCCCTCTCCGGTCTCATCCTCTGCCTTCACAGGTCCATTGTCATTTCCCTCACCCTCATTGACCTTGCCGCGCTTTGCATTTAAGTCTTCACTGGCTTCAGCAGCCTGTAGTGAAAAGACCCATTGGGATTTAAGCAATGACCGTCAGAATTGAAACTGTAAAAAAGGGAGGAACAAAGGACAATTTTGACATAAAAAATCTTTACCGTGGGAGGATTATTAGTGGGAGTTGAAGTTTCTTTGGCTTTTCCTTTGGAAGAAGCTTTTCTCTTCCTGGAATTCACATAAAGGGAAGGTTTCATCCCACTGTCTCCATTTGGGGTTTGCTCAGAGATTGTGGATTCCTCTTGAGAGTTAGTCACTTCCACTAGGTCCCTTAGTGGAGAATTCTTGTTTCCCTTTTGAGATCCAAGCACTTTCAGCGATGGGCTACTCGAGACCCTGGGAAGCTTGCCATTTTCCATCAATGGAGCTGATCTCTGAATCAACTCAGCATTGTTCAGCCCCAATTGGCTGGTCCTGCCATTACAACTCCTGCTTCCAAAGCAAGAGAACTTTGCAGCTCTGTCTGCAAAGCCAGGATCAGTTGAGAATTCTGCCACGCTGGAATTTAAGGCCATTGATTTCCCCAAACTAGGCAAGCTTTCTTTCACCAAGTGGCTCATCACTGCGGGGATGTTGTTCTTGACCTTTGGAGGAGAGCTCATAGGGGTGCTGTAGCATGAATTATTGGTGCTGTTGCTGCCATTCATGTAGGAAGATGCACCAACCAGAGGCTTAGAGTGAGGTGAGATCTCATCAGAGCTACCACCAATGTTGCCCAATTTCCCTATCAGTTCCCTGATGACAAAATTCTCATTGGACATGTTGGAATTGGAAGCTGCGGGGGACGACACCATTGAACTCAGTGCTGAATCAAAATGGAGGCCATGATCCGTTGGCTTCTCCCATGTGAGATTGTAGAAGCAGTCTTGGGTCTGCTCAGATGAACAATTCAAAACCGTTGCTTGAACGTCCATGGGAGATGATGACAGTGAGTGCCAAGTGGACATTGATTGAGGCGGTGATGGCTCAAAATGCAGCTGAGTTGGTACACCGGCATCGAGAAAGAACTGATTTTCCATGAAGGGAAATTAAAGTGAGGCAGATCAAGGACAGAACAAACCAGAAGTTGAAAGAAAATAAGAATGGTGGGAAGTTGGAGTTGTTTATATCAAGTTCAATGAATGTTGTGTCCCCGACACCAAAATGGTTGTGAATTTCATTAGAGAAAAGGAAGAGAGTGAATTGGAATTAGATGGTGGAATGGAGTGATCAATGAAATGGGTCAATTTGGTGGGATTTGAGTTGAAAGGAAAAAGTGGTTGGGTGTGGAAAGGGAAATGTGTCCGGTAAATAAAGAGCTAAGCAAAAAGAGCCGAAGGGGATAGATGGGGATGGAATAGGGGGCTAAATAGAGATAGAGTCATAGAAGAGTTGAGCCCAAGTTCTCTACGATTGACCTTTGTTATTTTTTTAGTGTTGTTTATGATACTTGGCAGTATCGTTATATTGGATAGCAGTCGTCTTATTTTATTTTATTTATTTATTAATTATTATTATTATTATTATTATCTTTTTTGGTGTCTTTCGGGTCATAAGTTGGAGTATTAGACTATTACATCTCCGTAAAAGACGGACGAGTGTGTTTGCCGGGCCTTGGACGTCGAAATACCGATGTCTCCTTTCCTTTCTTGAAATAAGCAGTCATACTAAGACCTTTCAAGAGAAATACATAGGTATATTGAAAGCAAGAAATATCACTTGTTCTAATTTATTTATTGATTGACATATAAATTTTATGGATCATTATTATTCCACTTCACCTATATTTTAATACAATAGTTAATTTGTTAATCAATAAATGGAGTAGAGCAAATATTTTGATTCCTTTAAGAGTACCTAAGAATTTTTGACCTTGCAATGCATTCGCCAAGATACTCAACCAAACAAAGTCATTCTAATCCTTCCTTCCCTTTGAAGAAATTTTTAGGTGATGCAGCTGAGCAACAACACTTAAAATTTAGAAAAATACTCAATTTAATCCCTTAAAATAATTAAGTTGCCCAATTGGGTTTTGTAAGTCCAATCCTTTTGTGTCCCTTATGGATTGATGGTACAAACCAACAGTTCTTCATGCTTGTCCTCACTCACACTTCCTAAACTTCCCAGGAGGTCACCGTCCTAAAATTACCAGAAGTCAAGCCCTTTTGTAAGTTTTCGTGATAGGCTAAAAAGAAAGATGCATCTTTGTGGCATAGGTAGTCCAATCAATTCATATAAGCCTTTTAAGATACCATATAACTCAGATCCCTCTCATTCGGGTGTGTAATCGGTTCATTCACGTACCGCTCCTGGAGGCAGAGTCGCTTGTCCGTGTCTCTCAGCGATACTCCCTCCTCGTCCTGGCGTTACATGCCCACCACTTCGCTTGGTTCATCCCGAAACCACACCATACTTGGAGAAGTGAGGCTCTACCATTTGTAACATCCCCGCCTTTATGGATTGACGATCCCCAACAAACAAGGTTCTTCAGCTGTTGTCCTCACTCACACACTTCCTGAAAACTTCCGAAGTCACCCATCCTAAAATTACCCCAAGTCAAGCACGCTTAACTGGAGTTCTTTCGTGATAGGCTACCGAAAGAAAGATGCATCTTTGTGACATAGGTAGTACCAATCAATTCATATAAGCCTTCCTTAACTGTATAGTCCCATCCTATACCTAGGATCCCTCTCATTCTGTGTGTAATTGGTTCATTCACGTACCCTCGCTGGCAGGCCGCTCCTTGTCCGTGCCTCTACGCGATTACTCCCTGCCTAATCCCGTTACACTGGGGGTCGACCATGACCTAATAAATGAGGTGGTGACCAGGGTGTGTAATCGGAAGTCTCGAGATAATAACGAGTGAGTATGTGGAAACTGCTAAGCTTGCGACGTGAATGCTCGAAGCAAGATCATCTGGGAAGGGGGAGTGGGGAGAACCAACTGAAATAGGATGCGTAAAGGGATGATCCATAAAGACGTACAAACGAACTATACAATGACCCACAAAATGATAGGACCGGTTATCGGGTCATAGTGTATTCCCCACGTAGGGCATCAACGAAGATCATGAACGTTGCTCAACACTAAAAACGAGATGGAAAGAAAGAAGAGAGAATGAGAAACTTATAAAGAATCTTAATAGGGTTTTCACCTTCTAATACATTGTGTCATCATCATTGTCCTCAGAAATCTGGATTCATTATGAAAATGTGAGCATGCATAAGGTTCATTTATTAATTTCCAAATACCTTTAGCCGAGGTCTGTGTTCTTTTAGCATGAATCTCAATGTCATGGATGCATCATATTATGTCATGAATGCATGTCAATGCCATATGCCAATTTATAAAAATATCACAACCAATGTGCATGATGCAATGAACATAGATATTTCTAACATGATTTCTCCTCATTTTTCTTTTAGGTGACTTAAATTTCTTATTCTCTTTTCCTTAGGGCCGCCTTATATCTTCTTTCTTCTTGAGAGTTCTAGGTTATGAGCTCATACCTAACTAGTCGTCACTAGTTTATACTTATCCCCTGGATAATCTAAAATTCTCAACTCCCAAAGTGCGGGTTAGGGGACATAGGAACATCTTTCATAACCATTAATTCCTGAGTCTAAAGGGTCATTTTGGATCACATCTCATAACCTTTAATTCTGGAGTCTAGAGAATCATTTCCATGTGTCTTATATCATCTTTATTTTAGCATGTTCATTAAAGTGCAAACCTAAGCATTATATCATTATAACTTATGAATTCACATTTCATGCTCATAGAAACACATCAACTATGCATCTCTAAAATCTCAATCATAATTGCAACTCGGCATAACATGATTTGCATAGGCATGCTATTATCAACATCTTATTGAAAGGTAAACATGCTCCTACCCATGGAAATCAGAGGACGGCTCAGCTAATGTACATGCTATGCTTTATGAAGATATACATAATGCATCAAAGGTCATCACAAACACAATTCTCATTTTCAATCTTGAGTTATTGGTAATTACTCGTTAGCCTTTAAATAGGTCAAAGCTATAAATTGGTTTAATCTAACACTTGTAATTATCATTTTATGCCTCAAGGAGACCAATAGTGATTATTACAATAATTTTCACTAACATTTAGCCTCATGAATAGTATCAAATAACTTTGAGCAATATTAAAAAAATTAAATCTTAAGTGTTCTAAAAATTGCATTTTTGACCTTTCTGAAGGCTTTTTCTACTAAAATTAATTATTACACTAGTTATTACCAATTCTTACACAATTAGACAATTCCAAACAACATTATATATAAACTAATAATCCCAATCAGTAACCAAAATTTACATTTCTAGAAGCTTTCAAAACCACTTTTGCACATTTCTAGTTACTAGTCTTACCTAATGTGTCAAGAATGATTTTTACAACAACTAATAGTAATTTCACCATTCTAAGCCATTCCAAACAGCGTATTACAGAATTTATAAAAGCACATCAAAATCCTTTATTTTAATTTCTAAGAACTTGGAAAATTGTGTCATAATTCATTTTAGTTACTAGATTTTCTTAAAATTATTTCAAGGCATTGAAAACACATGAAGCCTTAACATAACGTAAAACTCAACTCTAGACCTATTATCATTATAAGGCCGAAATTATATGTTAGAAGTATGTCCATGGTTAAAATTTTCATTTAAGATAAAAGGAGCAAGTCTTGAGCTTTAGAGATTTAGGTGATAACTAGAATTATAAACATGCTATGCAATCTCATTTTTAATCTTGGTAATTACAAGGTGATAACTTTGGAATATAAATATGATATGCAAGGCTTGAAATATAAACATGATGTGCAAATCCATTTCCTTATCTTAAAGATTTAAAGTGATGACTTGAAATTTAAACATGATATGCAAGACTTGGAAATTTAAACATGATATGCAAGTCCACATTATTATCTTCAAGAATTAAGGTGATTGTTTGAAATATAAACATGATTATGCAAGGCTGAAAATTTAAACATGATATGCAAATCCTTGTTATTATCTTCAAGAATTAAGGTGATTTCTTGAAATATAAATATGATTACGCAAGTCTAGAAATTTAAACATGATATGCAAATCATTATTATTATCTTCAAGAATTAGTGTAACACCTTAACTTTTAACCTCATATGCTCGAGTCGCATTTCGGTTAATTATTAGTTGTTACGTCTTTGTTTCATATTTTGACTTATCTTTTAAAATACAAGTAGGAAATATGAGTAAATTTTTCTTTTTAAACTTAAAACTTAAATGCGAGCCGTGCTTACGCATAAATACCGATTAATGCACATAAGACATAGCAACCAAATGCACGTTATCATAGCAATCATAAATAAACCCAGAGTAATCACAACATTATGGTAGTAGATTATAATCATAACATAACAATGATGTCCTTATAAATATAAGGACACCTAGGGGTATCAATTACACCAAACAACTTTAACTAAAATAGAAGGAATATTAGCAAAGCCAGACTAGTCTTCATGCTTCCGCCCCCTGATTTGACTAGATAATGTGATTCCTATGCCCGCGCCTCAAGGAAGATCACAAACATCCGCATCAATCTTGTATGGAGACGACACGGAGGAAAAACAAAAGGGGTGAGAATACTTATAAGATTCTTGGAGGGCTCCCCAACTTTAACACAAGTATTATTGTCGTCGCCCGCCACTTTGGGTTTCATTATGAAGAGGTGTACATGCATAGATTTAGTTTTATTTTTCTCAGATCCTATTATCCGAAGTGGGTTTCTTTTAGCATGAGTCTTGATGGTATGAATGCAACATATTTTATGTACGCATGACAATGCTTGAGCATGACAGCCACGTACTCAACATATATTACTTAATCATAAGCACCAATGGAATAATCATGAAACTTATGCATGTGCATCTTTTGCTTTATCGTATTCAAACTCTTCGAGTTCCTTTCTTAACTTTTTCCACCCTCATACTCATCACCAAAAGTCCAACCAACATGCCGTTGTAACGAATTTCTACTGTTGAGTACAAATGACCAAAATGCCTCTAAGGTCATTTTCCCTAATTTGAGGTAAACCCGAAATCCTTGAATGGACTCGATGTTTAAAGGGGATTATATTGTTATGAATGATATCCAAGGTGAAAATCTCGTTTTCTGAACTTTCGGCTCAAAATGACCAAAATACCCCTTGTGTCTACACGGGTAAAAGGTGCCGTTTGAGCCAAAATTTTTCCAGAAGTTTAGAATGATGTTTTTAAGTAATGTTTGATGTTTAGTTTGCCCGAAGGTCCGTTTAGTGCAAAATTACCATTTTACCCCTAGAACAGTGTACAGTGAGCCTAATGACGCAATTAAGCAAACCTAAGCAATATTAGGCTCTAATCGAAGATTAATTTATTTCTAATTAATCTAGAGTCAAAATGATTTGTTAAGGTTAATTAGAACCTAAGATTGCTTAGATAAACTCTAATTGCATTCTTTAATTCAAGATTCCTAGTCATGGAATCTTGAATAATGTTTTTCTCTCCAATTCCCTAAATTAAGGAATTGTGCCATACCTCATTTGACTAAGAAAATGAATTTAATTTGTTAATCTAGTATGACCACTCCCTAATCAAGTCTTGACCTTCCTAATTACCTAATTACCTCACCTAAACACTTCTTACAAACTCCTAATCAAAACCTTAATCAAAGAAACACTTAAACACATCCTTAAACCACAATTACATGAACAAAATCCCTTCCCCCTTGGCTGATGTGTTGGCCGAAATCTCCCCCTAAAATGGTGCCACATGTTGATTTTTGTTGTACTCCAAGCCCATGCCTTAGGCCATACCCAAACCCATACCTCACCATACCTTGCCCATGCTCTCTACCATACCAATCAAAGAGATATTTCTTCTCTTCCTCCTCAAATGGCCGGAACTTCCTCCCTCAAAGGCCATCCATGAGCTCTCCATCTTCTATAAATACACTAGCTTGAAAGCCCTTAGAATCCTTTACACACTTGAGCAAACTTCAAGCTTTCTTCCCAAACACAAAGAGCTTCTTTTCTCTCCTCCTTGGCCGAGTTTTCCAAGATTCCAAGAAGGATTTCCTTCTCTTTTCCTCTCAAGAAACAAAGCTTTCCTTCCTCTCTTCAAGACTTCTTTAGGTAGGGGTTTTGTTTTAATGTTTTGCTTGTGTTCTTAGAAGAAGTTCTAGTTTTTCTCTTGGTTTCAAACTCTTTTCCTTCTTTCTTTTTCATTTCGGCCAAGAGGCCATTTTATAAGAATAACATGAGCTTGATGATGAGGTTTCAAGATAATGACTTGTTGTTGTCATGTGAGAAACCTCTAAAGCTTGAAACAACTTGGTCTTGGACCATACATGCCTTGATTTCTTCCTTTTTCCTTGATAAAGTTTGTGGTTTTCTTTTCTTTTCCTCTTCATGATTTCGGTTTCCTTTGCTTTGGTTTGAATAAAGTTTGCTAAAAATTGTAAAGTAGAGCACAAAAGTTTTGTTAAGAAAATTAATCCTAAGATTTCAAAAAGCTCTAAGCTTACCCTTGCCAACCTTAAAGTTGGTCGGCCGTTCTAAGAGTTTACTCTAGATTGAAGCCCATGAGCAATAAAATAAAGAATATGAGTAGTTCTATTTATGTTTGTTTTGTTAAAGTGTTGATGTTTTTGGTTTTAATCCATTTTCTTGAGCTTGATGATGAAGTTCAAACCAAAGACTTCTTTGAAGACTTGGTGTTAAGAACTCTAAAGCTCACCTTCCATTGTTAAGATACATGTTGGGTTAAGGCCTTTGATGTTCCTCTAAAGTCTTGTAGGAGCTCTAGTTAAGATAAAACAAGTTGCATTCATGTTTAAGTTTATATCTTGCATCTCATGTTTATTTTGATGCCATCACTAATCTCATAAGAATAAATGAAATGAACTTGCATTATCATATTTAAATTCCCAAGCTTGCATTTCATGTTTATATTTCAAGTCATCACTTAATCCTTAAAGATAATAATGAGGTTGCATCTCATATTTATTTTATGTCTCACTTTACTTTGTAATGAAGAGTAAAATGAAGTGCATAGCATGTTTAAGATTATGTTATCACCTAAATACTCTAGAGCTCAAAGACTTGCCCTAAGTATCTTCAAAGGGGATCTCTAATAAAAAAAAAAGATGGATGTTTTAGTATGATTCAATGATGGTTTGATTTTGCAAAATGTATGGATGATTTCAGGAAAATGTTGGAAAAACTATTTTATGAGGTCTCAAGGTGTTTAAATAGTTTGGAATGTGTCAAAAATCATGTTTTCTCAAATTCCGAGGTTCTGGTAATCGATTACTAGCTTATGTAATCGATTATAAAGGGTTTTGAAGGACTTTTGGTTTGGTAATCAATTACCAGAGACAATGTAATCGATTACCAAGGCTTTCTTCATGCCCAGAACCTGTCCCTAAAACTCTGTAATCGATTACCTGTTATGTAATCGATTACTCTGATGTTCTTTATTTTTCGGAAATAGATTTAACCTAAGTAATCGATTACCATTATATGTAATCGATTACCAGGTTGTTTTGAACCCAGAATAAATTTAGCTCCTGGTAATTGACACATGTAATCGATTACCAGAACACCTTTTTGCTCCTGAAAGTGTCCCAAGAGAAAACTAGCAACTCGTGTGCACTTATAACATGAGTTTATGTGATTATGTGTGATGAACATTGTTGGTTTCTGTCTTATCCTTGTGGCCACTGTATGAATTCTATTCGAGGAGTTAGAATGCGTAATATTATGCTTGAGCGAAGTGAGGAACGTTTTGAAGGATTGGAAAGACTAAACAAATAGGAAGAAATTAGAACTAGAATCTTAAAGTGCTTAGACACAAGAATAAAACTTCTGTTCCAGCATAATTGAGCTTAAGAAAGATGGTTCATAGCTAGTGATTATGCCTAGGAGTTGAACATAGAATCTTAGGCGAAGATAGAACTTAGAAAAGAGTTTAAGGCATAGATTCTAGAATCCCGTAGTGGAATAAATGATCTTGATGAGTAATCTATATAATGCTGTTGGATGAATTAGTGAGCATAATGTTAGAAGAATTATAAAGAACAAACCCCCTAGATATGATAAAGACTTGCAATGGGTGATAAGATTACTAGAAAAGAATTCAAGACCCGTAAGGGCCAAAGCATAAGACACCATGAGATAGGAGGTGTGATGTGAGCATGAGACCGAGAAAGTATATTCTTAATGACGTGAATATGATTACATTTCAAGTATGAAACCTTATGTGAATAATTGATATGTTGATATGATGGAGTGTTGTGCCAAGTATTTAAGATGCATGAGGTTTCGAAATATGAATGAGATTGAGGAATATGCTCATGTGAACTAGAAAGTTATTAATTTGAGAAAGTTCCATGAAAATGATGCATGTGATTGAGATTATGTGCATGACTCAAATTTGAGGAAATTCGGAGAGTAGCGTTATGCCCCGAATTTCCATCAAATTTGAGAGACATAAGAAAGTTTTTGAGAAATATGATGTTTAAGGTGACACACCAGACACTTCTCCTGCTCGGTGAGGAGAAGGTAAAACCGTGAAGGCATAGACATTAGCCTGCCAAAGCGGACAAAGTCGTTGGTCTTAACCAGTCGATGCATTTCGAAGAAGGAAAAAGTCCCATGATGGGTGATCCTTAGGCCCCTACCCGTACTCTGGGAGTTAGGATTATGATGATTATGATTATGATTATGTTTATGATTTGCTTATCAAGAGGATAAGTAAGAACTAGTGACGACTAGTTAAGGTATGAGCTCATAGCCTAGTTTAAGGGGTGCGGTTACTATTATGTTTGGTGTCACAAGATTAAGATGAAGGAATGATGTTCAAAGAGAAGTTTCATGCCACTTATATGTTGATTGATTATTGTTTGATTTGCCTAAAGACTCCATGCATCCATGAACTATTATGTTGCATACATGCATTAAGATTCATTATAAAAGACATGGACCTTGGATAAATATCTTTTGTGAAAACTTCATAATGAACCTATGCATGCTTAACCTTTTCATAATAAACCCAAGGTTCCTGGGACGTAAACGATGACACTAGGATAGAGGATTTCCCTACTGAGATTCTTTAGCAAGATTCTCACCCTTCTCTCGTTTCTTTCCGTTACGTCTCCAGGGCGATGGCGTCGTTCATGATTTTTGTTGACGCGCCCATGTGGGAGCTACACTACGATCCGAATCATCAGTCATACCATTTCGAGGGTTGTTGTGCTATACGCATTTTTGTATACATGGGACGCCTATTTGCCTTTCCGGTCTCTAGTTTCCTCTTTACCCGACTTCTCCCTTTGGCGATGACATGATTTTTGAAAGGACGCGACCTCGTGATGGGAACCCGGTGTCCGCCATCATCCTCAGCGTCCCAGGGTAGCGAAGGACACAGTTCCTCAGCGAGGCCTATGAGGCGTGTACGTCAACCCGAGAGGTGCCCTCGCCGAGGTGGTCACGTCGCTCCGCCGATCGCATGCCCATGCCCCCTCTTCGTGGGCCACATCCGAGGTGCTTCGGTAGTTCGTAGGTTACATATCCGTCCGAGGATTAGCATCGTCCGTAGGCTTTGGAGGAGGGTTGCTTTTGTGGGGAATATCTTTTGGGCTCTTCATGTATTTGTTGTTATGTTCCTTATTTCTGTTATTGTACCTAACTCTCCCACTATATGGGTAAGACTTTATGCTTTCCTTTATATTTCTCTAGCGATGTACTAAACTATGTTTAAATTAATGTTATGAGGAATGTTTTCATGATTGATGTGTTCTTTATGGCTTTTGAATTGTATGATTTATTTATTCTTTCGCTTCACGTTCCATTTATGTTATACGCAAAGGCTCGCATTTTGTTTCACGTGTTTCCTTTAAAAAAAAAAATTTTTTTACCTGTATTTCTGCTAAGTATTTTGTAAATGAATTTAAAGGGAAGTAATAACTAATAATTAATCTAAGTACGTCCTAGGCGTGTTTGGGTTAAATATTAGGTGTTAGTCCCCGATTTAACATTGTCACCAAATCTCATAATCACCTATCGCCTAGGAATGAGCTCAAACCAAGTCGCTTGATTTTATATGGGGAAAAAGGGAAATCATATTCTCTTTGATCACCCTATAACCCTTAACTCTGGAAGTCATAATGGGATCATTTCCTCACTATTATATCTTGTATGGATGCAACATGAGCATACAACCATAGAATATCATATAACATACCCTCTATTCATATCTCATATTCTCATGCATTGTAAACATAGTATATGTAATGCCCGATTTCCGTTTGAGTACAAATGACCAAAATGCCCTGAGGTCATTTTAGAATTAAAGGGCAGTCTGCCCGGTCCTCGAATGGGTCAACTCAATGTTTGAAGGGGATCACATCTTTATGTTTGATATTAAGGTGAAATCGTTTTTAACTTTTGGTTCAAAATGACCAAAATACCCTTGTTGTGTTCTACACGGGTAAAAGGTAGCATTTGAGTCAGAACTTTTCAGGAAGTTTGAAATGATGTTTATGAGTGATATTTGATGTTTAGTTCCTGCTTAGGTCCCGAGTAGTTTTAGTGCAAAATTACCATTTTACCCCTAGAACATACAGTGAGTCTAATGATGTAATTAAGCAAACCTAAGCAATATTAGGCTCTAATCGAAGATTAATTTATTTTGATAATTAATCTAGAGTCAAAATTGTAACACCCTAAAATTACTTAAAAATTAATTTGAGCTTTGTTAGTCGTAATTTTAAAAATATAATAGTTTAACAACGATGAGGGTGGCCAACACGTTTGAAAAAAAAATTAGGCAGGTGAATAATAACCTTGCGGGCCGCAGGGGTGGCAGCTAAACCTATTTGGGCCCCGAAGTGCCCAAAATTAGGAAAACATGGGAATAAGGTTAGGAATAGGTGGGAATGACAATTTTATGCTTAGAATTAATTTTCAGCAATATCATTTTATCGGGTAACGTGTTCGTTTGGTGAGATTTCGGTGGCGATTTCTAACACGAAAGATATTTCCATCATAACCAATGGATAATATCCACCTCTTTAGAGTATGTGAAGGCTAAGATTTAATCTTGGAATCCAAGATTAAATCTTAGCCATCCATTGTTGCTTTGTCAACTAAGTAATGATTTCTTTGGTAAATATCTTCCATGCTTTAATTATAAGAAGTTTAGTCACCAACTTCTCCTCCAAGACAAGAGCAATTTCGTGGTCAGCAAGAGGAAGAAGAGCAGCCACCATTGTTGTCCTCAAGAGCTTGTTCTTGAGTTCCAAGCCCAAAAACTCCAAGCTAGAGTTGTTGGATCATCAAAAGTTCTTCACAAAACTTGTTCTACACCTAATTCTCTACCAATCTAACCGAACAAAATTTTCATTCCTCATCAAAACCTTGTCTTGTACCTCATACCTCACTGATATCAGAGGGGTTTGAAGTTGGATTGGGAGCTTTGGAGGAGAAGGAATTAAGTTTGGTTAATCTTGAAGTCAAGGAACTAATATGTTACTACAAGTAGGGTTTCTGTTGCCTTTCTTTGTCAAATTTTCTGATCTGTTTTGGCATGACCTAGGTCCAAAATTTCTAGTTTTTTTGGTTGATATTATGTTGATATTGATGTGTGATTTTTGGTGGTGTGTTTGGATGGTGTTAAAAGAGGGTTTTTATCAAAATAAGTTTGGACTAGGTTTCTGAATTTCTGTTGTCCTGTAGGCAGCAGTGGTTCATGAATTTTCTGGTATATTTTTGGGTGTTTTCATTAGCTATAAAAATTATATGTTGAAGAGAACACCTTAAAATAACTACATGAATTTTCTTGGGTGTTAGTTTTAAGGTTTGATGCCTCAGAAAAATCAGAAACCGAAATGAGGCAGATGCTGTCCTGATTGTTGAGACTGAAGCAATAAAGTTTCCTGATTTTATTACAATAGCAAATGATTGAATTAGCCTTTGAAATTTTTACACAAAGTTACTAACATATTGAAGTATCACTGTGAATTTTATTGTGAGTTGATTCAATCATTTGTTAGGGTTAAAAATTGTAAGGGCCCTAATTGAGCTGTGAATGAGTGGCTTCCAACCACTAAATTTGTATAATTTAATTACAAGGCTAGGGAGCCCCGTTTGCTATGAAATTTTTACAAGGTCTCCTAGACACATTGCGGTGTCTTAGAGAATTTTTATAAACTCTAAATTGATTTTTTGATGAGCAAAAAAAATTGTGCTACAATGGGATGAAAACTGCCCCTTGTGCTGGAAATGAAACAATGCTTTGAATTGAGAATGTAATGGCATTTTGGCTTCTAGTGTGATATGAGTATTTGATATTAAGTGTTTGGCCATGTGACTTGTGACATATAAAAGTATGCTAGAGGCATGATTGAGATTATATTGTGAATGGATGCCTGTATATGCATTATGCATGCATTTGAGAAAAGAGAATATATATAAATTTTAGTCGTGCATGTTCTGACATATAAACAAAACAAAAACAAGACTTAGGTTGAATGAGGGAAGAAAATTGAAAAGAGACACCCCAATTTATAGTCGGTAGACATATCGGCTAGAATAGTCTGTGATTCGAAAATGGAAAAAAATGAAGTTCGATGATCACGTATAGGAATGAGCTTAGTCCTCACGTTTTTCCCTTGTGTGGTGTGATCCACCATAAATACCTGTTGGGAATAAACGGATCTATTGTGGAATTGTCCACTGAAAATACCTTGGGTATAAACTAAGTCTTTCCTATGTCAATGAAAAGAGAAAAAAATTGCACTAATTGGCTTTCTATGGCCATGATGGAAACCAGGTGACTTTGAGATAACTTTATTGTATTTGACATATGTATCACCTATATCATATGAAATCCTTTAAGAAGATTTACTTACTATGTGCTTGAGCTGGATATATGTACACGTACTGATTGATTGTTAAAAGCTACCCACTTCGGAAGGATGATTTTGGAATCTTAAAATGAACCTTTAGAATATATTGCATGATCAAGTTTTGAATAAACCGAAAGTGGCTAGGGCGATGACGATGACATTATGATTGTGATTAGGGAGTTGCCATACTAAGAATTATAAAATTCTCACTATAACACCCTAACTTTCACCTAATATGCTCGAGTCGCATTCGGCTAATTATTACGGTTACGTCTTCGTTTCAGAACTTGACTTATCTTTATTTAAAATACGGGTAATAAAATATGACTAAATTTTTCTTTTTGAATTTAAGATTTAAAATGCGAGCCGCGCATGCGCATATATAACGATTAATACACACATGATATAGCCAACATATACACATTATCATAGCATATAGAAACAAGTCATGGAATAGTCACAACATAGTTTATATTAACATATCATAGTCACATCATAACGACGATGCCCTTCGAACATGAGGATATTTCAAGATACTAAACATAACAAAATATGAACGTATACGAACCCAACGCTAGACATTACTATAACTTTTCTAGACTAATCTTCGCGCTTCCGCTCGACCTTTGGGTAGCGTGATTCCTAAACTTGCGCCTCACAAAGGATCACGAACATCCGCATCACTCGCCTCTGAGACGACACGGAAGAAAGGAAAAGGGATGAGAAATCTATATAAGATTCTCGGAGGCTTCCCGACTCTAACACAAGTGTCATCGTCGTCGCCCAGCCACTTCGGTCTTATTATGAAAGGGTGGGCATGCATAAGATTCAATTTTACATTTCTCAAGTTCTTTTATCCGAAGTGGGTGTCTTTTAATATGGGTCTTAATGACATGAATGCAACATATATTTATGTATGCATGGCAATACTTGAGCATGACAATACACATAGATAACACATATTACTTAATCAAAGCATCAATGAAACTTCATCGAAACATATGCATGTGCATCTTTTACTTTATCATAATTGAACTTGTAAGTTCCTTTCATAACTTTTCACTTTATCATTTTTCTCATTTTCCATTTTTCACCCTTGTCATAGCCACCAAAATCCATCCAACATGCCGCCCAGTGATTTATCATAGCCACCAATCTCCTAATCACCTATCGCCTAGGAATGAGCTCATCCTAACAAGCCGTCGCTAGATTTATACGGGAAAAATAGAGGGGGATCATATCTCTTTCTTGATCACCCCGACAACCCTTAACTCGGAAGTCATAATGGGATCATTTCCTAATTAACATATCTCTTTTCTTCTTGGAAACGCATCAACGGTTAAGCCCAGTGACTTTGTCCGCTTCGGTATGGCTCGTCCATACCCCCACGGGTTTACTTTCTCCTCACCGTAGCAGGAGAAATGCGTCTCGGCATATAACCTTTTCATTAACATATCTCTTTCTTTCTTGGAAACGCATCAACTGGTTAAGACCATGACTTTGTCCGCTTCGTATGGCTCCGTCCATACCCCCCATCGGGTTTACTTTCTCCTTGTAGCAGGAGAAATGCGTCTCGGCATATAACCTTTTCATTAACATATCTCTTTTCTTGGATCACCCTACAACCCTTAACTCGGAAGTCATAATGGGATCATTTCCTCATTAACATATTTTGTATAGATGCAACATGAGCGTACAATCATAATACATCATATAACATATCATTTATGCAACATGAGCATGGAATCATCTTAAAACATACCATATACTTTTCTCATATGCAACGTTATAACATTTCAAGTAACATTCATCACGTCATATACATTTCAAGTAAATAATCAAGTAAGACTTCAATACACATGGGCATTCTCATCATAATTTCATTTCATCATATCATGTACATTCTCATTAAGTAATCATGTAACAAGGCAACATCACATAAGCATCCATATCATAGGTTCATCCCATTAAAATCAAAACACTCATTTTTGTCACTTTTAGGTCCTGGTCATCGAACAGGTGCTGGTAATCGATTACCAGAGCAACTTGTTTCTGGAAAGAAGAACATCATGGTAATCGATTACATGAGCTGGTAATCGATTACATGAGTCTCGAACTGGTTCTGGAATAGAACACCTTGGTAATCGATTACACCTCTTGCTAATCGATTACTAGAACCTAGAATCTCATAAATTGCTTCCTGGTAATCGATTACATAGCTCAGGAATCGATTACCAGAATCCCTTTGAAAGACTAAACTTTCTAACACATTATCAAGTATCCTTCCTTTCGAAAAACACTTTATCACACCTTTCTAAAAACTTCTTTGGAATCATTATCATATTTCCATGATTAAAAATCAACATTGTAACATAACTAAGAGATAAATCTCAACATTCATAAAAACAAACATAAAGGAACCTACTTCATATTCTTTATTTTATTGCTCATAGGCTTCAATCTAGCGCGGATTCTCAACCAACTTTAAGGTTGGCAAGGGTAAGCTTAGAGCTTTTTGAAAACATGTGATTAAGTTCTTCAAACAACTTTTAGTGATCTACTTAACATTTATATCAAACTTTGTATAACAAAAGGAAAAGGAAACCGAAACCATTAAGGGGAAAAGGGAACAAGAACTGAAAACTTTGAACAAGGAAAGGAAAGGAAACTGAAATCATTTATGGTCCAAGACCAAGTTTTCAAGCTTTAGAGGTTTCATTGTGATGAACTCAAAGTCATCATCTAGAACTCTCATCATCAAGCTATCATGAAACATCATTAATGGCCTTGAAGGCCGAACATGTAAGGAAAAGAAAGAACTTGAAAGAAAACTCCCTACCTAGTGGTGAAGAGGAAAGCTTGGTTCTTGAAGCAAGTTGAGAAGAACAACTTCTTCCTTGATGCTTGATGATTTTTGGCCAAGGCAAGGAGGAAAGGAAGATGAGGTGTTTTCTTTGTGAGCTTGAAGAGATGAAGAAAAGGAAAGGAACTCTTGAGTCTTGAGAGGAAAGAAAGAACTCAAGATTACTCTTTGAAGCTAATCTTGGCAAATGAACAAAATGCAACCAAGCTCATCCAAGCATGGTATTTATAGAGGGAATGGGACCTTGTGGCTGATTTGGGAGGAAGGCTTGGCCTCATGTTCCATGAGGTGAGAGAAATTGCTTTATGGAGGCATGGTGAGGTATGGTGGAAAGTATGGGCAAGGCATGGACAAAGCATGAGCATTTTTGTGTATAAAAATAAATCAACATGTGAGAAATGGGGAGAGAATTTTGGTCAGATTTTTTTGCAGCCAAGGGGGAGGGAAAATCTCATTTAATTGTGGTTTAATGATGTGTTTAGGTGTGTCTTTGATTAGGCTTTTGATTAGGCATTTGTAAGCAAGTGTTTAGGTGACAAAATGGCTAATTAAGGTGGTTCAAGACTTGATTAAGGAGTGGTCATACTAAATTAGGGAATTAAAACCATACTTTAGTCAAATCAAGTCATAGACACAATTCCATGATTTAAGGAATTGGAGAAAAAACACTATTCATGAAAAGGTGACATAATGTCTTAAATTCAAGAATAGGATTTTGAGCTTCTAAGCAATCTTAGGTTCTAATCAACCTTGATTAATTATTTTGACTCTAGATTAGTAATTAGAATTTACTAATATTTAATTAGAGTCTAATATTGCTTAGGTTTCGCTAATCGTGTCATTCGGCCAGAATGCACTTAGCTAGGGGTAAAACGGTAATTTTTTTTTACTAAAACTGCCTGGGCCACCCGGGCTTGCCCCGACATAAAACATTACTTAAAAACATCATTTAAAACCTTTTGGTGAAGTTTGGTTCAACCGTGAAACGAGGTTAGACAGCCATAGGGGCATTTTGGTAATTTCGCGTCGGAACTCAAAAATGAGATTCTTCTGCTCTATTACCACACATAACATACACAATCCCCTATCATCACAAAAACATCCCTCGAGGATGGCCGGAGGCGATCTCATTTTCCGGTAATGACCTCAGGGGCATTTCCTATTGTACACGGGAAAATTGGTCGTTACACTCACCCCTATGGTTTGTGTTTCTGTGTCGCCTCCAGGTTAAGCCAAGGATGATGATGCTGCTACGCAGAGGAATGTGGGACCGCAATAGTGGCAGTTCCTGTTTATTCCGTTGTACTTAGTAGGATAGAAAAATGTATGTAAATGTATTAGAGGATAAACATGTATTAAAGCTCATAGAAGAGCTTCCTTTTGTATTTTATCTGTGTATTCAATGAATATGGTGTTTACTTGTAATATTTTTAATAGAATTACGCTTAGTTATCTCACGTGAATCGAGCTTGCTATAGATAATTAAGAAAAGTTCGCTAATTAACAAGTAACAACTCTCGAGTATGATATCATGGCTTAAGAATGGTGTTGTATTTGGAGGATGTTACAAAAATAATTTATTAAGGTTAATTAGAACCTAAGATTGCTTAGTTAAACTCTAATTGCATTCTTTAATTCAAGATTCCTAGTCATGGAATCTTGAATAGTATTTTCCTTCTCCAATTCCTTAAATTAAGAAATTGTGCCCATACCTCATTTGACCAAAAGAATGATTTTAAATTATTAATCTAGCAAGATTACTCTCCTAATCAAGTCTTGACAACCTTAATTAGCCAATTACCTCACCTAAACACTTGCTTACAAACTCCTAACCAAAACCTTAATCAAAGAAACACCTAAACACATCACTAAACCACAATTACATGAACAATTCTCTTCCTCCCTTGGCTGAATCTGGCCGAATCCTCATCCAAGGAAAAATGCCACATGTTGTTTTAATTCTCAATCAAAGAGCCATGCCTTGCCCATACTTGTGCCCATATTCAACCATGCTTAAACCCATACTCAAAGCCATACCTTGTAAGAGATATTTTCCTCCCCAAAGACCAAGCAAGGCCGTCGGCCATCCTCCCTAATCAGCCACCATTGTGCAAAATTTCTATAAATACCAAGCCTTGAAGAACCTTGCTACACTTTAGATCATTTGCTAAGTTTAGCTTTCTTGCACTTCTTGCATTTTCTCTCAAAATCCTCTTCATCTTCTTCATTTTCTTCTTCCTCTTAAAGAATCCTTCCACCACCACAAACCACCACAAACAACCTTGAACCACCATTCCCTCACCTTAAACCATCTCTTAAACATTCAAACTTTCCATTTCCAAGCTTAGAAACTCAAGGAAAAATCATCTTCCTTGAGCTTCCTCTTTGGCCGAATACACATCCACATCTAAGGGAAGATTTTGTCTTCTCAACTCTTCAAGAATCAAGCTTTCTTTCATTTCTTCAAAGACTTCCTTAGGTAGGGGTTTTGTTTTCAAGTTTTTACTTGTTTTCTTCAAGAAAGTTCTAGTTTTCTCTTTGTTCAAACTCTTTTTCTCTTCCTTTTCATTTCGGCCATGAGGCCTTTTTATGAGAAGAACTTTAGCTTGATGATGAGGTTTCAAGATAATGACTTGTTGTTGTCATGTGAGAAACCTCTAAAGCTTGAAACAACTTGGTCTTGGACCATACATGCTTGTGTTTCCTTCTTTTTCTTGCTTATATTTTCGGTTCCTTTTTCCTTTTCTCTTGAATGATTTCGGTTTCCTTTCCCTTTTCCTTTAAAATATTTCGGTTTCCTTTTCCTTATTTGAACAAAGTTTGCTAAAAATGTTAAGTAGATCACAAAAGTTTTGTTAAGAAAATTAATCACATGGTTTCAAAGAGCTCTAAGCTTACCCTTGCCAACCTTAAAGTTGGTCGGCATTCTAAGAGTTTTACTCTAGATTGAAGCCCATGAGCAATAAAATAAAGAATATGACTTAGTTCTTGTATTTTGTTTAGACAAAGTGTTGAGCTTTGTGTCTATTTTCTTGAGCTTGATGATGAAGTTCAAAACCAAGGACTTCCT
The DNA here is from genome assembly GCA_030441495.1 of Dalbergia oliveri. Classification (NCBI taxonomy): domain Eukaryota; kingdom Viridiplantae; phylum Streptophyta; class Magnoliopsida; order Fabales; family Fabaceae; genus Dalbergia; species Dalbergia oliveri. The sequence continues at coordinate 1,271,076 of JAMLFY010000005.1, read as the reverse complement.
TGAAGTCTTGGTGCTCTAAAGCTCACTTTATGTTGTTAAGATGCATATTGGGTTAAGGTTGTGATGTTCCTTTAAAGTCTTGTAAGAGCTCTAGTTAAGATAAAATGAACTTGCATTCATGTTTATGTTTATGCCTTGCATAGCATGTTTATTTTGATGTCATCACTAAACTCTCAAGAATAACTAAATGAACTTGCATTATCATGTTTAAATTCCCAAGCTTGCATTTCATGTTTATATTTCAAGTCATCACTTAATTTTAAAGATAATAATGAGGTTGCATCTCATATTTATTTTATGCTCTCACTTTACTTTCTAATGAAGAATAAAATGAGTGCATATCATGTTTAAGTTTATGTCATCACTTAAATGTCCTAGAGCTCAAAGACTTGCCCAAGTATCTTGCATAAAGTTTTAGAAAATGGAGGCATTTCAAGAATGCCATTTCGGCCTTGTGATGATGATGATGGACTTGGATGAGTTCATCTAATCACAAGTGCACATAGTCTAAGTCTTGGAATTTTTCTAAGCTTAGATGTACTCAAGGAACTTTATGAACAAAGTTTTATGTTTTAAATCCATTCCTTGAGCTAAATAATTTAGCTACTGACCTAGCACATATTTATATGATTTCAATGAGATTAATTGGTTTCTAAAAGAGTTTTGAGTTCCTAAAATGATTCCAAGAGAAACTAGCAACTTATATGCATTTAAATCAAGTGATTATGTGATTCTATGAAGCTTATGTTTTTGGTTCTGCCCTTGATGTTTGGCTACTGTATGAATTCTGTTCTAAGGTGTTAAAATGTGTAAAATTATGTTTGAGTGAAGCAAGGAATGATTTAGGGAAGTTTAGAAAGAACAAGTAACTAAAAAGGACTTAAATGTGAATTCTAGAACACTTAGAATGCACAAACTTGTAATTCTGTTCCAGCATAATTGGACTTAAGGAAAATGGTTTATAATTAGTGGATATGTGTAGGAATCCCTCATAATTGGTTTAGGAGTTAATTATAGAGCCTTAGGCGAAGAGGAACTTAGAAAGGGTCAAAACGAAGATTTAGCCCGTAATCATGAGGTAAAATTCTACCCAAAAGACATAGAGCTGTTTGGTTATGTTATAATTCATAAACATTAGAGAAAATTATAGGTAATGATCCCTTAGGTGTTATAAAAATCCATAATAAAGGTTAGGATAATTGGAACACAAGTTTAAGACCCGTAAGGGCCAAAGCATAAGACACCATGAGATAGGAGGTGTGATGTGAGCATGAGGCCGAGTGGGTATACTCTTAATGATGTGAATATGTTAGTATCATGAGCATGAGACTTTATGTGTATTTGTGGCATGTTGATGTGATGATGTGTTATGCCATGTTTGAGATGCATGAGATTTCGAGATATGAATGAGTTAGAGGAGTATGCTCATGTGAATAGAGATTTATTTAATTGAGAAAGTTCCATGAGAATAATATGTGTGATTGAGTTATGTGGCATGACTCAAATTTGAGGAAATTCAGAGTGTAGTTGTTATGCTGCTAAATTTCCGTCAAATTTGAGGGACTTGAGAAAGTTTTGAAAAGAAATATTTTATATGTGACATGCCGAGACGCATTTCTCCTGCTACGGTAAGGAGAAAGGAAACCCGTAGAGGGTATGGTTGTGGGGGCCATACCAAAGCGAACAATGTCACTGGTCTTAACCAGATAATGCGTTTCGCAAATGAGATGTACTTCTCCTGCTACTGAGGAGAAGGTAAAACCATGAGGGCATCAACATTAGCCTGCCAAAGCGGACAAAGTCATTGGTCTTAACCAGTTGATGCGTTTTAGAAGGAAGAAAGTCCCATGATGGGTGATTCCTTAGGTCCCCTGCCGTACTCTGGAGTCGGGGTTTATTTTATGATTATGATTATGATTCGCTTATCAAGAAGATAAGTAAGAACTAGTGACGACTAGTTAAGGTATGAGCTCATAGCCTAGTATCAGGGTCGGTTACTATTTTTTTTAAAAGATTATGATGTCACAAGTTGAGAAATGAGAAAAGATGAGAAATATCATGCTTATGAAAGCGGAAGTTTGATCATGAGAAGTTACATGCCACTTATATGTGAATTATTTGTTAATGATATGTTCTATTGTTGTCTTGCATTGCCATGCATTCATGCTATGCTATGCTGCATACATGCATTAAGATTCATCATAAAAGACACAGACCTTGGATAATTATCTCTTATAAAAACCTCATAATGAACCTTTGCATGTCTAACCTTTTTATAATAACCCAAGGTTCCTGGGACGTAAACGATGACATTAGGATAGGAGGTTTCCCCTGAGATTCTTTAGCAAGATTCTCACCCCTCTCTTTGTTTCTCTTTCCATTATGTCTCCAGACCGTGATGGCGTCGTTCTTGATCTTCGTTGATGCTCCAGGATGGAAGGTGCATTACGACCCAGTCATCAGTCCTATCACTTCAAGGGTCGTTGTGCCATACGCATTTTTGCATTCATTGGATGCCCGTTTGCTTTTCCGGTCTCCAGCTTTCACTTCACCCCGACTTCTCCCTATAGCGATGATCTGATTTTTGAGAGGACACGACCCCGTGACGAGTGAACCACCATGCCCGACCATCGTCTTCAGCATACGGCTAACCCGAGTACGTACCCTGCTCAAGACACTCAGAGATTGATCCATGGAGGATCCTTCTTCTCATCCTTTTTGAAGGATCTGCCCCCAGTTCCCATAGATTTTGGGAGGGGTAGTGAGGATACGGTGATGCAGTGAGGCTATCTTGATGCCCAGGATGCGCCCTTATCGAGGGAGGGAGTATTATGGTTTGGGGTCGATCTTTTGAGGGGCCTTTCCATGTATTAGTTTTCTATGTTTTCTTGTATTTTATGTTTCCGTACTTAAGCTCTGCCTACTTATATGGGTATGACTTTATGCATTTATATTTCATGGTTGTACTAAACTATGATAATTAATATTATGATGGATGTTTTTATGTTTGAGGTGTTCCTATTGATTTTGCTTTGCATGATTTATTTGTTCTTCCACTTTACGTTTTGTTTCGTTTACATTATGCGCGATGGCTCACATTTGTTTTACGCATCTCTTTTCAAAAAAAATTTACCCGTATTTTCGCTAAGTAATTTTGCAAATGAGTTTTCAAAAGGAAGTAATGACTAATAATTAATCTTAATACATCCTAGGCGTGTTAGGTTAAATATTAGGGTGTTACATACCACATCATCATAGCAACATGCCACGCATCCATACATTCTCATACTCACGGTATTTAAAACATTCACATATATCAAAGCAATACTCACTTGATCTCATTCTTACCTCACATCCCCTTATCTTAAGATATCTTATGCTTTGGTCTTCATGGGTCTTAAACTAATTAGTCATCCTAATATCCATTATAGTTCTTTATAACATCTAAGGGATCATTACTTGCAATTCTCACTAAGATTTATGTTCACTAATATATCCAAACAACATGGCATCACTTAGGCAGAAAATTTATCATACGCTACGGGTCCTAGAATCTCCATTTTTGACCCTTTCTAAGTTCTGTCTTCGCCTAAGGCTCTATATTCAACCCCTAAACCAATTATGAGGGATTCCTACACATATCCACTAATTATAAACCATTTTCCTTAAGTTCAATTATGCTAGAACAGAATTTACCATTCTTGGGTCTAAGTGTTCTAGAATTCTCATTTTAAGTCCTTTCTAGTTACTTGTTCTTTCCTAACTTCCCTAAATCGTTCCTTGCTTCACTCAAACATAATTTTACACATTTTAACACCATAAAACAGATTTAATACAGTGGCCAAGTACACAAGGTAGAATCGAAAAGGATAGCTCATATAAGTCACATAATCTCATGATTTAAAAGCATATAAGTTGCTAGTTTCTCTTGGAACAATTTAGGAAACTCAAAACTCTTTTAGAAACCAATTAGTCTCCTTAAAATCACACAAATATGGGTAAGGTCAGTAGCTAAAATAATTTGTTCATAAATTAGATTTAAAACATTGGATCTTGTTCACAACATTCTTTAAGTACATCTAAGCTTAGAAAAATTCCAACACATAGGCTATGGGCACTTATGATTAGATGAACTCATCTCAAGTCCATCATCATCATCACAAGGCCGAAATGGCTTCCTGGGATGCCTCCATTTTCTAAAACTTTATGTAAGATACTTGAGCAAGTCTTTGAGCTCTAGGAAATTTAAGTGATGACATAAGCTTAAACATGCTATGCACTTGTTTTACTCTTCATTATAAAATAAAGTGAGAGCATAAAATAAATATGAGATGCAACCTCATTATTATCTTTAAAGATTAAGTGATAACTTGAAATATAAACATGAAATGCAAGCTTGAAAATTTAAACATGATAATGCAAGTTCATTTAGTTATTCTTGAGAGCTTAGTGATGGTATCAAAATAAACATGCTATGCAAGGCATAAACATAAACATGAGTGCAATTTCATTTTATCTTAACTAGAGCTCTTACAGACTTTAAAGGAACATCACAACCTTAACCCAAATATGTATCTTAACAACATAAAGTGAGCTTTAGAGTTCTTAGCACCAAGACTTCAAGAAGTCTTTGGATTTGAACTTCATCATCAAGCTCAAGAAATGGACTAAGACATAAACTTCAACACCTTATCAAAGCAAACATAAAGGAAACTACTCATGTTCTTTATTTTATTGCTCATGGGCTTCAATCTAGAGTAAACTCTTAGAACGGCCGACCAACTTTAAGGTTGGCAAGGGTAAGCTTAGAGCTCTTTGAAAACATATGATTAACTTTCTTAACAAAACTTTTAGTGATCTACTTAACATTTTTATCAAACTTTGTTCAAAGAAAGGAAAGAAGACCGAAACTTTGAGGAGGATAAGGAAGGGAAAAACCGAAACCTTTGAGCAAGAAAAGGAAAGAAACCAAAGCATATATGGTCCAAGACCAAATTTTTTCAAGCTTTATAGGTTTCTCACATGGCATCACAAGACCATTATCTTGAAACCTCATCATCAAGCCAAAATTTTTCTCATGAAAAGGCTCCAAGGCCGAAAAAGAAAAAGAGGAGGAAAGGCTTGAAAAACCAAGAGAAAACTAGAACCTTTCTTGAAGAAACCAAGTAAAACCTTGAAACAAAACCCCTACCTAAAGAAGCCTTGAAAGAAATGAAAGAAAGCTTGGATCCTTGATGAAATGAAAGAGAAAATCTTCTCTTGAATGACAATAAGGATTCGGCCAAGGGAGAACACAAGGAAGATGATTTTCCTTGAAAAAGAAAGCTTGGAAATAGAAAGGTTTAGGTTTTGAGAGGTGGTTTGAGGTGGGGGATGGTGGTTCAAGGTTGTTTGTGGTGGTTTGTGGTGGTGGAAAGGTTTCTTTGATGGTGGAGGAAAAAGAACAAGATGAAGAAGAATTGAGAGGAAAAGAAAGAAATTGCAAGAAAGCTTAACTTGGCAAATGATCTAAAGTGTGACCAAGTTCACTAAAGCTTAGTATTTATAGAAAAATTTCAATAATGAGGCTGCAAGGGAGGAGGAAGACCGAAGGTATTCATGGCCTTTGGGGAAGAAAATATCTTCAAACTTTAGTCATTCAAAGGCATAGTTGAAACATGGCTAGGTATGGTTCAAAGTATGGCTTGAGGTATGGTCTTTGAGTGAAACAAAATCAACATGTGACACAAATGGGGAGGATGAATTCGCCAGCTTTGTGCAGCCAAGGGGGAGGATAATTTGTTCATGTAATTGTGGTTTAGTGATGTGTTTTGGTGTTTCTTTGATTAAGGTTTTGATTATGAATTTGTAAGAAAGTGTTTACGTGAGGTAATGGCTAATTAAGGTTGTCAAGACTTGATTTAGGGGTGGTCTTACTAGATTAACAATTTAAAACCATTTTCTTAGTCAAATGAAGGTATGGGCACAATTCCTTAATTTAAGAAATTGGAGAAGAAAACACTATTCAAGATTCCATGACTAGGAATCTTGAATCAAAGATGTAATTAGAGTTTAACCAAGCAATCTTAGGTTCTAATTATCCTTAATAAATTATTTTAACTCTAGATTAATTATCGAAATAAATTAATCTTCGATTAGAGCCTAATATTGCTTAGGTTTGCTTAATTACGTCATTAGACTCACTATATTGTTCTAGGGCAAAATGGTAATTTTGCATTAAAACTGGGGACCTTCCTGCAAAACATCCAAAACCACTCATGAACATCATTCTGAACTTCCTGGAAAAGTGGGCTCAAATGGCACCTTTACCCACGTAAAACGCAGGGTATTTTGGTCATTTTGAGCTGAAAGTTTAAAAATGAGATTTTCACCTCGATATCAAACATAATAGTTACAATCCCCTTCGAACATTGAGTTGACCCATTCGAGGACTGCCAAGTCAGCTTCCCTCAATTTGGGTAAAAATGACCTCAGGGCATTTTGGTTATTTGTACTCAAACAAAAAAATTGGGGCGTTACAATTAAGATGATTACTTGAAATATAAATATGATTATGCAAGGCTTGAAATTTAAACATGATGTGCAAGACTTGAAATATAAACATGGATGCAAGTTCCTTTTTATATCTTATTAAGCTCAAAACTCAAGACTTTTTAAAGAATGAACTCTTTGACTCCAATTAATCTTAACAATGAGGAAGTGAGTTTTAGAGTTTTTATTACCATGGTTTCAAGAACCTTATTCCTTGAACTCATCATCAAGCTAAAAAAGAATCAATTTAAAGGAAACTAACAATTATTCCATTAATCTTTTGACAACAAAAACTAAACCTTGAGCTTTAGAGGTCCGTTATATGATGGATTCACAACCACCACCATGATTCCTCATCATCAAGTCATGGTCATTATCAAGCCACATAATTTGAAATTTAAAGCAAAGAACAAGAGAAAGAACATGAAATAAACTCCCTACTAAGTTGTTTCTTGTTTACAAAAGGTAAAGCTTGAGCTTTTATGAAGTAACAAGAAGAAAAGTTTGCTCCTAAATATGATGATGCTTTCGGCCAAGTCAAGCTAGAATGGAGGAAGAATTTTTCTTGTGTTTTTGTGTTTAGAAATGGAAAGTTTAGGTGCTTAGGAGTTGATCTATGGTGGAAATGTGTTTGTTTGAGGTTGCTAGCTTAGATGAATGTCAAGAATGGAACTTCTTGGCTATGGAGGAGGAAGAAGAAGAAAGCTTGAATTCTTGAGAGAAATAGAGAACTTTGAGCAACTTTGAGTAAGGAAACTATGAAGTAAGCAAGTGCTAAGGCTAAGAGTGTTTGTGTAAATATTTTGGCAATGGAAGAGCATCTATTTATAACACATGAGGGCTGTTTGGCCACTTTATAATGGTTGGAAATGGAGGGTTTATTTCATTTTTTAATTAAAGAAAACTTTAGAAAAAGAATGCTTATATGGTTGTAATAATTTTGTTAATGTATAAGGGATGAAAATACTAAAATATGATGCTAATAGGAGACATTGTGGCTGATCACTTCATGGCTGAAATGGGTGGGTTTTCTTTTGATTAAACATAACCATAAATAATGAAAAAGAAAGCTAAAGAAATGGTGATAAGGTTGGATATGTTTCTTTGTTGGAAAAACCATTAAAATATGATGAAATGGAGCATAAAAAGGCGCTGGTTTCTATAACATCCTCCAAGTGCAATGTCATCCTTAAGTCATGACATTATGCTTAGGAGTTATTACTTATAAATTAGCGGACCTTTCTTAGTTATCTATAGGAAGATCAATTGAATCGTGAAGTAACTAATACTGATTCTATCAAAATGTATAACAAAGAAACACAAAATTTATTGAATACATAGCTAAGTACAAGAGGAAGCTCTTCTAAGAGCTTTAGTACAATACGTTCTCTATTTTATTTACATACATATAACTCCAACTAAGTACAATAAAGTAAAAATATCAACTACTAAACTACTGAGTCCAAGCTCTTCATATAGCAGCCCCATTATTCTCTGGATCAACCTGGAAGCGACACAAGAACACAAAAACACATAGGGTGGAATTATACAATTCTCAATAGGCAACTCCCTGTTACCTACTCATAATATCATCATCATCGCCCCAACCACTTCGGTTTATTAAGAAAATATGATCATGCAATAGACTAAAGATTCATTTTAAAGATCTAAAATCATCCTTCTGACATGGGTTTATTTTATTATTCAATCATTTAATATACACACGTTGACAATAGACTAAGAACTCGACCCCAGGTAACCAAAGCAATGAGACCGCCAAAGCACTTCATGACATGGCAAGAACTATGAGGATGATGATGGAGAGGATGGATTAAGATCGTCGAGCTAGTGCGAGTCATGTTCCCAATGGCACAGAGGTCCCGAACACGCTCATTTTGGGAGTTCGCAAGGCAAACCCGCAACCTTTAAGGGGACCATAAACCCAAACCTTGCTGACGAGTGGATTAGGAGCATGGAGAAGATCTTTATTGTGGTTCCATGCACGAAAGAGAGAAGTAACTTTCACAACTTACATGCTCGAGGGAGATGCCAGTTTTTGGTGGAAGAGCCCAAAGACTCTTGGAGGCAATGGGTACCGCCATTGACTGGGAGTTGTTCAAAGCCCATTTCTAAGAGAAATATTTTCCCGAGTTTGTACGGAATGCCAAAGACATTGAGTTCATGCAACTCATTCAAGGAGGCATGACTGTTGCTCAATACACCTCCAAGTTTGAAGAACTCATCAAGTTCTCAAGGATGTACCAAGGCAATCTAGACGAGTATTGGAAGTGTATCAAGTATGAGTCCTAAGGCTCAATGTTGCGGTCACACATTTGGAAATTAGGGACTTTTCTACCCTAGTTAACAAATATCGCATCATTGAGGAGGGGTAGAGGAAGTTGAACATGTAACGCCTCGATTTTTTTTTGAGCACAAATGACCAAAATGCCCCTGAGGTCATTTTTACCCAGAATTCGAGGACAGTCGACCAATCCTTGAATGGGTCAACTCAATGTTTGAAGGGGATCATATCTGTTACATTTGATATCTGAGGTGAAAATCTTGTTTTCCTAACTTTCGGCTCAAAATGACCAAAATACCCTGCGTTTACGCGGGTAAAGGTGCTGTTTGAGCGAAACTTTTCCAGAAAGTTTGGAATGATGTTTTTGAGTGTTAATTGATGTTTAGTTAGGCCTAGAAGGTCCCAGGTAGTTTAATGCAAAATTACCATTTTGCCCCTAGAACAGTGTACAGTGAGCCTAATGATGTAATTAAGCAAACCTAAGCAATATTAGGCTCTAATCGAAGATTAATTTGTTTCGATAATTAATCTAGAGTCAAAATAATTTATTAAGGTTAATTAGGACCTAAGATTGCTTAGTTAAACTCTAATTACATTTTTTAATTCAAGATTCCTAGTCATGGAATCTTGAATAGTATTTTCTCTTCTCCAATTCCTTAAATTAAGGAATTGTGCCATACCTCATTTGACTAAAAGAATGATTTTAAATTGTTAATCTAGCAAGGTTACCCTCCTAATCAAGTCTTGACAACCTTAATTAGCCAATTACCTCACCTAAACACTTTCTTACAACTCCTAACCAAAACCTTAATCAAAGAAACACCTAAACACATCACTAAACCACAATTACATGAGCAAATTAATTCTCCCTTTGGCTGCACATGGAGTGGCCGAACACTCCCCCAAATTCCATCACATGTTGATTTGGTTTCACTCAAAGAGCCATGCCTAGGCCATACCTCAAGCCATACCTCACCATGCTTTCAACCATGCCTTGCCCATGCCTAGCCCATGCCAATCAAAGAGATATTTTCCTCCCCTAAAGACCAAGCAAGGCCGTCGGCCTTCTCTCCCTTGGCAGCCACCATTGTGCAAAATTTCTATAAATACCAAGCTTGGAAGAACTTGGTTACACTTTAGAAGCTTTGCCAAGTTTAGTTTTCTTGCACTTTCTTGCTTTTTCTCTCAAATTTCTCTTCATCTTGCTCATTTTCTTCTTCTTCTCAAAGAACCTTTGCACCACCACAAAACCACCACAAACAACCATAAACCACCACTTCCTTACCTCAAACCACCTCTCAAACACTTAATCTTTCCATTCCCAAGCTTGTTTTCTCAAGGAAAAATCATCTCCCTTGAGCTCCCTTCTTGGCCGAACACACACCCACACTCGAGAAGATTTTGTCTTCTCAATCCTTCAAGAACTCAAGCTTTCCTTCATTTCTTCAAAGACTTCCTTAGGTAGGGGTTTTGTTTTAAAGTTTTTGCTTGTTTTCTTCAAGAAAAGTTCTAGTTTTCTCTTGGTTTCTAAGCTTTCCTTTTTCTTTTCTTCTTTTTGGCCATGAGGCCTTTTCATGAAGGAAAATTTAGCTTGATGATGAGGTTTCAAGATAATGACTTGTTGTTATCATGTGAGAAACCTCTAAAGCTTGGAAAACTTGGTCTTAGACCATATATGCTCTTGATTTTCTTTCCTTTCTCTTGGCTTAAGTTTTCATTTTCTTTTTTTCCTCTCAAAAGTTTCGGTTTTCTCTTCCTTTTCCCTTGAATGGTTTCGGTTTCCTTTTCCTTTGTTTGAACAAAGTTTGCTAAAAATGTTAAGTAGATCACAAAAGTTTTGTTAAGAAAATTAATCATATGTTTTCAAAGAGCTTTAAGCTTACCCTTGCCAACCTTAAAGTTGGTTGGCCGTTCTAAGAGTTTTACTCTAGATTGAAGCCCATGAGCAATAAAATAAAGAATATGACTTAGTTCTTGTATTTTGTTTAGATAAAGTGTTGAGCTTTGTGTCTATTTTCTTGAGCTTGATGATGAAGTTCAAAACTAAAGACTTCTTTGAAGTCTTGGTGCTAAGAACTCTAAAGCTCACTTTATGTTTTTTAAGATGCATATTGGGTTAAGGTTGTGATGTTCCTTTAAAGTCTTGTAAGAGCTCTAGTTAAGATAAAATGAGTTGCACACATGTTTATGTTTATGCCTTGCATAGCATGTTTATTTTGATGTCATCACTAAACTCTCAAGAATAACTAAATGACTTGCATTATCATGTTTAAATTCCAAGCTTGCATTTCATGTTTATATTTCAAGTCATCACTTAATCTTTAAAGATAATAATAAGGTTGCATCTCATATTTATTTTATGCTCTCACTTTACTTTCTAATGAAGAATAAAATAAGTGCATATCATGTTTAAGTTTATGCTATCACTTAAACCTCCTAGAGCTCAAGACTTGCCCAAGTATCTTGCATAAAGTTTTAGAAAATGGAGGCATTTTAAGGATGCCATTTCTGCCTTGTGATGATGATGATGGACTTGGATGAGTTCAATTAATCATAAGTGCCCATAGTCTAAGTCTTGGAATTTTTCTAAGCTTAGGTGTACTCAAGGAACTTTATGAATAAGGTTTTATGTTTTAAATCTATTCCTTGAGCTAAATAATTTAGCTACTGACCTAGCAATTGGTTTCTAAAAGAGTTTTGAAGTTCTAAAATGAATCCAAGAGAAACTAGCAACTTATATGCATTTAAATCATGTGATTATGTGATTATATGATGACTATGATTTCGATTCTGCCCTTGGAGTTTGGCCACTATATGAATTCTGTTCTAAGGTGTTAAAATGTGTAAAATTATGCTTGAGTGAAGCAAGGAACGATTTAGGGAAGTTAGGAAAGAACAAGTAACTAGAAAAACTTAAAATGTAAATTCTAGAACACTTAGATGTACAAATTTGTAATTCTATTCCAGCATAATTGGACTTAAGAAAAATGGTTCATAATTAGTGGATAAGTGTAGGAATCCCTCATAATTGGTTTAGGAGTTGATTATAGAGCCTTAGGCGAAGAGGAACTTAGAAAGGGTCAAAGATGGAAATTCTAGGACCCCGTAAACATAAGGCAAAAATTCTGCCCAAATAACTAGAGCTATTTGGTTATGTTATAAATCATAAACATTAGAGAAAATTATAGGTAATCATCCCTTAGGTGTTATAAAAATTCCATAATGAAGGTTAGGATAATTAGAACACAAGTTTAAGACCGTAAGGGCCAAAGCATAAGACACCATGAGATAGGAGGTGTGATGTGAGCATGAGACCGAGTGGGTATACTCTTAATGATGTAAATATGTTAATATCATGAGCATGAGACTTTATGTGTATTTGTGGCATGTTGATGTGATGATGTGTTATGCTATGTTTGAGATGCATGAGATTTCGAAATATGAATAAGTTAGAAGAGTATGCTCCTGAAATAGAGATTTATTTAATTGAGAAAGTTTCATGAGGATGATATGTGTGGTTGAGTTATGTGGCATGACTCAAATTTGAGGAAATTCGAAGTATATTTGTTATGCCCGAATTTCCATCAAATTTGAGGGACTTGAGAAAGTTTTGAAAAGAAAGATTTTATATGTGACATGCCGAGACGCATTTCTCCTGCTGACGAGGAGAAAGGAAACCGTGGAGGGTATGGCCATGGGGGCCATACCAAAGTGGACAATGTCACTGGTCTTAACCAGATGATGCGTTTCGCAGACTAAGACGTACTTCTCCTACTACGGTGAGGAGAAGGTAAAACCGTGAGGGCATCGACATTAGCCTCCAAAGCGGACAAAGTCACTGGTCTTCACGTGATGTGTTTCAGAGAAGGAAGAAAGTCCCATGATGGGTGATTCCTTAGGTCCCGGTACTTTGGGAGTCGGGATTTGTTATTTTTATGATTATGATTCGTTTATCAAGAGGATAAGTAAGAACTAGTGATGACTAGTTAAGGTATGAGCTCATAGCCTAGTATCAGGGCCGTTACTATTGTTTTAAAAGATCATGATGTCACAAGTTGAGAAATGAGAAAAGATTAGACGTATCCTGCTGAAAGCGAAAGGTTAACCATGAAAAGTTACATGCCACATATATGTGATTTAATTATTGATGATATGTTTTATTGTTGCCATGTATTGCCATGCATTCATGCCATGCTATGTTGCACACATGCATTAAGATTCATCATAAAAGACACGGCCTTGGATAATTATCTTTTATAAAAACCTCATAATGAGCCTGCATGTCTAACCTTTTTATAACAAACCCAAGGTTCCTGGGACGTAAGCGATGACACTAGGATAGGAGGCTTCCTACTGAGATTCTTTAGCAAGATTCTCACCCCCTCTTTGTTTCTCTTTCCGTTACGTCTTCAGACCGTGATGGCGTCGTTCGTGATCTTCATTGACACCCCGGTATGGGAGGTGCATTATGACCCGGATCCGTCCTACCATTTCGAGAGTCGTTGTGCCGTGTGCATTTTTGCATACATGGAACACTTTGCTTTTCCGTCTCCAGCTTCGCTTCACCCGACTTCTCCCTATGGCGATGATTTGATCTTCGAGAGGACGCGACCCGTGACGAGTAGAACGCCGTGCCCGACCATCATCTTCAGCGTGCATGACTATCTAGAGTATGTGCCCCTTATACATCGTTGCGGGAGGGGACCTGCCCGAGGATCACCGGCCGATCCCTATCGGAGGATTCCACCCCTTTGGTGCCTTTGCCGCCGATAGGGTTAGCAAGACACAGTCTTAGCCGAGACCTATGAGGCATGTATGTCAGCCAGAGAGCGCCCTTGCCGAGGTGGCCACGTCATCCTCCCGTCCCATGCCCACGCCCCCTCGCGGGCCACATCCGAGGAGCTTCTGCAGTTGCGGGCTACATCTCCCCGTCCAAGGAGTAGCATCTTCTGGAGGCTTTTTGAGGGAGGGTTACTTTTAGCTGGTAGTATCTTTTGAGGGCTTTTTCCATGTATTAGTTGTTTCTATTTCCTGTATTTTATGTTTCTTACTACAAGCTCTGCCTACTATATGGGTATGACTTTATGCCTTTATGTTTTCAAGATGATGTACTAGATTATGATATATAATATTGTGATGAATGTTTTATGAATGAAGTATTCCTTGTTGCTTTTATATTGTATGATTTATTTGCTCTTCCGCTTTACATTTCGTTTACGTTGTACGCGTTGGCTCGTACTTTGTTTTACGTATTCCATTTCAAAAAGAAAATTTATCTGTACTTCCTAAGTAACTTTACAAACAAGTTTTAAAGGGAAGTAATGACTAATAATTAATCTAAATACGTCCTAAGTGTGTTGGGTTAAATATTAGGGTGTTACAAACACCACAAAATCTGACAACATATCAAAGAAGCTAGCACCCCAAGGGCAGAAGTTCAAGAAATAGAACCGACCCTCGTTCCAATCTCAACAGAAGCCGCAAGGACCCGAGGAATTTCACTCAAGTTAGGCCAAACAACAACAACAAAGGAAAGACACCTCAAAGAGCCCAAGTTGTACCTCCGAGATCCTTACCATTTACCGACTTTCCCAAGTGTGGCAAAACCATGGGAGCTTACCATGCTGAGCCAGAACGAATGTCCTGTTTGCGGAAGCCTGGGCATATCTCTCAGATTGCACGGAGAGCCCGTCAACCCCCAATCCCAAGCCACAGTGCCAAGGAAGGGTCTTCACCATCAATGCCGAGGAAACGATGAAGTCACTGAATCTCATGGAAGGAAAATGTGAAATATATGGTAAAAACTTAATTATACCGTTGATTCCTGCGCCTCCCATTCTTTGATATCCCACTTTTGGTTTTACCCTTAAATTGTATATGACAGAACTTCCTTTTGATCTCTGTTTTAACCATATTAGAAAACCTATTAGGACTTGTAAATGTTGCTTAGACTGGAGTTTTAATATTGAAAATAGATCATTTGTTCTAGATTTCATTTGCTTACCTATGCAAGGCCTAGATGTGATTCTTGGCATTAAATGGCTCGAGGATAACGTGTATTATTGAACCTATGAGAAAATCATCTCCTTTCTTTAAATTCCCTATGAACCTAGGAAACCTGTAAGTTTGTACATAAATGTTGTAGAAATGAATTGTGGTAAGGGTGAGAATAAATGTTATATTCTTTTGACCGCTAGTGATGTAGACTTTGAGCAAAGTATTGATGAGACACCTATAGTGAGAAATTATCCCAAAGTGTTTCCAGATAGAGATACTAGAGTTTCCCCTAAGAGAGAAATATAATTTTCTATAGAACCTTCTGGAGGAGGACCCATATCCATAGCCCCATATAGAATGTCCCCTTGGAGTTGGTCTAGTTGAAAACTGAGTTGGAGGAACTCTTGGAGAAGAAGTTTGTTAGGCCCAGTGCATCACCATGGGGAGCCTTGGTTTTGTTTGTGAAGAAAAAGGATGGAAGTATGAGAATGTATGTTGATTATAGGCAGTTGAATAGAGTAATGGTGAAAAACAAGTACCTTTTGCCTAGGATCGATGACTTGATGGACCAATTAAAAGGTGCGATAGTGTTTTCTAATATCAATTTGACGTCCAATTACTATCAGATTAGGGTAAGAGATGAGGATATACCAAAAATAGCCTTTCACACTCGATACGACCATTTTGAGTTTGCAGTTATGTCCTTTGGTTTAACCAATGCTCCAGCCATGTTTATGGATTACATGAATAGGATCTTTAGACCCTATTTGGATCAGTTCGTGGTCATTTTTATAGATGACATCCTCGTCTACTCTAAGACCCACGAGGAGCATGAACGTCACCTAACCATAGTGTTGGAGATCTTGAAGAAAAAAAACTATATGCTAAGCTATCTAAGTGTGAATTCTAGCTAGATGAGGTGAAATTTTTAGGGCATGTAGTATCCAAAGGAGGAATTGTTGTAGACCTTAGTAAGGTGGGGCTGTGATGAATTGGGAAAGACCTAGAATGGTAACGGAGGTTAGAAGCTTTTAGGTCTAGTTAGCTATTATCGTAGGTTTATCAAAGGGTTTTCCTAGATTTCCTTACCCCTAACCAAGCTGACTAGGAAAGACACCCCTTTTTCATGGACCCTGAGTGTGAGAAGAGCTTTCAGGAGCTAAAACTCAAGCTAATCTCAACCCCTATCTTGGTTCTAACTGACCCCATTGTACCTTTTGAGGTATATTGTGATGTTTCTGGAAGGGTTTGGGTTGTGTACTGATGCAAAATAGGCAAGTGGTGGCCTATGCATCTAGGCAACTTAAGCCACATGAGGCAAACTACCCTACCTATGACCTTGAGTTAGCCGTCGTAGTGTTTGCTCTAAAGATATGGAGACACCACTTGTTTGGAGTAAAGTTTGAGGTGTTCTCGATCATAAGATTCTGAAATACCTCTTTGATCAAAAAGAGCTAAACATGAGGCAAAGGAGATCGAGGGAATTCTTGAAAGATTATGATTTCGGGCTAAACTACCACCTTGGCAAGGCCAATGTAGTGGCCAATGCCTTAAGTAGGAAAACCTTGCACCTATCCCACATGATGGTTAAGGAGGTAGAGTTGATCGAAAAGTTTAGAGATTTGAACCTAGGAATGACCTTGACCACTGAGAGCATATGGGTATGCCATCTTAGTGTGACAAGTGACTTTAGGAGAAGGATCACTCAAGTCCAACAAGAAGATAAAGAGTTTCAAGATACTCTAGCTTGCAGGAGAGAAGTTGAAGGGTTCTGCATAGGATGCCGAGGGTGTATGGAGGTTTGAAGGTAGGATCTGCGTCCCTAGTGTGACCTTCGAAGAGAGATCTTGGAGGAAGCCCATAAAAGCTATTTTACTATCCGCCTTGGTACCACCAAGATGTACTAAGATCTGAAGAAAATGTTTTGGTGGCCAGGCATGAAGAGGGATGTGAGTGCGTGGGTAAGTAAGTGCTTAGTCTCAAAAGTGAAGATTGAGCACCAAAAGCCCTTTGGAATATTGCAGCCCCTCAATCCCCGAGTGGAAGTGGGATAGTATCTCCATGAATTTTGTAACTGGACTAATAAGGACCCAAGTGAACCATGATGCCATATGGGTGATAGTGGATAGGTTGACTAAGTCAGCCCACTTTTTACCTATTAAGGTGACTTATTCCTTGGATAGGTTAGCACTTGTATATTTAGGAGATAGTAAGGTTACACGGAGACCATCGATAATCTTTGACCGGATCCGCAATTACGTCACGGTTTTGGGGAACCTTTTAGAAGGCATTTGGATCAAAGTTGTATCTAAGTACGGTTACCACCTTAACACCTAACTCTTAACCTCATACACTCGAATCGCATTTCGGTTAGTTATTAGTTGTTACGCCTTTATTTCAGATATTGACTTACTTTTCTTTAAAATACGAGTAATAAAATTACGACTACATTTTTCTTTTTGAACTTAAGACTTAAAATGTGAGCCGCGCATGCGCATAGATACCGACTATTAAATGTAAAACATAACAACCATGAATAAACCATAGAATAATCACAACATAAATTATAGTAGTATATCATGATCATAACATAATAACGATGTCCTTATAAATATAAGGACACATAGGGGTATTAATTACACCAAACAACTTTAACTAACGCAAAACAAAATGTTAACGAGGCTAGACTAGTCTTCTTGCTTCCGCTTGCCCTCTTGACTGACTAGACAACGTGGTTCCTACGCTCGTGCCTTAAGGAAGATCACGAACCTCCGCATTAATCCCGTTGAAGATGACACGGGAGGGAA
Source organism: Dalbergia oliveri (assembly GCA_030441495.1). NCBI lineage: Eukaryota > Viridiplantae > Streptophyta > Magnoliopsida > Fabales > Fabaceae > Dalbergia > Dalbergia oliveri. Next base: position 1,253,439 of record JAMLFY010000005.1, on the reverse strand, counting down.
AACAAAAGGGGTGAGAATACTTATACAAGATTCTCGGAGGGCTCCCCGACTTTAACACAAGTGTCATCGTCGCCCCAGCCACTTTGGTTTCATTATAAAAGAGGTGTACATGCATAGGTTCAGTTTTTATTTTTCAAATCCTATTATCCGAAGTGGGTTTCTTTTAGCATGAGTCTTGATGGTATGAATGCATCAGATATTTTATGTATGCATGGCAATGCTTGAGCATGACAGTTCATGTACTCCACACATATCACTTAATCGTAAGCACCAATGGAATAACCATGAAACATATGCATGTGCGTCTTTTACTTTGTGATATTTGAACTCTTTGAGTTCCTTTCTTAACTTTTTCCACCCTCATCGTAGCCACCAAAATCCACCCAACATGCTGCCCCGCGATTTTCACATAGCCACCAAAACTCCAAATACACCCATCGCCTAGGAATGAGTTCATCCTAACTAGCCGTCGCTAGATTCATACGGGAAAAAAAAGGGGGAATCATATCTCTTTTTTGGATCACCCCGTACAACCTTTAACTCAAGAAGTCATAATGGGATCATTTCCACTTTATCATATCTCTTTTCTTAGATCACCCCTACAACCCTTAAGTCTTGAAATCATAATGGGATCATTTCCACTTTATCATATCTTGTATGGATGCAACATGAGCATACAACCATAGAATATCATATAACATATCCTTTATTCATATCTCATATTCTCATGCATTGTAAACATAGCATACCACATCATCATAGCAACATGTCACACATCCATACATTCTCATACTCACGGTATTTAAAACATTTACATACATCAAAGCAATACACACTTGATCTCATTCTTACCTCACATCCTCTTATCTTAAGATATCTTATGCTTTGGCCCTCATAGGTCTTAAACTTGTATTCTAGGCATCCTAACACCCATTATAGTTCTTTATAACAGCTAAAGGATCATTACTTGTAATTTCCTCTAACATTTATGCTTACTAACACCTCCAAACAGCATTGCATAAACTAAGCGGTGTAGCTACAATTTACCGGGTTCTAGAATCTACGTCTTTGACCCTTTCTAAGTTCTGCCTTCGCCTAAGGCTCTATATTCAACTCCTAAACTAATTATGAGGGTTCCTACACATATCCACTAATTATAAACCATCTTCCTTAAGTTCAATTATGCTGGAACAGAATTTGCATTTCTTGTATCTAAGTGGTCTAGAGTTCTCATTTTAAGTCTTTTCTAGTTACTTGTTCTTCATAACTTCCCTAAATCGTTCCTTGCTTCAGTCAAACATAATTTTACACATTTTAACACCATAAAACAGATTTTATACAGTGGCCAATTATTCAAGGCAGAATCTAAATACAAGCATCATATAATCACATAGATTCATGATTTAAATGCATATAAGTTGCTAGTTTTCTCTTGGAATCATTTTAGGAACTCAAAACTATTTTAGAAACCAATTTATTTTCATCAACATCATGAAAATACAAGTGAGGTTAGTAGCTAAATTATTTAGCTCATAAAATAGTTTTAGAACACAAAATCTTGCTCATAACATTCTTTAAGTACACCTAAGCTTAGAAAAATTCCAAGACATAGAATATTGGCACTTATGATTAGATGAACACATCTCAAGTCCATCATCATCATCACAAGGCCAAAATGGCTTCCTTAGGATGCCTCTATTTTCTAAAACTTTATGTGGGATACTTAGGCAAGTCTTTGAGCTCTAGGATATTTAAGTGATGACATAAACTTAAACATGTTATGCACTTGTTTTACTCTTCATTATAAAATAAAGTGAGAGCATAGAATAAATATGAGATACAACCTCATTAATATCTTTAAAGATTAAGTGATGACTTGAAATATAAACATGAAATGCAAGCTTGGAAATTTAAACATGATAATGCAAGTTCATTTAGTTATTCTTGTGAGCTTAGTGATGGCTTCAAAATAAACATGCTATGCAAGGCATAAACGTAAACATGGATGCAACTCACTTTTATCTTAACTAGAGCTCTTGTAAGATTTTAAAGGAACATTACAACCTTAACCTAATATGTATCTTAACAACATAAAGTGAGCTTTAGAGTTCTTAGCTCCAAGACTTCAAAGAAGTCTTTAGTTTTGAACTTCATCATCAAGCTCAAGAAAATAGACTAAGACATAAACTTCAACACTTTATCAAAGCAAACATAAAGGAAACTACTCATGTTCTTTATTTTATTGCTCATGGGCTTCAATCTAAAGTAAACTCTTAGAACGGCCAACTAACTTTAAGGTTAGTAAGGGTAAGCTTAGAGCTTTTTGAAACATATGATTAATTTTTCTTAATAAAACTTTTAGTGATCTACTTAACATTTTTATCAAACTTTGTTCAAATAAAGGAAAAGAAAACCGAAACTTTAAGTCAAAGAAAAGGAAAGAAACTAAGAGCATATATGGTCCAGGACCAAGTTTTTCAAGCTTTAGAGGTTTCTCACATGGTATCACAAGACCATTATCTTGAACCCTCATCATCAAGCTAAAGTTTTTCATATAAAAAGGCCTCATGGCTGAAAAAGGAAAAGGAGAGAAAAAGAGTTTTGAACAAGAGAAAACTAGAACTTTATCAAAGAAAACATGTAAAAATTTGAAGACAAACCCTTACCTAAGGAAGTCTTGAAAGTAATAAGAGGAAGCTTGTGTTCTTGAAAGAATGAGAAGACAAAATCTTCTCTTGGAGGAGGATATGAATTTGGCCAAGCAAGGAACTCAAGGAAGATGATTTTTACTTGAGAAAGCAAGCTTGGAAATGGAAATGTTTAGTGTTTGAGAGGTGGTTTGAGGTGAGGGAGTGGTGGTTCAAGGTTGTTTATGGTGGTGGAAAGCCTTCTTTGAGGGTGGAGGAAAAGAACAAGATGAAGAGAAAGTTAGAAGAAAAGAGAAAATGCAAGAAAGCTTAAACTTGGAACTTCTAAAGTGCAACCAAGTTATTCAAGGCTTGGTATTTATAGAGAATTTTCAACTTTGGGGCTGATTAGGGAGGAGGAAGTGTACGCGATTTTCTATATTGAGTATAAATGACTGAAATGCGCCTAAGGTCATTTTTATCCTAATTCTAGGGAAGTTGACCCATCCTCGAATGGGTCAACTCAATGTTTGAAGAGGATTATACCTGTTATGTTTGATATCCGAGGTGAAAATCTCATTTTCCGAATTTTTGGCTCAAAATGACTAAAATACCCTTGCAGTGTTTTACGCGGTAAATGTGCCGTTTGAGCCCTTGAACTTTTCCAGAAAGTTTGGGATGATGCATATGAGGGGTTTTTGATGTTTAGTCGGGCTCTGAAGGTCCTGGAAGTTTTAGTTCAAAATTACCATTTTGCCCCTAGAACAGTGTACAGTGAGCCTAATGACGTAATTAAGCAAACCTAAGCAATATTAGGCTCTAATCAAAGATTAATTTATTTCATAATTAATCTAGAGTCAAAATAATTTATTAAGGTTAATTAGAACCTAAGATTGCTTGGTTAAACTCTAATTACATTCTTTGATTCAAGGTTCCTAATCATGGAATCTTGAATAGTATTTTCTCTCCAATTCCTTAAATTAAGGAATTGTGCCCATACCTCATTTGACTAAGAAAATGGTTTTAAATTGTTAATCTAGCAAGAACACTCTCCTAATCAAGTCTTGATAACCTTAATTAGCCATTACCTCACCTAAACACTTTCTTACAAACTCCTAACTAAAACCTTAATCAAAGAAACACCTAAACATATCACTAAACCCCTTGGCTGAAAAATTCTGCCGAAACACTCCTCCCCTAAATCCATCACATGTTGTTTTAATTCTCATTCAAGAGCCATGCCTAGGCCATACTTGGAACCATACTTCACCATGCTTTCAACCATGCTTGCCATGCCTAAGCCCATACCCATTCAAAGAGATATTTTCCTCCCTAAAGCCAAGCAAGGCCGTCGGCCTTCCTTTCCTTGTGTAGCCTCCATGTTGCAAAATTTCTATAAATACCAAGCTTGGAAGAACTTGGTTACACTTTAGAAGCTTTACCAAGTTTAGTTCTCTTGCTTTTTCTTGTATTTCCTCTCAAAGTTCTCTTCATCTTGCTCATCTTCTTCCTCCCTCTAAGAATCCTTCCACCACCACAAACCACCACAACCAACCTTAAAACACCACTCCCTTACCTCAAACCACCTCTTAAACACTCAAACTTTCTATTTCTAAACTTACAACCTCAAGAAAAAATCATCTTCCTTGAGCTTTCTCCTTGGCCGAACACACATCCATATTCAAGAGAAGATTTTTGTCTTCTCATTTCTTTGAAGACTCAAGCTTTCCTTCATTTCTTTCAAGACTTCCTTAGGTAGGGGTTTTGTTTCAAAGTTTTACTTGATTTCTTCAGGAAAGTTCTAGTTTTCTCTTAGTTCAAAACTCTTTTTTTTCTTCTTCTTTTCTTTTCGGCCTTGGAGCCTTTCCAAGAGGAAAACTTTGGCTTGATGGTGAGGTTTCAAGATAATGGCTTTGTTGTTGCCATGTGAGAAACTTCTAAAGCTTGAAAAACTTGGTCTTGGACCATATATGCTTTTGGTTTCTTTTCCTTTTCCTTGTTCAAGTTTCGGTTTTTCCTTTCCTTTTCCTAGCCAAAGTTTCATTTTCTTTTCCTTTCCCCTTTAAAGATTTCGATTTCTTTTCCTTTCCCCTTTAAAGATTTCATTTCTTCTTCCTTTGTGTGAACAAAGTTTGTTAAAAATGTTAAGTAGATCACAAAAGTTTTGTTAAGAAAATTAATCCTATGTTTTCAAAGAGCTTTAAGCTTACCCTTGACAACCTTAAAGTTGATATGCCGTTCTAAGAGATTTACTCTAGATTGAAGCCCATGAGCAATAAAATAAAGAATATGACTTAGTTCTTTGTATTTTGTTTAGACAAGTGTTGAGCTTTGTGTCCATTTTCCTGAGATTGATGATGAAGTTCAAAACCAAAGGCTTCTTTGAAGACTTAGTGCTAAGAACTCTAAAGCTCACTTTATGTTGTTAAGATACATATTGGGTTAAGGTTATAATGTTCCTCTAAAGTCTTGTAAGAGCTCTAGCTAAGATATAATGAGTTTCACACATGTTTATGTTTATGCCTTGCATAGCATGTTTATTTTGATGCTATCACTAAGCTCTCAAGAATAACTAAATGGACTTGCATTATCATGTTTAAATTTCCAAGCTTGTTTTCATGTTTATATTTCAAGTCATCACTTAATCTTTAAAGATAATAATGAGATTGCATCTCATATTTATTTTATGCTCTCACTTTATTTTCTAATGAAGAATAAAATAAGTGCATATCATGTTTAAGTTTATGTCATCACTTAAACCTCCTAGAACTTAAAGACTTGCCTAAGTATCTTACATAAAGTTTTAGAAAATGGAGGCATTTCAAGAATGCCATTTTGGCCTTGTGATGATGATGATGGACTTGAGATGAGTTCATCTAGTCATGAGTACCCATAATCTAAGTCTTGGAATTTTTCCAAGCTTAGGTGTACTTAAAGAACTTTATGAACAAAGTTTTATGTTTTAAATCCATTACTTGAGCTAAATAATTTAGCTATTGTCCTTACCCATTTTTGTGTGATTTTAATGAGAGAAATTGGTTTCTAAAAGAGTTTTGAGTCCCTAAAATGATTCCAAGAGAAACTAGCAACTTATATGCATTTAAATCATGAGATTAAGTGATTGTATGATGCTTGTATTTCGGTTCTGAATTGTGCAACTTGGCCACTGTATAAATTATGTTTTAAGGTGTTAAAATGTGTAAAATTATGTTTGAGTGAAGCAAGGAATGATTTAGGGAAGTTAGGAGAGAACAAGTAACAAAAAAGGACTTAAATGAGAATTCTAGAATACTTAGATGCACAAAATATAAATTCTGTTTCCAGCATAATTGGACTTAAGGAAAATGGTTAATAATTAGTAAAAATGTGTAGGAATCCCTCATAATTGGTTTAGGAGTTGATTATAGAGCCTTAGGTGAAGACGAAACTTAGAAAGGGTCAAAACAGAGATTCTAGGACCCCGTAATCATATGACAAAATTCTGCCCAAGTGATGGAGTGCTGTTTGGTTAGGTTAGTGAGCATAAACATTAGAAGAAATTATAGGTGATGATCCCTTCGGTGAAATAAAGATCCATAATGAAAGTTAGAATCATTGGAACATAAGATTAAGACCTAAGGGCCAAAGCATAAGACACCAAGAGATAGAAGTTGTGATGTGAGAATGAGACTGAGTGGGTATACTTATGTTGAATGTGAATATGTTAATGCCATGAACATGAGACTATGTGTGTATTTGTGACATGTTGCTGTGATGATGTGGTATGCTATGCTTAAGATGCATAAGAATGCAAAATATGAATAAGTTAGGAGGGTATGCTCCTTATAAAGAGACTTATTGAATTGAGAAATTTCATGAGAACAACATGTGTGATTTGAGTTATGTGGCATGGCTCAAATTTGAGGAAATTCGGAGTGTAGTTGTTATGCTACCGAATTTCCGTCAAATTTAGGGGAGAGACTTGAGAAAGTTTTGAAAAGAAAGATTTTTATATGTGACATGCCGACACATTTCTCCTGCTATGGTGAGGAGAAAGGAAACCCGTGGGGGGTATGGTCGTGGAGCCATATCGAAGCGGACAATGTCATTGGTCTTAACCAGAGATACATTTCACAGGCTAGACGTACTTCTCCTGTTATGGTGAGGAGAAGGTAAAACTAAGGGCATCGACATCAGCCTCCAAAGCGGACAAAGTCACTGGTTTTAACTAGTTGATGCGTTTCGAGAAGGAAGAAAGTCCCATGATGGGTGATTCCTTAGGTCCCCGTGACTTTGGGAGTCGGGGTTATTATTTTTATGATTATGATTTGCTTATCAAGAGGATAAGTAAGAACTAGTGACAACTAGTTAAGGTATGAGCTCATAGCCTAGTATCAAGGGTCGGTTACTATTTTTACATACCATGATGTCACAAGTTTGAGAAACAGGAAAAGATGTGAAGCATTTTGCTCATAAAAGAGAGAAGTTGATTATGAGAAAGTACAGGCCACTTTATGAGGATTATTGATTGAAAAGATGCTTTATTGGTTTGTTGCATAAAGTATTGCCATGCATTCATGTTTTGGTATGCTGTATACATGCATTAAGATTCATCATAAAAGACACGGACCTTAGATAACTATCTTTTATGAAAACCTCATAATGAACCTTTGCATGTTTAACCTTTCTATAATAAACCCAAGGTTCTTGGGGACATAAATGATGACACTAGGATAGGAGGTTTCCCTATGAGATTCTTTAGCAAGATTCTCACCATCTCTTTCTTCTTTTTCGTTATGTCTTCAGATTTCGATGGCGTCGTTCGTGATTTTTGTTGATATGCCCGTGTGGAGGTGCATTACGATCCGATCACCAGCTTACCATTTTGAGGGTCATTGTGCCTGTGCATTTTTGCATATGGACGTCCGTTTGCATTTTCGGTCTCCAATTTTCATTTCACCCGACTTCTCTACGGCAATGATTTGATCTTTGAGAGGATGCGACCCCTGACGAGAGAACGTCATGCCCGACCTTCGCCTCAAGGTTCATGCCCATCCAAGTATGTTCCTCTCATACCTCGCTGGGAGGGACCTATCCAGATTCCCTGGCCGACTCGTATGGAGGGCTCCGCCCACACGATGCCTATGGACGTCGGGAGGGTAGTGAGGATCTAGTCTCTAAGCGAGGCTTAGGAGGCGTGTACATCAACCTGAGAGATGTCCTTGCCGAGGAGGATACATCGCTCCGTCGACCGCATGCCCATGCCCTTTCTTCGTTGGCCACATTCGAGGAGTTTCTGAGTTGTGGGCTACATCTCCCCGTCCGAGGATTAGCATCATTCATAGGCATTAGAAGAAAGGGTTTACTTTTAGCTTGGGGTATCTTTTGGGATTTTCCCATGTATTTGTTGTTTACATTTCTGGTTATTTTATGTTCCATGTACTACAAGCTCTGCCTACTTATATGGGTATGACTTTATGCCCTTTTATGTTTCGATGTACTAAACTATGATATTTAATATTATGACGTTTGCTTCTATGGATGAAGTGTTCTTAATTTCTTTTGTACTGCATGATTTATTTTCCGCTTTACGTTCTGGATATGTAGTGTTCGACGGCTAGTATTTTGTCTTACAAAGATTTCAAAAAAAAAAAATTTACCTGTATTTTCCACTAAGTAATTTCATAAAACGAGTTTTAAAGGGAAGTAATACCTAATAATTAATCTTAATGCGTCCTAGGCATGTTGGGTTAAATATTAGGGTGTTACAAGAAGGTCGAGGTTCTTTGGCCATTTGGGGAGGAAAAATATCTCTTACATGGGTATGGGTTTAGGCATGGCAAGCATGGTTGAAAGCATGGTCAAGGTATGGCTTGAGGTATTGCCTTTGGAGGGAAATAAAATCAACATGTGATGAATTATAGAGGGAGAATTTGGCCAGCTTTGTGCAGCCAAGGGGGAGGATAATTTGTTCATGTAATTATGGTTTAGTGATGTGTTTTGGTGTTTCTTTGATTAAGGTTTTGATTATGAGTTTGTAAGAAAGTGTTTAGGTGAGGTAATGGCTAATTAAGGTTCTCAAGACTTGATTTAGGGGTGGTCTTACTAGATTAACAATTTAAAACTATTTTCTTAGTCAAATGAAGGTATGGGCACAATTCCTTAATTTAAGGAATTGGAAGAGAAAACACTATTCAAGATTCCATGACTAGGAATCTTGAATCAAAGATGTAATTAGAGTTTAACCAAGCAATCTTAGGTTCTAATTATCCTTAATAAATTATTTTGATTCTAGATTAATTATTGAAATAAATTAATCTTCGATTAGAGCCTAATATTGCTTAGGTTTGCTTAATTACGCCATTAGACTCATTGTACACTATTCTAGGGGCAAAATGGTAATTTTATACTAAAACTGCTTGGGACCTTTCAGGCCTGACTAAACATCAAAAACCACTCATAAACACCATTCCAAACTTTCTAGAAAAGTTTCGGGCTCAAACGCACCTTTACCCGCATAAAACGCTAGGGGTATTTTGGTTATTTTGAGCGAAAGTTGAAAAAAGATTTTTACCTTAAATATCGAACATAACAGATATAATCCCCTTCAAACATTGAGTTGACCCATTCGAGGAGTGCCGGGTTGGGGCGTTACACCACCCACAAATGGACGGTCAATATGAAAGAACTATCCAAACCTTAGAGGATATGTTAAGGGCATGTGTTTTAGACCAAAGAGGAAGTTGGGATAAGTACTTGCGCTAATTAAATTTACATATAACAATTATCATGTGAGCATTGACATAGCACCGTATAAGGCCCTTTATGGACGGAAATGTCAATCACCCTTATGCTGGTATGAATCTGGGAGTAGTACTAATTGGACCTGATGTTGTGAGGGAAACAACGAACAAATCAAGAAAATTAAGGATAAAATTCTCACTGCTCAAGTCGCAGAAAAGCTATGTAGACAAACGGCGCAAGTCGCTAGAATTTCAAGAAGGGGAACATGTGTTCCTAAGGATCACTCCTACCACAGGCATAGGTCGAGTGATGAAAGTAAAGAAATTGAGTCCCAGATTTCTTGCCCGTTTGAGATCCTTAGCAAAGTTAGGTCTATAGCCTACCGTATAGCCCTACCCCCAGGTCTGTCCAACCTTCACAATGTTTTTCATGTCTCCTAGTTGAATAAGTATCAATTGACCCAAGCCATGTACTAGAGCCAGAACATGTACAATTAAGGGACAACCTAACATTTAACTTGCCACCCACGAGAATCGTTGACCGAGGAGTTAAGCAATTAAGGAATAAGGCTATACCTTTTGTCAAAGTCGCATGGACGAGGTAGAACCGAGAACTCACGTGGGAGTTAGAGTTAGACATGCAAGCACATATTGAGCCGTTCTTAGGTAATGAATTTCGAGGATGAAATTCTTTTTAAGGAAGGAAGTAATGTACGCCCAAATTTTCCCGTGTATAAATGACCAAAATGCCCTTGAAGTCATTTTACCCTGAAAATGAGGATCGCTAGTCCTATCCTCAAGGGGACATTTTGATGATGATAGGGGATTATATGTATTATGTGTGTTAATAGAGTAGAAGAATATCATTTTTAGTTCCGATACAAAATTACCAAAATGCCCTGCTTTTAACCTCGATTTACGCACCAACTGAAACTCTAACTTCACCAAAAGGTTTTAAATGATGTTTTTAAGCAATGTGTAGCAACTGGTTATGTGCATTATGTTAGCCCAGGGAGGTTTTTGTGAAAAATTACCGTTTTGCCCCTAGCTATGTGCATTTTGAGTCTAATGATGCGATTAGCAAAACTAAGCAAAATTAGGCTCTAATTAAAGATTAATAAATTCTAATTACTAATATAGAGTTAAAATAATTTATTAAGATTGATTAGAACCTAAGATTGCTTAGATACACCTTAATCTTCGTCTTAAAAATCAAGATGCCATGTCATGGAATCTTGAATAGTATTTCTCTCCAATTCCTTAAATTAAGGAATTGTGTTGTGAATGGGTTTTATATAAAATGAGTTTTATTTCACTAATGAAGCAAGACCAACTCCTTAATCATGTTTGACATCCTTAATTACCTATTACCTTACCTAAACACTTCCTTACAAACTCCTAATCAAAAACCTAATCAAAGATACACATAAACATACCTCTAAACCACAATTGAATGACACATTTTCTCCCCTTGACTGTAAGGTGGCCGAATGCCACTCCTCCTCATACTCCTCACATGTTGATTTATTTTCACACACAAAGAGCCATGCCTTGGACCATACCTTGACCCATACTTAGCCTTACCTTTGAATGACACTTAGAAGAGATATTTTTCTCCCCATGGCTGCAAAGAGCTACAGCCTTCTCCCTATTTTCACCCACACAATTTCATTTTTCAACCCATAATATATATAGTAATGTGTAGAGAAATCTCACACTTTTACCACTAGCTTTTTATTTAAGTTTTTGACTAAAAAGCTTTCTAGTTTTCTCTCAACTTCAAGTCTTTTTCCACCACCACTCTCAACCCTCCCTCAACTCACAAACACATAGCCATTCCCTTGCAAGATCAAAGCTTTCTCTCTTCAAGCAAGGGACCCAACTTGGTAGGGAGTTGTTTTGAGTTCTCTTTCTCTTCTTCTTATGTTTTCGGATTTAATGATGCATGAAATGTATGAGATTTTAGTTGATGATGTGGTTGAGTTGCTCCTTTCTTATTCTTCTTCTTTTTCAATTTTGATCTTTCCTTTTCTTTCTCCCTCTTTGGTTTGTTGTTGTTGGATGATTGAAAAACCATAGCTTGATGATGAGAGATCTTTGTGTTGGCTGTAAAGACCACCATGTGTAGACCTCTAGAGCTCAAGGTTGGCTTCATCTTTGGTTTTAAAAGAATGATGAAAATAAAAAGGTTTTTGGCTATCTTTGTTGGTTTTTCCTTGAGTTTGATGATGAGTCTAAACAAATGAGGTCCATAGAACCATGGTATCAAAAGGCTCTAAAACTAATTTTCATTTAGTTAAGATTGATTGGGGTTGAAAGTTTATCCTTTAAAGTCTTGAAATGAGCTCTTGCAAGATAAAGAAATGAACTTGCATCATGTTTTTATTTCAAGTTCTTGCATTGCATGTTTATATTTAAGTTTTTCATTTTATGTTTACACTCATGTTATCACCTAAGTAATTAACTCAAAGCCCGCCTATTTCAACCTGAAAGTTGAGATGTGATTTAGAGTAAATACTAAGGGGCCTAAAGCACTAAAATAAAGAATTGAACTTGCATTGATATTTACATTTCCTATCTAGCATATTGAAGTTTCAAGTCATCACCTAAGAATGGTAAAGATCTAAAATGAAGCTTGCATTGCATGTCTATCTTTATGTCATCATTTAAACTCCTAGAGCTCAAAAGACTTGCCATGGTATCTCCAAATGGAAATTTTAACCATGACTAGTGGATGCGCCTTAGTCATGATACAATGTTGGTCTTGATTTGTAAAAATGTGAAGATGTTTTCAAGGAATGTTAGAAAGATGTTTTAAGTGGTCTCAAGGTGTTAAAGTAGCTTAGAATGTGTTAAAAACCATGATTTCTCAAATTCAAGGTTCTGGTAATCGATTACCAGCTATGTAATTGATTACAGAATGGTTATTTGAAGGATTTTAGGTTCCAGGAATTGATTACCGGATAATGTAATCGATTACCAAGGCTATTCTTTATGCCCAGAACTAGTTTTTAACTCTATAATCGATTACCAGTTCATGTAATCGATTACCATGATGTTCTTCATTTTTCGGGAACAATTTTTAGCCTTAGTAATCAATTACCATTCTATGTAATCGATTACCTACATGTTCCTCATACCCAAGATAAAATTTAGGCCCTGGCAATTGATTACCAGGCCCAAGTAATCGATTACCAGGCCATCTTTTTGAGTACTGAACAAGTTTTGATTATGGTAATCGATTAACATCATATGTAATGATTACAGAACCCCAATTGCGGAGAAGTGTGTTCTAAACAAGATAAGTGGATTGGTAACCCTATATACTTATGTGAGGATGATTTGAGATGATGAATTGATGTAATATTTGATGCTATGTGTAGGATCCATCTTTTGTATGTTATAATTTCATTTGGAAACATTGGAGATGCTTATGCTTGAAATATATGAAGAGCTATGATACTTATGAATTATGTATTGCATCTTGATATAACATGCTAAGACTTAAGGTGACTTAAAACATGAGAAAATGATCTTTTGGACTCATTAAACTATAGGTGATGAAGATGTGATTCTTGCCCCCTAACCCATACTTATTTCGGGACTTTAATTTATCAAAAGGGATAAGTATACGCAAGCGACTAGTGAGGTATGAGCTCATAACCTAGAAGTACTCTAAAAAGGAGGAGTAATAGGGTGGCCCAAGAGTGAAAGTGAACTAACTTTAAGTCACCTAAAAAATTAAGGAATGTCATTCATAAATCATGTACTATGCATATCATGTTGGCTATGATGTTAGATGTATGCTATAAGGTTAAGTATTGCATATCATAATAAAGTATGATGCATTTATTACATGACGCATGATAAAATGAATAGGCCTCGGTAATTGATGTTTTAGAACTTAGTAAATGAATCCTTGCATGCTCACTATTTCATAATCAAACCCAAGATCCCTGAAGACATTGATGATGTCACTTAGATATGAGGTTACACTAAGATTCTTTAGTAAGATTCTTACTCCCTCTTTCTTCCTTTCGTCATGTCTTCAGATTCCGATGGCGACATTTGTCCTCTTCATTGACATCCCTACTTAGGAGGTTCATTTTGACCCTAGTATCAGCTTACCATTTTGAGGGACGCTGCTCTATCCGAGTCTTTATGTTCGTGGGATGCCCATTTGCACACCCTGTTCCCAGCTACCGTTTCTCTACCTCCCTTACGACGATGACATGGTTTTTGAGCACGCGCATATGTACAACGAGAGGATCCTTTGCACGTACACCATTCGCATCCACCGTTGGTGATTTTCCAGATTATGTTCCACGCTCGAGGCGTTCCGAGATTGACCCGTCTGAGGACTCACCTACCCACGTATACCCCTGAGAGCTCCGCCCCACTCCCCCATGAGGGAGGGTAGTGAGGAGATGGTCACCCAGCGAGGTTGGCACGGAGGCCATCCATGCGCCTCGGTGTAATGCCCAGAGACGAGGCAGGAGTGATCGTCGGACAAGAAGGCACTGATAAGGAGCGGCTCCTACCTCCAAGCAGAGGGGTACATGAATGAACCGATTACACACCCAAATGAGAGGAATCCTGTTGCAGACAGTTAAGGAGGGCTTATATGAATTGATTGGTACTACTTATGCCACAAAGATGCATCTTTCTTTTCGTAGCCTATCACGAAAGAACTCCACAGTGAACGTGCTTGACTTGGGGTAATTTTGGGATGGGTGACCTCCTGGGAAGTTTTCCCAGGAAGCGTGCGAGTGAGGACAAGCACGCTGAAAAGACCCGTGTTGGTTTGTAGGGACAGTTGTCAATCCACAAAGCAACAGGGATGTTACAAATGGTATCAGAGCCTGCACCTCTCCCAGGACGGTGTGGTTTGGGGATGAACCAAGCAGAAGCTGGTGGGCATGTAACGCCCAGGGACGAGGCAGGGAGTAATAGCCCTGCGAGAAGGCACGGACAAGGAGCGGCTTCTACCTCCAAGAGAGGGTACATGAATGAACCATTACATACCCGAATGAGAAGGATCTTGAGTCTGGATAGGTATGGGACTAGACAGTTAAGGAGGGCTTATATGAATTGATTGATACTACCTATGCCACAAAGATGCATCTTTCTTTTTGGTAGCCTATCACGAAGAACTCCAGTTAGCCCTGACTTGGGGTAATTTTGGGATGGGTGACCTCCTGGAAGTTTTCCCAGGAAGCGTGCGAGTGAGGACAAAGCATGCTGAAAAGACCCATGTTGGTTTGTGGGAGTTGAACCCATAAAGCAGGGGGATGTTACACTCTGTGTGGAGCCCATGTTCAGCCATCTCATGTGCCCCCTCCCAAAAAGTTCCGCTCATGGATCGATTATATTCTGCCTTTCCAGGGCTAACACTGAGATCTCTTGGAGAGTTTTAGTGGATACACCACTAATAGCTTAGGATAACCTTCTTTTGTTTTAGAGGTTATCTATCTTAGGTGTACTAGGTAGGTATGTTTTCCTTTGTATTTTCCTTTCCTATGTATTCGCTTTTCTATGATGTACTAAACTTAACTCACCTTACATGGGTGGGTATATTATTATATGTTTAATTATGGTGTGCTAATGGATGATCTTTTTATGGAGCCTATCTATGTTTTTGTCTATGTTATTCTTTTACACGTTACGCTTTACGTTGACGATCACTTATGTTATGTGCGGCTCACATTATACTTATGTTTTCAAAAAAATTGGCTCATATTTTCATTAAGTATTTTCAAGAATGATTTAAGAAACTGAGACAAAGAGTAATATCTAATAATAAACTGGAATACATCCTAGGCATGTTGAGTTAATTATTAGGGTGTTACACCTTATCTTTAAAATTTAAAGTGATGACTTGAAATTTAAACATGATATGCAAGACTTGGAAATTTAAACGTGATATGCAAGTCCACATTATTATCTTCAATAATTAAGGTGATTGCTTGAAATATAAACATGGTCATTATCAAGCCATAGAATCCAAAATTTAAAGCAAAGAACAAGAGAAAGAACATGAAATAAACTCCCTACCAAGTTGTTTCTTGTTTACAAAAGGTAAAGCTTGAGCTTTTATGAAGTAAGAAGAAGAAAAATCTGCTCCTAAATATGATGATGCTTTCTGCCAAGTCAAGCTAGAATGGAGGAGGAATTTATCTTGTGTTTTTGTGTTTGGAAATGAAAAGTTTAGGTGCTTAGAAGTTGATCTATGGTGGAAATGTGTTTGTTTGAGGTTGCTAGCTTAGATGAATGTCAAGAATGGAGCTTCTTGGCTATGGAGGAGGAAGAAGAAAAAAGCTTGAAGTCTTGAGAGAATTAGAGAACTTTGAGCAACTTTGAGTAAGGAAACTATGAAGTAAGCAAGTGCTAAGGCTAAGAGTGCTTGTGGGAACATTTTGGCAATAGAAGAGAATCTATTTATAGGCACATGAGGGCTATTTGGCCGCTGCATAATGGCTGGAAATGGAGGGTTTATTTCATTTTTTAATTAAAGAAAACTTTAGAAAAAGAATGCTTATATGGTTGTAATAATTTGTTCATGTATAATGGATGAAAATACTAAAATATGATGCTAATGGGAGACATTGTGGCTAATTAATTCATGGCTGAAATGGGTGAGTTTTCTTTTAATTTAACATGACCATAAATAATGAAAAAGAAAGCTAAAGAAATGGTGATAAGGTTGGATATGTTTCTTTGCTGGAAAAACCATTAAAATATAATGAAATAGAGCATAAAAAGGCGCTGTGTAACACCCTAATATTTAACCCAACATGCCTATGACGTATTAAGATTAATTATTAGTTATTACTTCCTTTTAAACTCATTTGTAAAATTACTTAGCGGAAAATAGGTAAATTTTTTTTTGAAAACACGTAAACCAAAATGCGAGCGTCGTGTCCTACCATGAGCGAAACGTGAAGCAGCAAAGGACTAAAACATACAATTAAAAGCAATCAAGAACACATCCATCCATAGAAGCAATTATCATAGTATTACATATCATAGTTGAACATATGTTTCTAATACACCAATGAAATAAAGACTAAATAAAGTCAAACCCATATAAAGTGGACAGAGCTTGCAATACATAGAACAAGAAAATACATAAACAGAAAGTAAAACATAAATAGCAAGTACAAGAAAGCCCCAAAAGATCAAACCCCAGCTATAACTACTCCTTCCTCGAAACCTACTGGTGACATTGATCTTCTTGCGATGGGAAAGGTGTCGGACGAAACTCGAGCTCCTCGGTCGTGGCCCAATGAAGAGGGGGCGTGGCATACGGAGCGAGGGAACAACATGGCCTCCTCGGTGTAGGCGCCTCTCAAGCTGTCATCTCGCCTCGCAAGCCTCGCGGTGACACTCCTCGCTACCCCTACGACGTCCATGGGCATCGAGGGAGCATAACCCTCCAGTAGACGTAGGCAGGGGAGTCCTCAAAGAGTTGACCCCAGTGCGTGGTATGAGCGGGACGTACTCTAGGTAGTCTCTAACCGCTGAGGATGATGGATGGGCACGGTGAGTCCGCCCATCATGGGGTCTCTTCCGAAGATTAGGTCGTCACGATCGGAGAGGTAGGAGTGAAGTGAAAGCTGGAAACTAGATGCGCGATGGGCGTCCCATTTACGCAAAAATACGAATAGCACATCGACCCTCGAAGTGATACGACTATGATCCAAGTCAAAGTGCACCTCCCAAATCGGCGTATCAATGAAGACCACGAATGATGCCATCGAGATTCGAAGACGTAACGGGAAAAGAAAAAGAAGGGTGAGAATCTTACTAAAATCTCAGGAGGAATCCTCCTATCCTAATGTCATCGTTTACGTCCCAGGAACCTTGGGTTTATTATGAAAGATGTAACATGCAAAGGTCTATTATGAGGTTTTATAAAAGTAATTATGTAACGCTTTATTTTCCCGTGTACAAATGACCGAAATGCCCCTGAGGTCATTTTACCCTGAAAATGAGGATTGCGTCCGGCCATCCTCGAGGGATGTTTTTGTGATGATAGGGGATTGTGTATGTTATGTGTGGTAATAGAGCAGAAGAATCTCATTTTGGAGTTCCGATGCGCGAAATTACCAAAATGCCCATGTGGCTATTTAACCTCGTTTTACGTGCCGTTGAACCGAACTTCACCAAAAGGTTTTAAATGATGTTTTTAAGTAATGTTTTATGTCGGGATAAGCCCGGTGGCCCCGGGTAGTTTTAGTAAAAAATTACCGTTTTACCCTAGCTAAGTGCATTCTAGCCGAATGACACGATTAGCGAAACCTAAGCAATATTAGGCTCTAATTAAAGATTAGTAAATTCTAATTACTAATCTAGAGTCAAAATAATTAATCAAGGTTGATTAGAACCTAAGATTGCTTAGAGAAGCTCAAAATCCTATTCTTGAATTTAAGACATTATGTCACATTTTAATGAATAGTGTTTTCTCTCTCAATTCCTTAAATCATGGAATTGTGTCTATGATTTGATTTGACTAAAGTATGGTTTTAATTCTCTAATTTAGTATGACCACTCCTTAATCAAGTCTTGAACCACCTTAATTAGCCATTTTATCACCTAAACACTTGCTTACAAATGCCTAATCAAAAGCCTAATCAAAGACACACCTAAACACATCATTAAACCACAATTAAATGAGAGATTTTCCTCCCCCTTGGCTGCATAAATCTGACCGAAAATTCCCTCCCCATTCCTCACATGTTGATTTATTTTTACACACAAAAATGCCCATGCTTTGCCCATGCCTTGCCCATACTTTCCACCATACCTCACCATGCCTCCATGAAGCCAATTCTCTCACCTCATGGAACATGAGGCCAAGCCTTCCTCCCAAATCAGCTACAAGGTCTCATTCCCTCTATAAATACCATGCTTGGATGAGCTTGGTTGCATTTTTGTTCATTTGCCAAGATTAGCTTCAAAGAGTAATATTGAGTTCTTTCTTTTCCTCTCAAGACTCAAGAGTTACTTTCCTTTTCTTCACCTCTTCAAGCTCACAAAGAAAACACCTCATCTTCTTTGCCTCCTTGCCTTGGCCGAAAATCATCAAGCATCAAGGAAGAAGTTGTTCTTCTCAACTTGCTTCAAGAACCAAGCTTTCCTCTTCACTACTAGTTAGGGAGTTTTCTTTCAAGTTCTTTCTTTTCCTTACATGTTCGGCCTTCAAGGCCATTGATGATGTTTCATGATAGCTTGATGATGAGAGTTCTAGATGATGACTTTGATTTCATCACAATGAAACCTCTAAAGCTTGAAAACTTGGTCTTGGACCATAAATGATTTCAGTTTCCTTTCCTTTCCTTGTTCAAAGTCTTCAGTTCTTGTTCCCTTTTCCCCTTAATGGTTTCGGTTTTCATTTCCTTTTGTTATAAAAAGTTTGATATAAATGTGAAGTAGATCACTAAAAGTTGTTTGAAGAACTTAATCACATGTTTTCAAAAACTCTAAGCTTACCCTTGCCAACCTTAAAGTTGGTCGGCCGTTTAGAATCCACGCTAGATTGAAGCCTATGACCAATAAAATAAAGAATATGAAGTAGTTTCCTTTATGTTTGTCTTTATGAGTGTTGAGATTTATTTCTTGGTTATGTTACAATGTTGGTTTTAAATTTTGGAAATATGATAATGATTTCAAAGAGTTTTTAGAAAGGTGTGATAAAGTGTTTTTGGAAAGGAAGGATACTTGAAAATGTGTTAGAAAGTTTAGTTTTTCAAAAGGATTTGGTAATCGATTACTGGGCTATGTAATCGATTACCAGGAAGCAATTCATGAGATTCTGGGTTGTAGTAATTGATTACCAAGAGGTGTAATCGATTACCAAGGGTGTTCTCCATACCCAGAACTAGTTCAGACTCATGTAATCGATTACCAGTTCATGTAATCGATTACCATGATGTTTTTCTTTTCCAAAAATAGGTTTTGTCTTGGTAATCGATTACCAGCACCTTAATCGATGATCAGGACCTAAAAGTGCCAAAAATGAGTGTTTGATTTTAATGGGATGAACCTATGATATGAATGTTTATGTGATGTTGCCTTTTCGCATGATTACTTAATGAGAATGTGCATGAGATGATGAAATGAAATTATGATGAGAATGCCTATGTGTATTGAAGTCTTACTTGATTATTTACTTGAAATGTAGATGACGTGATGAATGTTACTTGAAATGTTATAACGTTGCATATGAGAAAAGTATATGATATGTTTTTAAATGATTCCATGCTCATGTTGCATAAATGGTATGTTAATGTAAAAGTTATATGCCGAGACACATTTCTCCTGCTAGTGAGAAAGTAAACGTGGGGGGTATGGACGTTAGCCATACCGAGCGGACAAAGTCATTGGTCTTAACAGTTGATGCGTTTCGAAGGAAGAAAAGAGATATGTTAATGAAAAGGTTATATGCCGAGATGCATTTCTCCTGCTACGGTGAGGAGAAAGTAAACCCGTGGGGTATGGACGTCGAGCCATACCGAAGCGGACAAAGTCACTGGTCTTAACCAATTGATGCGTTTCCAAGAAAGAAAAGAGATATGTTAATGAGGAAATGATCCCATTATGACTTCTCGAGTTAAGGGTTGTACGGGTGATCCAAGAAAAGAGATATGTTAATGAGGAAATGATCCCATTATGACTTCCCGAGTAAAGGGTTGTAAGGGTGATCCAAGAAAGAGATATGATTCCCCCTCTATTTTTCCCCGTATAAATCTAGCGACGGCTAGTTAGGATGAGCTCATTCCTAGGTGATAGGTGATTAGGAGATTGGTGGCTATGATAAAATTGCCGGCAGCATGTTGGATGGATTTTGGTGGCTATGACGAGGGTGGAAAATGGAAAATGAGAAAAATGATAAAGTAAAAAGTTATGAAAGGAACTCATAAGTTCAATTATGATAAAGTAAAAGATGCACATGCATATGTTTCGTTGAAGTTTCATTGATGCTTTGATTAAGTAATATGTGTTATCTATGTGTATTGTCATGCTCAAGTATTGCCATGCATACATAGAATATATGTTGCATTCATGTCATTAAGACCCATGTTAAAAGACACCAACTTCGGATAAAAGAACTTGAGAAATGTAAAATTGAATCTTATGCATGCACACCCTTTCATAATAAGACCGAAGTGGCTGGGGAACGATGACACTTGTGTTAGAGTCGGGAAGCCCTGAGACTCTTATATAGATTTCTCATCCCTTTTTCCTTTCTTCCGGGTCGTCTCCAGAGGCGAGTGATGCGGATGTTCGTGATCCTTTGTGAGGCGCAAGTTTAGGAACCATGCTACCCATAGAGTAAGGCGGAAGCGCGA
This sequence comes from Dalbergia oliveri, assembly GCA_030441495.1. NCBI lineage: Eukaryota > Viridiplantae > Streptophyta > Magnoliopsida > Fabales > Fabaceae > Dalbergia > Dalbergia oliveri. The sequence continues at coordinate 1,232,739 of JAMLFY010000005.1, read as the reverse complement.
AGATTAGTCTAGAAAAGTTATAGTAATGTCTAGCGTTGGGTTCGTGTACATTCATCTTTTGTTATGTTCAGTATCTTGAGATGTCCTCATGTTTGAAGGGCATCGTCGTTATGATGTGACTATGATATGTTAATATAAATTAAGTTGTGACTATTCCATGACTTGTTTCTATATGCTACGATAATGTGTATATGTTGGCTATATCATGTGTGTATTAATCGTTATGTATGCGCACGTGCGGCTCGCATTTTAAATCTTAAATTCAAAAGAAAAATTTAGTCATATTTTATTACCCGTATTTTAAATAAAGATAAGTCAAGTTCTGAAACGAAGACGTAACCGCTAATAATTAGCCGAATGTGACTCGAGCATATTAGGTGAAAGTTAGGGTGTTACAAATTATCCAAGGTCCGTGTCTTTTATGATGAATCTTAATGCATGTATGCGCATAGCGAAACATAAATGCCTGGCAACACTTTATGCAAACAAACCAATAAAACATGTCATCAGTAATTTATCATCAAATAAGTGGAATATAGTTTCTCATGAAGTTTCTCAAACTGGTGACATAAAGGTATCAAACATTGTATCATCGCCACCCTAAAAACTAGGCTATGAGCCCATACCTCAACTAGTCATCATTAGTTCTTACTTATCCTCTTGATAAGCATAACATAATCATAATCATAATAATCCGACTCCAAGACGGGTAGAGGCCTAAGGATCACCTATCATGGGACTTTCTCCTTCTTCAAATGCATCAACTGGTTAAGACCAGTGACTTTGTCTACTTTGGCAGGCTAATGTCGATTGTAACATCCTAGTTTTCTTTAGATATTAATTGAGGAAAACTTAATAGGAATATTAGAATTCTGAAGGGGACAGTTGTGATGAGAATGACTACATGATGGAGTACCAAAAAAAAACGTGAATAGTACTTGGCGGGCCGAGGCCTCGGACGCAAACTGGGATTTAGGACCCGGAGTGAAGTTAAGAAAATATGAGAATAAGATTAGGAATGTGTGGGAACGATAATTTTATACCTAGAATTAAATTTCGGGTAATATCGGTTAAATCGGGTACGGTGTTTACCCGTTCGGTGAGATTTTGGTGTGCGATTTTTAACACAAAGACACACCCATTACTACAACTAAATAATATCCCACAAATTAAGACAAGTGGAAGGCTAGGATTTAATCTTGGAATCCAAGATCAAATCCTAGCCATCCATCATAGCCTAGTCACCAAGTTCATCATGATTTTCTACAAATATCTTGCCTTGCATTTATGACAAGCTTAGTCACTTGATCTTCTTAACCAAGCCAAGCATTAAATTCGGCCTTGCAAGGGAAAAACTAGAGGAAGAAGTGCCTCCATAGCCAAGAGCTTCTCCTTGTGTTCATCTCACAAAAACCCTAGCTTAGAATCATCAAAACCCAAATCTTCCTTCACAAAAATTGATCTATACTTCCACCTCTACAATTATAACCGATTGAAATTTCAAGAACCCCATCCTTCTTGCACATCCATCAGTGATCAGAGGAGGGTTTGAGGTTGTGTGGGGAGTTTTGGTTCTGAAGAAATCCCACCTTGAAGCAAGCTAGAGATAGAGACTTGAACCTTCAAGAGTAGGGTTTCCGCCTTTCTTGTGGAATTTTTCAATTCTGTTTTGGCTTGCCCTAATTTCGAAAATTTTGATGATACTGATGGTTAATATATTGATATTGATGTATGAATTTTTGTGTTGTGTTTGGATGGTTTTAAGATGGGTTTTCTCTCAAGTGAAATTGGAACTAGGTTGCTGGACTGATTTTCTAGAAATTTTGTGGGTGGTTTCATGAGCCATAAAAATTATATGTTGTAGTTAAGCCCTTAAACTAAATACACGAATTTTCTTGGGGGTTAATTTTAAGGTTTGATGCCTCAAAACAATTAGGAACTGAATTGTAACTGTTGTTGTCTAAATTGTTGAGACTGAAGTAACAAACTTGCCGAATTTTTAATCATAGCAATTGATTGAGATAGCTCCTGAAATTTTTACACAAGACTAATAACATGTTGAAATACCTCTGTGAATTTTCTTGTACCTTGATTCCATCGAATTCTAGGGTTAAATATTCTGAGAACACAAGTTTGGACTATGAATTTGTGACTTCTAACCACTAGATTTGCCTATTTTATTGAAGTGGCTATATAACTCTGATTGCCCTGAAATTTTTACAGGTTGTTTTAGACACATTGAAGTGTCATGTGAAATTTTCCTTAAGGGTGGAATGGTTGTTTGGTATGGTAACAAATTGTTGTGCCTAGAACTTCAATTCTGCCAGGATAATTAGATGTGGAAATGACTGAAATTCTATGATAGTATGTGCATATCTTCCTGTATGTTTGAGCCATACGGGGAAAACAGAAACAAGGCTTAGAAAGAATTGAGAGGGAAGGCAAAAAAAGGACTTCCCTAGAAAAGTTATGAGTCGAGAGGCGTGTCGGCTAGGCATAGACCTGAGTGAACCGGAAATGGAAAAAATGAAGTTCGGTGATCTCAAATAGGAATAAGCTCATGTCCTAGCAGTCTATGGTCCTCTGTGAAATTGTGAATTGTTAATGTATCTCTCTGTGAGAATAAGCCTTCCCTATGTTGAGAAAATTGAGAAAGACATGAGAAATGGAGTTTCTAATTGTGCATATTATTACTCGATCGATTATAGTGATACTATCCTTAGTTCCCGGCCTACGGGTTTTCAAGATTTCTATGTATGTGTTTGTATGAATATTGTATATGCATGAATTGCTTATCCCTACTGTATATAGTATTGGGGAAACTACCCTCCTGAGAATTTTATATTATTCTCACCCCTGTTATATGTATTATATTGTTCAGATTCGCAGATGTCGTCCCTAGTGTTTTTCTGATTCGCCACAGGAGGTGTGGCAATATGATCTGCATTGGACTATGTACGCCGTTGGTTATTCCCAGTTCGGATCTACATGTTCTTTGATCGCTCCTTCAGGACTTCGGTCTTTGCCCGACTTCACCCCGCTTTTCCTTATGACGGTGTGCCCCTTCACATGGCCCATCCTGGAGTGTTTGAGATTCCCCTCGCTCCACCCGTATCAGCCGCGGACGCACCCGTTTCGTCATCCTCCTCATCTGACTCAGATCCTCTGAGGACCCCGTGTCCCCCGCGGAGGAGGGTCATTGCCCGATGGCCAATGGCTTCCTGACGAGGAGTAGAGAGCTAGAGATAGATGCATTGTACATAGAGATAGGATAGTGTTAGGACCTTACCTACCTAGGCTGATGTACTTTTGGTTTTCTTTTGCTCTGTTGTATATGTACATATGCGGTTTTGTCATCAGGGTGTTTGAGTAGGTTAGGGACCAGGTAGGGGGATTAGCTTCGTTCGCATCGAGTCCTACTTTTCGGGTTATTTTGTTAATCTTGCCCTTATGATGTATATATATAGTGACTGCGGTTATGCCCCTATATGTTGATCTCATTATGATAGTATATGTATTGCGACATTTCGTGCCATTGATTTTTTTCAACTAGTATAGATCTCGAACTTATCAGGTAATACTCTGCTAATTACTTTATCCATACTCGGGTAAATGTGGTAATTTGGAGGGTGTTACATCGATTCCCTCAAGGTTTTACCTTCTCACCGTAGCAGGAGAAGTACGTCTCGCCTAGTGCATCAACTGGTTAAGACTAGTGACATTGTTTGCTTCGATATGGCTCCACGACCATACCTCCCACGGGTTTACTTTCTCCTCACCAAAGCAGGAGAAATACGTCTCCATGTCACCTTTAAAATCTCACTTTCAAAAACTTTCTTAAGTCTCTCAAATTTGAGTCATGCTACATAACTCACCGAACACATATTTTCTCATGCAATATCTCGTTAAACAAATCTTTTAAAGTCATATAAACATATTCCTCCACTTCATCATCATCTTATATCCTTATGCATCTCAATCACAACATGCCGCATTATCATCGCAATCACGTCATAATTTCACATATTCTCTTACACATAATCGTGAATACTATCACATGCTCTCAACATAACATAAATATATGTTCACTTGGTCATTTACTTACGTTATGTCTCCTACCTTATAGTATCTTATGCTTTGACCCTTACGGGTCTTAAACTTGTGTTCTAGTTATCCTAATGCCCATTATAGATCTTTGATACACCTAGGGGATCGCTACTTGTAATTCTCTCTCATATTTATGCTCACTAACTCTCCCAAACAGCATTGCATAAATCAAGTAGGATAGTATAATTCGATTACAAGGTTTTAGATTTTACGTCTTTTACCCTTTCTAAGTTCTGTCTTCACCTAAGGCTCTATATTCAATTCCTAAACCAATTATTAGGGATTCCTACACATATCCACTATTATAAACCATTTTATTTAAGTTTAATTTTACTGGAATAGAATTTACATTTCTTGTGTCTAAGTGTTCTAGAATTCTCATTTTAAGTCCTTTCTAGTTACTTATTCTTTCCTAACTTCCCTAAACCGGTCCTTGCTTCACTCGAACATAATTTTACACATTTTAACTCCATAAAACAGAATTAATACAGTGGCCAAAGGAACAAGGTAGAAATCGAAATGTATATCACACATAATCACATAAATTCATGTTTTAAGTGCATATAAGTTGCTAGTTTTCTCTTGGAATAATTTTAGAAACTCAAAACTCTTTTAGAAACTAATTTATCTCATTAAAATCATGTAAATATAGGTGAGGTCAGTATCTAAATCATTTTGTTCAAGAAATAGATTTAAAACATAAGATCATGTTCAAAATACTTTCTAAGTTCACCTAAGCTTAGAAAAATTCCAAGACATAGGCTGTTGGCACTTATGATTAGATGAACTCATATCAAGTCCATTATCATCATCACCAGGCCGAAATGGCACTCATGGAAAGCTTCCATTTCTAAAACTTTACTTGTGATACTTGGGCAAGTCTTTGAGCTCTAAAGTATTTAGGTGATGACATAAACATAAACATGCTATGCTTAAAAACCAACCAACTTTAAGGTTGGCAAGGGTAAGCTTAGAGCTCTTTGAAAACATATGATTAATTTCCTTAAACAAAACCTTTAGTGAGTTACTTAACATTTTTATCAAACTTTGTACAAATAAAGGAATGGAAACCAAAATCATAGAGGGGAAAAGGAAAAGAGAACCAAAATCTTGAGTAAGGAAAAGAAAAGGAAACCGAAATCATATATGGTCTAAGACCAAGTTTTCAAGCTATAGAGGTTTCTCACATGGCATCACAAGACCATTATCTTGAAACCTGATCATCAAGCCAAAGTTTTTTTCATCATAAGGCTCTAAGGCCGAAATGAAAAGAGGAAAAGGAAGAGCTTTGAAAACCAAGAGAAAACTAGAACTTTTCTTAAAGAAAGCAAACAAAACTTTGAAAATAAACCCCTACCAAATGAAGTCTTAGAAGAAATGAAAGAAAGCTTGAGTTTTGATGAAGTGAGAAGACAAAATTTTCTCTTTAATGGTGATGATGATTCGGCCAAGGTAGAAGCACAAGGAAGATGAATTTTCCTTGAAAGTGTGACTTGGGAGTGGAAAGGTTTAGTGTTTGAGAGGTGGTTTGAGGTGGGGAATGGTGGTTCAAGGTTGTTTGTGGTGGTGGAGGAAGAAGAACAAGATGAAGGGAATTTGAGAGGAAAAAGAGAGAATTGCAAGAAAGCTTGAACTTGGTAAATTTCTAAAGTGTAGCCAAGTTTTCTAAGGCTTGGTATTTATTGAAAAAATGCAACCGTGGGGCTGCAAAGGGGAAGAAGGCTGACGTATTCAAGGCCTTGGGGGAGGAAACTATCTTCAACAATTGGTCATTCAAAGGCATGGGTGGAGGTATGGCTAAATATGGTCAAGGCATGGCTTGAGGCATGGTTCTTTGAGTGCAACAAAATCAACATGTGACACAATTTGGAGGGAATGTATTCAGCCAACATTTCAGCCAAGGGGAGGAGAGATTTTGTTCATCTAATTGTGGTTTAATGATGTGTTTAGGTGTTTCTTTGATTAAGGTTTTGATTAGAAGTTTGTAAGAAAGTGTTTAGGTGAGGTAATAGTCAATTAGGGTTGTCAAGACTTGATTTAGGTGGTGATCTTGCTAGATTAATAAATTAAAAACCATTTTCTAGTTAAATTAAATCATAGACATAATTCCTTGATTTAAGGAATTGGAGAGAGAATTTAATATTCAAGATTCCATGAATGAGATTAGAGTTTAACTAAGCAATCTTAGGTTCTAATTAACCTTAATAAATTATTTTGACTCTAGATTAATTATTGAAATTAATTAATCTTCGATTAGAGCCTAATATTGCTTAGATTTGGTTAATTACATCATTAGGCTGACTGTACACTATTCTAGGGGCAAAATGGTAATTTTGCACTAAAACTGCTCGGGACCTCCCTGGCTTAACTAACCATCATAAACCACTCATAAACATCATTCTGAACTTCCTGAAAATAGGGCTCAAACGGAACCTTTACCCGCGTAAAACGCTATAGGGGTATTTTGGTCATTTTGAGCCAAAGTTTCGGAAAATGAAATTTTCACCTTGATATTAAACATTATAGTTATAATCCCCTTCAAATATTGCGTTGACCCATTCAAGGATTGTCGGGTAAGCTATCCTTTAATTTCGGGTAAAAATGACCTAGAGGCATTTTGGTCATTTGTACTCAAATAGAAAAAATTGGGCATTACATTACTCCCCTCCTTAAAGAATTTCGCCCTCGAAATTTGTTACCTTTGGAAACCTCATGATACTTCGTTCTCATCTTGAATTCTAGCTCCCACGTGTATTCTTCCGTCTTGTTTCGCCCCCACGCCACTTTCACCAAAGGAACGGACTTGTTCCTCAGCGCTTGACATCATGGTCCACGATCTTCATTGGTGGTAGATTAAAATTTAGGTCCTCCCTTAATACTTGCTCTGGTTCTAGCACATGACTAGGGTCGGATTGGTATTTTCTTAATTGGGAGACGTGAAAGACGTCATGAAGATTAGAGATGTTAGGAGGTAAGGCTATTCTGTAAGCTACAATCCTGACTCTCTGAAGAATTTCAAAAGGCCGAGAAATCCAGGACTCAACTTTTTGACTCGCATGGCTCTACCTATACCTGAGTGGGGGTAATCCTAAGAAAACATGTTCGCCTTCTTGGAACTCGACGACTTTCGCCGCTTGTCGCATAGCTCTTTTGTCAACTTTGGGCAGTCAAGATTCTATCATTAATCCTTTTGATTTGCTCCATGATTTCCCTCACTACCTCTGGTCCCAACATGCTTTGTTCTCCGGTTTCATGCCAACACAAGGGGACTGGTAGAACCTTCCATACAAGACTCCGTATAGTGCCATACCGATACTCACGTGATAACTGTTGTTATATGCAAACTCATAAGTGGCAAGTACTTATCCCAACTTCCCTTTCTATCCAAAACACGCCCTTAACATACTTTCCAAGGTTTAGATAGTTCTTTCTGATTGGCCATCTATTTGAGGGTGGTAAGCGTACTTAAACACAGCTTTGACCAACGCCTTTTGAAAGGCTCCCCAAAATATGACATAAACCGTGGATCTTGATCGAGATTATCGTCGATGGACTCCATGCAACCTTACTACCTCTTGTATGTACAACTGGGCTAACTTATCTAGGGAAAATGTGATCTTGATAGGCAAGAAATGGGCCAACTTGGTCAATTTATCCACTATTACCCAAAAAGCATCATGGCCGCTGGGTCCTGGGTAGGTCACAAAATCCATAGAGATGTTATCCTACTTCCACTCAGGGATAAAAGGGGTTGCAACATTCTTGAATGCTTTTGGTGCTCGATCTTCACCTTCTGAGAGACCAACACTTACTAACCCAGGCAACTACATCCTTTTTCAATCCTGGCAAAACATCTTCTTTAAATCCTGATACATCTTGGTAGTACCAGGATGAATGGTGAAGTGGCTTTTGTGACCCTCCTCCAAGATGATTTCTTAGAGGTCACCATCTTGCCCAAGAGACTCCCTCAAACCTCCATAAACCATCGGGTCCTTCTCAAAACCCTTTAGTTTACCTGCCTTAACCGCCTCTAGGGTCTCCTAAATTCCTCATTCTCCACTTGTGCTATAATGACCCTCCTTAAACCCACTAGTCATACTAAGGTGACACATCTTCATACTCCTATTCATCATAGACATCCCAAATTCAAATCCCTAAACTTCTCTATTAACTCAACTTCTTTAACCATCATGTGAGATAGACACAATGATTTTTGACTCAAGGCATCGGTGATTACATTAGCTTGCCAGGGTGGTAACTCAAGCTGGAATCATAGTCCTTCAAAAATTCTATCTACCTTCTTTTCCTCATATTCAACTCCTTTTGATCAAAGAGATGTTAAGACTCTTATGACCTGAGAAAACTTCAAACCACACACCATACAAGTGGTGCCTCCATATCTTCAAGGCAAATACTATGGTGGCCAGCTCTAGGTCATGGGTGGGGTAGTTCACCTCATGAGGCTTGAGTTGTCTAGATGCATAGGCTACTACTTGCCTATTTTGCATCAACACACAGCCTAAACCCTTTCCCAAAGCATTACAATATACCTCAAAAGGTACATTGAGGTCTGGTAAAACCAAAACCGGGTCAAGGTTAACTTTCCTTTTAGCTCTTGGAAGCTTTTCTCACACTTAGGATTGCATAAAACGGGGTGTTCTTCCTAGTGAGCTTAGTTAGGGGAAGGGCAATTGAGAGAATCCTCTTATGAACCTATGGTAATAGCCTGCTAAACCCAAAAGCTCCGTATTTCCATTATGGTGGTTGGTCTTTCCCAATTCATTACGGCCTTTATTTTACTAGGGTTTATGGCTATACCTCCCTTTGACACTACGTATCCTAAGAATTTCACCTCCTCTAGCCAAGATTTACACTTAGAAAGCTTTGCATACAACTTTTTCTCCTTCAAAATCTCTAAAACCAACCTTAGATGACGTTCATGCTCCTCATGGGTCTTCGAATAGATGAGTATGTAATCTATGAAAATGACCACGAACTTATCTAAATAAGGTCTGAAGATCCTATTCATATAGTCCATGAATACGGTAGGAGCATTCATCAAACCAAAAGACATCACGCGAACTCAAAGTGTCCATACCGAGTTCTAAAGGTGTTTTAGGTATATCTTGATCTCTCACCCTAATCTAGTGATATCCTGACCTCAAATCAATCTTGGAGAATACCACCGCTTCTTTCAATTGGTCCATGAGATCATCAATCCTAGGCAAAGGGTATTTGTTTTTCACCGTCACTCTATTCAATTGCCTATAGTCTATGCACAACCTCATGCTTCCATCCTTTTTCTTGACAAATAAGACCGGGGCTCTCCAAGGCGAAGCACTAGATCTTATGAAATTCTCTAAAAGCTCCTCCAACTGGGTTTTCAACTCGGTTAGCTCTAAGGGTGACATTCTGTATGGGGCTATAGAGATAGGTCCTCTCTCTGAACGAACTCAATGGAGAACTCCACTTTCTCTCTGGAGGAACTCCAGTATCTCGTCCAAGAATACCTCGGGATAATCTCACTACATGTATGTCATCTATGTTCTGCTCAAAGTCTACCTCATTAGTGCTAGGAGGACATATCCCTTAGTTTTCTCCCCACCAGGAGACCCGTAACACCCGATTTTCGTTGTTAGAGTGCAATGACTGAATGCCCCTGAGGTCATTTTTACCCAAATTTCAGGATGACCCAGGTCCCGAATGGGTCAACTCGATGTTTAAAGGGGATTATGTTGTTATGAATGATATTTGAGGTGAAAATCTCGTTTTCTAAACTTTCAGCTCAAAATGACCAAAATACCCCTATGTTCTACACGGGTAAAAGGTGTCGTTTGATCCGAATTTTTCAGGAAGTTTAGGATGATGTTTTTGAGTAATGTTTGGCCTTTAGTTTGCCGGAAGGTCCCGGGTTTTAGCATCAAATTACCATTTTGCCCCTAAAACAGTGTACAGTGAGCCTAATGACGCAATTAAGCAAACCTAAACAATATTAGACTCTAATCGAAGATTAATTTATTTCGATAATTAATCTAGAGTCAAAATGATTTATTAAGGTTAATTAGAACCTAAGATTGCTTAGTTAAACTCTAATTGCATTCTTTAATTCAAGATTCCTAGTCATGGAATCTTGAATAGTGTTTTCTCTCTCCAATTCCTTAAATTAAAGAATTGTGCCATACCCCATTTGACTAAGAAAATGAATTTAAATTGTTAATCTAGTATGGCCACTTCCTAATTAAGTCTTGACCTTCCTAATTACCCAATTACCTTCCTAATTACCCAATTACCTCACCTAAACACCTTCTTACAAACTCCTAATCAAAATCTTAATCAAAGGAACAATTAAACACATCCTTAAACCACAATTACATGAACAAAATTCCTTCCCCCTTGGCTGATGTGTTGGCCAAAAATCTCCCGCTAAAATGGTGCCACATGTTGATTTTTGTTGCACTCCAAGCCTATGCCTTAGGCCATACCCAAACACATACCTCACCATGCATTGCCCATGCTCTCCACCATACCAATCAAAGAGATATTTCTTCTCTCCTCCCTCCTCACTTGGCCGGCCACTTCGTCCCCTCAAAGGCCATCCATGAGCTCTCCATCTTCTATAAATACACTAGCTTGAAAGCCCTTAGAATCCTTTACACACTTGAGCAAACTTCAAGCTTTCTTCCCAAACACAAAGAGCTTCTTTTCCCTCCTCCTTGGCCGAGTTTTCCAGCAAGATTTCAAGAAGGATTTCCTTCTTTGTCCCTCTCAAGAAACAAAGCTTTCCTTCCTCTTTTCAAGACTTCTCTAGGTAGGGGTTTGTGTTCAAGTTTTTACTTGTTTTCCTTAAAGAAAAGTTCTAGTTTCTCTTGGTTTCAAATCCTTTTCCTCCCCTTTTCATTTTCGGCCAAGAGGCCCTTTCATAAAGAAAACATGAGCTTGATGATGAGGTTTCAAGATAATGACTTGTTGTTGTCATGTGAGAAACCTCTAAAGCTTGAAACAACTTGGTCTTGGACCATACATGCCTTGATTTCTTTCTTTTTCCTTGATAAAGTTTGTGGTTTTCTTTTCTTTTCCTCTTCATGATTTCGGTTTCCTTTGCCTTGGTTTGAACAAATTTTGTTAAAAATGTAAGGTAGATCACAAAAGTTTTGTTAAAGAAAATTAATCACATGATTTTAAAGAGCTCTAAGCTTACCCTTGCCAACCTTAAAGTTGGTTGGCCGTTCTAAGAGTTTTACTCTAGATTGAAGCCCATGAGCAATAAAATAAAGAATATGACTTAGTCCTTGTAGTTTTGTTTAGACAAAGTGTTGAACTTTGTATCCATTTTCTTAAGCTTGATGATGAAGTTCAAACCTTAAGACTTTTTGAAGTCTAGGTGCTAAGAACTCTAAAGCTTGCCTTATGATACATAATTGGTTAAGGTTTATGTTCCTTTAAAAGTCTTGTAAGAGCTCTAGTTAAGATAAAAATAAGTTGCATTCATGTTTAAATTTATGTCTTGCATCTCATGTTTATTTTAATGCCATCACTAATTTCCCAAGAATAAATGAATGAACTTGCATTACCATATTTAAATTCCCAAGCTTGCATTTCATGTTTATACTTCAAGTCATCACTTAATCCTTAAAGATAATAATGAAGTTGCATCTCATATTTATTTTATGCTCTCACTTTACTTTGTAATCAAGAGTAAAATGAAGTGCATAGCATGTTTAAAATAATGTTATCACCTAAATACCCTAGAGCTCAAAGACTTGCCCTAAGTATCCTAAAAAGGGAACTCTGTAAAAAAGAAATGGATGAGTTTTAGTATGATTCAATAATGGTTTGATTTTGTGAAAAGCATGAATGATTTCAGGAAAATGTTGGAAAATTGTTTTATGAGGTCTCAAGGTGTTTAAATAGTTTGGAATGTGTCAAAAATCATGTTTTCTCAAATTTAGAGGTTCTGGTAATGATTACCAGAAGGGTTTTTCGAAGGACTTTTGGTTCTGGTAATATTACCAGAGGCAATGTAATCGATTACACGGCTTTCTTCATGCCCAGAACCTGTTCTTAAACCCTGTAATCGATTCCTGATAGTGTAATCGATTACCCCTATGTTCTTATTTTTCCGAAACAGACTTAACCCTAAGTAATCGATTACCATCTATGTAATCGATTACCCGTTGTTTGAACCCAGAATGGATTTAGCTCCTGGTAATCGATTATTAGGAACATGTAATCGATTACCAGAACACCTTTTGTTCCTGAAAATATCCCAAGAGAAAACTAGCAACTTATATGCATTTCAACTCAAGAGATTATGTGATTTTATAGGCTCATGATTTCGGATCTATGTTTGGCTACTGTATAAATGCTATTCTAAGGTGTTAAAATGTGTAAAATTATGTTTGAGTGAAGCAAGGAATCGATTTAGGAAAGTTAGAAAGGAATAAGTAACTTGAAAGGGGTTAGAGATGAGAATTCTAGAACACCTTAATGCATAAAAATGCAAATATGTTCTAGCATGATTGAATCAAGGATAAATGGTTCATAATTGTAAGACATGTACAAAATCCCTTCATAAATGATTAGGTGTTGATTTCTAAGCTTAAGGTGATGATAAGAACTTAAAATAGGAATTCTAGCATTCTTAGACATGGCAAAACATAATTCTGTTCCAGCATAGTTAGATTGAGGAAAAATGGTTTATAACTTAGAGAACATGCCTAGGAATCCCTCATAATTGGTTTAGGAATTGATTATGGAGCCTTAGGCAAAGACGGATCTTAAAAAGGGTCACAAATGGAGATTCTAGAGCCCCGTAAGCAAATGATATTTTTTGCCCTTTCATGTGCAGTGCTGTTTGGAATTTTAGTGAGTTCAAATCTTAGAGAAAAGTTTAAGTGTTAACCTCTTGAGGGTAATAAAGATGCAAATACAAGTTTGAGGCCTGAAGGGTCAAAGCATAAGATACTATGAGATAGGTGGCCGAGAGAGCATAATTATGATGATGAACCTCGAGCATATTTATGATGATGTGATTATGTTAGTTCCTTGAGCATGAAACTTTATGTGTATGATTGGTATGATGATATGATGAAATGTTGTATTTAAGATGCATGAGGTTTCGAAATATGAATGAAATTGAGGAATATGCTCATGTGAACTAGAAAAATATTGATTTGAGAAAGTTCCATGAAAATGATGCATGTGATTGAGATTATGTGGCATGACTCAGTTTGAGGAAATTCGGCTTAACCAGCGATGCGCTTGAAGAAGGAAAAAGTCCCATGATGGGTGATCCTTAGGCCCCCTACCCGTACTCTGGAGTCAGGATTATGATGATTATGATGATTATGATGATAATGATGAATATGATTATGTTTATAATTCGCTTATCAAGAGGATAAGTAAGAACTAGTGACGACTAGTTAAGGTATGAGCTCATAGCCTAGTTAAAGGGGTGCGGTTACTATTATGATGTTGGTGTCACAAGAATGAGAAGAAAGAACAATGTTCAAAGAAAAGTACATGCCACTTAAATGTTGTTTGATTATTGTTTGGTTTGCCTATAATACCTGCCATGCATTCATGAACTATTATGTTGCATACATGCATTAAGACTCATTATAAAAGACATGGACCTTGGATAAATATCTTGTGAAAACTTCATAATGAACTTATGCATGCTTAACCTTTTCATAATAACCCAAGGTTCCTGGGACGTAAATGATGACACTAGGATAGAGGATTTCCCTATGAGATTCTTTAGCAAGATTCTCACCCTCTCTCTTTTCTTTCCGTTACGTCTTCAGACATCGATGGTGTCATTCGTGGTTTTTGTTGACGCACTCGTGTGGGAGCTTGCACTACGATCCGATCAATCCTACCACTTCGAGGGTCATTGTGTATACGCATTTTTGCATACATGGGACGCCCTTTTGCCTTTCCAGTCTCCAGCTTCCGTTCACTTCGACTTCTCCCTTGGCGACGACATGATTTTTGAGAGGACGCGACCCCGTGACGAGAGAACGCCGTGCCTGGCTATCATCCTCGGCTGTGCCTGACTATCCAGAGTATGTACCCCTCATACGTCGATGCGGGAGGGACTTGTCCAGGATCATCCGGCCGATCCTTATTCGGAGGATTCCGCACCTTCGGTGCCTTTGGGGACTGATAGGGGTAGCGAGGACACGGTCTCCTAGCCGAGGCCTATGAGGCGTGACGTCAGCCCGAGAGACGCCCTCACCGGGGTGGTCATGCCGTTCCGCGATTCGCATGCCCACGTCCCCTCTTCGATGGGCCACATTCGAGGAGCTTTGACAGTTCGTAGGCTACATATCTCCGTCCGAGGATTTGCGTCGTCGTAGGTTTTAGAGGAGGGTTGCTTCTATGGGGAGTATCTTTTAGTTGATTTGATGTATTTGTTATTATGTTTCTTATTATATGTTGTTGTACTGCAAGCTCTGCCCACTAGTATGGGTAAGACTTTATGTTCCTTTTATATTCCAGTGGTATTGTACTAAACTATGTTAACTAATGTGATGAGGAATGTTTTCATGATGGATGTGTTCTTTAATGCTTATGTTCTATAAGTTTTATGTATTCTTTCGCTTCACGTTACATTTATGTTACCCGCAAAGGCTCGCACTTTGTTTTACATGATTCATTTTAAAAAAAATTACCTGTATTTTCCGCTAAGTATTTTGTAAATGAATTTAAAGAGAAGTAATAGCTAATAATTAATCTTGATACATCCTAGGCGTATTGGGGTTAAATATTAGGGTGTTACAAGACCTCTACGAAATTCATATAAAGCTTTAAAGTTTGACTAGTTTTGCTAGGGGAAGACGAAAGATAACGGTTTTGGTATAACAGTCTAACAATACATGGTTGGCGTAGAGCCAATCCATGCCAAGAATTACTCCTATATGTTTCAAGGGTAAACAGATCAAATCCATGATGAAAGAGCTATTTTCAGGTAGATACAATTCAAACAACAATTATAGGTATGTACAGGACGATTTGTAGGGGTAGAAACAATAAGATCAAAAGGAAGTTTAGAAACTTTAAGATTCAAAGACTCGACACTAGTATGTAAGATGAATGAATAGGTAGCACAGAGTCATAGGTATAGTTAAGGTTCTACCTAATGCCCAGAATTTCTGCTCTGTACCAATGACCAAAATGCCCTGAGGTCATTTTTACCTTGAATTTAGGACAGTTGCCGACAACCCTTGAATGGGTCAACTCGATGTTTAAAGGGGATTGTAACTGTTATGTTTGACATCCAAGGTGAAAATCGTTCTAACTTTCGGCTCAAAATGACCAAAATACCCCTGTGTCCCACACGAGTAAAAGGTGCCGTTTGAGCCCGAACTTTTTTAGGAAGTTTAGAATGATGTTTTTGAGTAATATTTGATGTTTAGCCGAGCAGAAGGTCCCGGTAGTTTCAGTGCAAAATTACCATTTTGCCCCTAGAAGTGTAAGTGAGCCTAATGACGCAATTAAGCAAACCTAAGCAATATTAGGCTCTAATCGAAGATTAATTTATTTCGATAATTAATGTAGAGTCAAAATTATTTATTAAGGTTAATTAGAACCTAAGATTGCTTAGTTAAACTCTAAATTGCATTCTTTAATTCAAGATTCCTAGTCATGGAATCTTAAATAGTATTTTCTCTCTCCAATTCCTTAAATTAAGGAATTATGTCATACCTCATTTGACCAAAAGAATTATTTTAAATTATTAATCTAGTGAGATTACCCTCCTAATCAAGTCTTGAACCATCTTAATTAACCATTTTCTCACCTAAACACTTGCTTACAAACTCCTAATCAAAAGCCTAATCAAAGACACACCTAAACATATCATTAAACCACAATTACATGAGCAAATCCTCCTCCCCTTGGCTATCCAGATCCGAAATTCAGCCTCCCATGTGTAGCACATGGTGAGTTTGTTTCACTCAAAGAACCATGCCTTAGGCCATACCTTGCCCATGCTTCCAACCATGCTTGCCATGCCTAAGCCCATGGCTTTGTAAGAGATATTTCCTCCTCCCTTGGCCTTGAAAACCATCAGCCATTCCCTCCCCAAATCAGCCAACATGTCTCATTTTCTATAAATACCAAGCCTTTGAAGACTTGGTTGCTCTTTGGATCATTTGCCAAGTTTAAGCATTCTTGCACTTTCTCTCATTTCCTCTCAAATTCCCTCAACTTGGCTGATTTATTCTTTCAAGTTTCAAGAGGATTTTCCTTCTCCATTTCATCAAGAACTTAAGCTTTCTTTCATATCTCTCAAGACTTCTTTAGGTAGGGGTGTTGTTTTAATGTTTTTGCTTGTGTTGTTAAGAAAGTTTTAGTTTTTCTCTTGGTATCAAATTCTTTTCCCTTCCTCTTTTTTTTTCGGCCAAGAGGCCCTTTCATAAAGAGAACATGAGCTTGATGATGAGGTTTCAAGATAATGACTTGTTGTCATGTAAGAAACCTCTAAAGCTTGAAATAAGTTGGTCTTGGACCATACATACTTGTGTTTCTTTCTCTTCTTCTTGGTTTCATTTTCAGTGCTTTCCTTTTCTTCCTTAAATGATTTCAGTTTCCTTTGCCTTGGTTTGAGCAAAGTTTGCTAAAATGTAAAGTAGATCACAAAAGTTTTGTTAAAGAAAATTAATCACATGATTTCAAAGAGCTCTAAGTTTACCCTTGCCAACCTTAAAGTTGGTCAGCCGTTCTAAGAGTTTTACTCTGATTGAAGCCTATGAGCAATAAAATAAAGAATATGACTTAGTCCTTGTAGTTTTGTTTAGACAAAGTGTTGAACTTTGTGTCCATTTCCTTAAGCTTGATGATGAAGTTCAAACCTTAAGACTTTTTGAAGTCTAGGTGCTAAGAACTCTAAAGCTTGCCTTATGATACATAATGGGTTGAGGTTTATGTTCCCCTAAAAGTCTTGTAAAGCTCTAGTTAAGATAAAAATAAGTTGCATTCATGTTTAAATTTATGTCTTGCATCTCATGTTTATTTTGATGCCATCACTAATTTCACAAGAATAAATGAATGAACTTGCATTACCATATTTAAATTCCCAAGCTTGCATTTCATGTTTATATTTCAAGTCATCACTTAATCCTTAAAGATAATAATGAAGTTGCATCTCATATTTACTTTATGCTCTCACTTTACTTTCTAATGAAAAGTAAAATAAAGTGTATAGCATGTTTAAGATTATGTTATCACCTAAATATTCTAGAGCTCAAAGGCTTACCCTAAGTATCCTAAAAAGGGAACTCTAGTGAAAAAGGAAATGGATGAGTTTTAGTATGATTCAATAATGGTTTGATTTTGTGAAAAACAAGAATGATTTCAGGAAAATGTTGGAAAGTGTTTTATGAGGTCTCAAGGTGTTTAAATAGTTTGGAATGTGTCAAAAATCATGTTTTCTCAAATTCAGAGGTTCTGTAATTACGCTTATGTAATCGATTACCAGAGGGGTTTTCGAAGGGCTTTTGGTTTGGTATCGATTACTAGAGGCAATGTAATCGATTACACGCTCTTCATGCCCAAAACCTGTGTCTAAACCTATAATCGATTACCTGATAGTGTAATCGATTACCCCCTGTTCTTATTTTTCTGGAAACGATTTAACCCCAAGTAATCGATTACCATGATATGTAATCGATTACCCTGTTTTGAAACCCAGAATAATTTTAGTTCTGGTAATCAATTACCAGGCACATGTAATCGATTACCAGAACACCTTTTTACTCCCAAAATTACGCCAAAGAAAAACTAGCAACTCGTGTGCATTTCTAATATGAATTTATGTGATTATGTATGGATGAACATTTTTGGTTTCTGTCTCATCCTTTTGTGGCCACTATATAACTTCTGTTTAAGGAGTTAGAATGCGTAATGTTATGTTTGAGTGAAGTAAGGAACGTTTTTGAGGATTGGAAAGACTAAAACAAATAGGAAGAAATTATAATTAGAATCTTATAATGTTTAGACACAAGGATAATAACTTCTATTCCAGCATAATTTGAGCTTAAGGATAATGTTTCATAACTAGTGAATTGTGCCTAGGAGTTGAACATAGAATCTTAGGCAAAGACAGAACTTAGAAAAGAGTTTAAGGCATAGATTCTAGAATCCCCGTAGTTGAAGAAATGATCTTGATGAATAATCTATATGATGCTGTTGGATGAATTAGGAATCATAATGTTAGAAAGAATTTTAAGGAACGATTCCCTAGAATATGATAAAGATTTGCAATGGGTGAAAAGATTACTAGAACAAGAATCAAGACCCGTAAGAGTCAAAGCATAAGATATCTTAAGATAAGGAGATGTGATGTACAGGAGATCGATGAGTAATGGTTGACGTATGTGAATGTTTTTTAAATACCGTGAGTATGAGAATGTATGGATGTGTGGCATGTTGCTATGATGATGTGATACGGTATGTTTAAAATGCATGAAAACATGAGGCATGAATAGAGGATATGTTATATGATGTATTATGATTGTACGCTCATGTTGCATCCATACAAAATATGTTAAAGTGGAAATGATCCCATTATGACTTCCTGAGTTAAGGGTTATACGAGGTGATCCAAAAAAGAGATATGTTAATGAGGAAATGATCCCATTATGACTTCCCGAGTTAAGGGTTGTACGGGGTGATCCAAGAAAGAGATATGATTCCCCTTTATTTTTCCCGTATAAATCTAGCGACGGCTAGTTAGGATGAGCTCATTCCTAGGCGATAGGTGATTAGAAGTTTTGGTGACCATGATAAAATCGCGAGGCCGGCATGTTGGGTGGATTTTGGTGGCTATGACGAGGGTGGGAAAAATGAAAAAGTGAAAAGTCATGAAAGGAACTCACAAGTTCAATTATGATAAAGTAAAAGATGCACATGCATATGTTTCGTTGAAGTTTCATTGATGCTTTTATTAAGTAATATGTGTTATCTACGTGCATTGTCATATTGCCATGCATACATAAAATATCGCTGCATTCATAACATGAAGACACATGCTAAAAGAAACCCACTTCGGCTAATAAGCTTTGAGAAATTAAAACTGAACCTATGCATGAACACCTCTTTATAACGAAACCCGAAGTGGCTTGGGCGACGACGATGACACTGGTGTTAAGTTAGGGAAGCCTTACCTGAGAACCTTGAATAAGTTTCTCACCCCTTTCCTCTTTCCTGTCGCCACCAGACGGATGATGCGAATCGTTCGTGATCTACGTTGAGGCACGGCGTTGAATCACGTCACCTGATAGGTCAAAGGCGAGCGGAAGCATGAAGACTAGTCTAGCTTTGCTAATACCTTGTTTTGCATTAGTTAAAAGATATTTGGTGTAATTGATAACCCAAGATGTGCTTATATTTATAAGGGCATCGTTGTTTTGTTATGATTATAATATAATATTACAAGTTGTGTTGCATTTATTCTATGGTTTATTTATGATTGTTTTGGTGATATATTCCTGTTGTTATGTTTTACGTTTAATAATCGGTCGTATACGCATGTGCAGGCTCGCATTTTAATTCTTAAGTTCAAAAAGAAAAATTTAGTCATATTTTTAGTACTCGTATTTTAAAGAAAACCAAGTCAAGTTCTGAAACGAAGACGTAACCACTAATAACTAGCCGAATGTGACTCGAGCGTATTAGGTGAAAGTTAGGGTGTTACATCTACCATTTAATTTGCACTTACCTTCGATGAGGTCATTGGATCCAGCAGCATCTTCCGTATTGATGGCGAAGATCTGACCTGGTGTTGCGGCTTGGGCCTGAACTGTATGGGCCTCCGCTTTTGCAGTCCTTGGTGTAGTGGCCGGGCTTGCCACATCTGAAACTCCTGCCCAGCTTGGCGGGATGATTTCCATTATTCCTTCCGCAACGGGCATACCATGGCTGGTGCAGGTCTGGGGAAGGCGGGGCTCCTTGGGGCGCCTTATCTTGGTCCCACTGGGCCCTCCTTGGTTGTTGTTGCGAGGACCACCTAATCCTCCTTGTTGGTTGTTGAGTTCCTCCGACCATTGAGGTTGAACGTGGCTAGGTGTTGTTGTAATGGCTGATTGATGGGTCCCTTTGTTGTTGTTGCTTGAATTGGTTGGTGTGGTAAGGATTGTAGTGTTCCTTGACGAGTTCTGATGTTGTGGCTTGAACCTCGGAGCTAGGTCCTAACCCACCGGGGCACTCCGCCTCGCGATGCTCAACTCTTGTGCCCTCCTCTATCATTCTGCACTTGTTGACTAGGGTGGGGAAGTCCTTAATCTCTATATGCGCCACCGCCACGTTGAGTTTGGCCCTCAAACCAGCCTCAAACTTGACGCATTTCCACACTTTATCGTGATTCCCCTGGAAAACTCGAGAAACTTGATCAGCTCCTCGAACTTTGCCGTATATTGGGTGATAGTAGATCCTCCTTGGGTAGCTGCATGAATTCAATGTCCTTCGCATTCCTCACTGACTTCGAAGTACTTCTCATAGAAGTAGGACTTGAACAGCTCCAGTTGGTTGTGCAGGAGCCTCAAGTAGCCTCTTGTTGTCAGTCCACCAGAATTCCACATCGACTCCATCATATATAAGCAAAGGTGACCTTCTGTTCTTTCGAACGGCGACCATGAGTAGATCCCTCCATATTCTTGATCTACTCATCCGCCTTGTCTAGGTTCAAGGCTCCTTGGAAGGTTGGGGGATTGGCCTTGCAAACTCCCCAAATTAGGCTTGCTCCATAGCCTCGCAAGGGGACCTTGTGTAGCATCCCTCTGTTGGTTCATGCAATCAAACATGCGTTCCATCGTTCTCATAATCTCACGAACGGCGGAGTTCATTCCCTTGGTTACCCTCATTCATATCCCTATCCTCCTAGGTGCTATTGGTCCCTAGCACACAAGTCAACAAACACCGAGGTCATTAGGCTCAATATTCCATGCTAGATGAGCTAGTTACCATGGCACAAGTAGGCGGAGGGGGTCATGCATGCCTATCCTATATCTTATCTCTATCAGCTAAGCACTACACATGACATACTATCGTATCATGCCTATAAAGTATGGTTAGTCCAATCCTAAGGCTCTATAGAATCGAATTGCTCTAATACCATAATGTAACACCCTAATATTTAACCCACACGCCTAGGATGTATTAAGATTAATTATTAGTTATTACTTCCTTTTAAACTCGTTTGTAAAATTACTTAGCGAAAAATCAGGCAAATTTTTTTTGAAAACACGTAAACCAAAATGCAAGTCGTCGTGTACTATCATGAGTGAAACATGAAGCGCAAAGGACTAAAACATACAATTAAAAGTAATCAAGAACACATCCATCCATACAAGCAATTATCATAGTATTAGATATCATAGTTGAACACATGTTTCTAATACACCAATTGAAATAAAGACTAAATAAAGTCATACCCATATAAAAAATGGCAGAGCTTGCAATACATAGAATAAAAAAATACATAAATAGAAAGTAAAACGTAAACAGGCAAGTAGGGGGAGCCCCAAAAGATCAAACCCCAGCTATAGGTACCCTTCCCTTGAAACCTCCTGGTGACACTGATCCTCTCAGCGATGGGAAAGGTATCCCATGAGCCTTGAGCTCCTCGGTCGTGGCCCAATGAAGAGGGGGCGTGGGTATGCGGAGCGAGGGAACAACATGGCCTCCTTAGCACGGGCGCCTTCGAGCTTCGTCTCACCTCGCAAGCCTCAATTGGGTGATAGTATCCTCACTACCCCTACCCACGTCCATGGGCACCGAGGTGGACCCTCTGAGTAGACGTAAGCGGGGAGTCCTCAGACAAGTCGACCCTAGTGCATGGTGTAACACCCGAAAAAAATTATTTAAAAATTAATTTGAGCTTTATTAGTCATAATTTTAAAAATATAACAGTTTAGCAATGATGAGAGTGACCCAACGGACATATAAAAAAAAAAATTTTGGGCCGGGGGTGAATAGTAACCTTGTAGGCCCCACAACCACGGACGCTGAAACCTAGGTCTAGAACCGGAAATGCCCGGAACTAAGAAAAAAGAGGGTTAAGGTTAGAAATAGTTTGAAAAGAGAATTTCATACCTGAAATTAATTTTCGGGTAATATCGATTTTATCGGATATGGTGTTTACCCGTTTGGAAAAATTTGGTGTGTGATTTTTAACACCGAAAGATATTTCCATCTTCACCAATGAAGGATATCCACCTGTTTAGGACATGTGGAAGGGCAATATTTAATCTTGGATTCCAAGGTTAAATCATAGCCCTCCACTTTGCTTTCTTAGATTAGATATTATCCAAGTATAATATAAGATATATTTTAATCCAAAAACTTGCTTTTCAAGCCTTCATTCTTGGCCATGCAGCAAAGAACAACAAGAAACTCCATTTTTCATTTCGCAAGAGCTCTAATTTGCTTTCCAATCCTAAAAACCTTAGCCTATAGTTGATAAAACCTCAAACTCTCTTCACAAAACTTGTTCTACACCTAATTCTCTACCAATCTAACCGAACAAAATTTTCATTCCTTATCAAAACCTTGTCTTGTACCTCATACCTCACTGATATCAGAGGGTTTGAAGTTGGATTGGGAGCTTTGGAGGAGAAGGAAGCAAGTTTGGTTAATCTTGAAGCCAAGGAGCTAATAGGTTACTCAAGTAGGGTTTTTGTTGCCTTTTCTTATCTAATTTTTCTGATCTGTTTTGGTATGACCTAGGTCTGAAATTTCTGGTTGTATTTATGGATAATATGTTGATATTGATGTGTGAATTTTGGTGGTATGTTTGGCGGGGCGGGGGGGGGGGTTAGAAAAGGGTTTTTCTCAAAGGAAATTGGGGCTAGTCGCTGGATTCCTAGTTGTCCTGAACAGTAATTATGAATTTTTCTGGTATAGTTGTCGGTAATTTTATATGCTATAAAAATTATATGTTGTATTTAACATCTTAAACTAACTACATGAATTTTCTTGGGTGTTAATTTTAAAGTTTACTGCCTCAAAAAATCAAGAACCAAAATGTGACTGATGTTGTCTTGGTTGTTGAAACTGAAGCAATAAACTTGTCCGAATTTATTGTCATAGCAATTGATTGAATTAGCCCATGAAATTTTTACACGAAGTTAGTGACATATTGAAGTATCATTGTAAATTTTATTGTGCCTTGATTCCATCAATTACTAGGGTTAAAAATTTTGGGAACTCGGGTCTGGACTATGAATTGGTGGCCCCTAACCCCAAAATTTGTACATTTACTGAAGTAGCTATAGACCTCTGTTTTTCAAATTTTTACAGGGTCTTCTAGACATATTGAAATGTCATATATAATTTTTATGGCTCTTGAAATGACTGTTTATTTTGATAATTAAATGTTATGCCTAGGACGGTAAATCTTCCAAAGTGCTGGAATGTGAGAGTGGCTGAAAATTTATGGTAAACTGATATCTAGTCCAAGTGTATGGCATATGAATGCATGCTAATTATTTCAATTACTTATCCATGAGGCATGAATGGGCCTCTGATACGATTGAATACCTACATGTGGCTTATGCGTGCATTTTGTAACACCCTAATAGTTAACCCAAACACGCCTAGGACATACTTAGATTAATTATTAGTCGTTCCTAACGCCGGGGACGAGGTAGGGAGTGATCGCCTGCGAGAAGGCAGCAAGGAGCGGCTCCCCTCCAAGCGGAGGGGTGCATGAATGAACCGATTACACACCCGAATGAGAGGGATCTTGAGTCTATAGGTATGGGACTATACAGTTAAGGAGGGCTTATATGAATTGATTGGTACTACCTATGCCACAAAGATGCATCTTTCTTCGGTAGCCCATCACGAAGAACTACAGTTAAGCGTGCTTGACTTGGGGTAATTTTGGGATGGGTGACCTCCTGGAGTTTCCCAGGAAGCATGTGAGTGAGGACAAAGCACGTTGAAAAGACCCATGTTAGTTTGGGGAGTCGTCAATCCATAAAGCGGCGGGACATCAAGAAATTGGAACGATACAGAGAAGATTAGCATGGCCCCTGCGCAAGGATGACACGCACAAATCGAGAAATGGTATCAGAGCCTGCACCTCTCCCAGGACGGTGTGGTTCGGGACGAACCAAGCGGAAGCTGGTGGGCATGTAACGCCTGGGGATGAGGTAGGGAGTGAAGGTCCGAGAAGGCACAGCAAGGAGCGGCTCCTCCTCCAAGCGGAGGGGTGCATGAATGAACCGATTACACACCCGAATGAGAGGATCCTAAGTCTGTATAGGTATGGGACTATGCAGGTTAAGGAGGGCTTATATGAATTGATTGGTACTACCTATGCCACAAAGATGCATCTTTCTTCGGTAGCCCATCACGAAGTACTCCAGTTAAGCGTGCTTGACTTGGGGTAATTTTGGGATGGGTGACCTCTGGAAGTTTTCCAGGAAGCATGTGAGTGAGGACAAAGCACGCTGAAAGACCCATGTTGGTTTGTGGACCATCAATCCATAAAGCGGCAGGGGATGTTACAGTTACTTCATTTAAAACCTCTTTTGGAAATAACTTCGCGGAAAATACAGGTAATTTTTTTTTTGAAAGGAAACTCGTGAAACAAAATGCGAACCTTTGCGTATAACATAAACGGACAGAAAGCGGAAGAATAAATCAGACATACAAATCAAAAGCCATAAAGGACACATCAATCATGAAAACATTCCTCATAACATTAATTAACATAGTTTAGAACATCACTACAAAAATATAAAGGAAAGCATAAAGTCTTGCCCATATAAGTGGGAGAGTTGCAAGTACAATAACAGAAACATAACAACAAATACATGAAACAGCCCCAAAAGATATTCCCCACAAAAGCAACCCTCCTCTAACATCCTACGGACGACACTAATCCTTGGACGAAGATATGTAACCTCCGACTCCGAAGCTCCTCGGATGTGGCCTAGGAGAGGAGGCGTGGGCATGTGGATCGGCGGAGTGACGTGACCACCTCGGCAAAGGCGCCTCTCAGGTTGGCATACACGCCTCATAGGCCTCGCTGAGACTGTGTCCTCGCTACCCCTCACCGGCAAAGGCAGGAAGGGCGGAATCCTCCGATAAGGATCGGCCGGATGAGTCCTCGAAGGGTCCCTCCCGTAACGACGTATGAGGGACGTACTCCAATAATCACGCACAGCTGAGGATGATGGCCGGGACGGCGGTTCTCTCATTACGGGGTTGCGTCCTCTCAAAAATCATGTCATCGCCATAGGGAGAAGTCGGGTGAAGCGGAAGCTGAAAGGAAAGGCAAAGGGGCATCTCATGTATGCAAATATGCGTATAGCACAACGACCCTCGAAATGGTATGACTGGTGATCCGAATCAAAGTGTAGCTCCTCACGGGCGCATCAACAAAAATCACGAACGACGCCATCGCAGTTGGAGACCTAACGGAAAGGGAGAGAGAGGGTGAGAATCTTGCTAAAAAATCTAAGGAAACCCTCTATCCTAGTGTCATCATTTACGTCCCAGGAACTTTGAGTTTATTATGAAAAAGGGTTAAGCATGCATAAATTTATTATGAAGTTTTCACAAAAGATATTTATCCAAGGTTCGTGTCTTTTATAATGAATCTTAATGCATATATGCAACATAATAGTTCATGGATGCATGACAGTTCTTTAGGCAAACCAAATAATAATCAATCAACATTTAAGTGGCATGAAACTTTTGTTTGAACATCATTCCTTCATCTTAATCTTGTGACACCAAACATATAGTAACCACACCCCTTAAACTAGGCTACGAGCTCATACCTTAACTAGTCGTCACTAGTTCTTACTTATCCTCTTGATAAGTGAATCATAAACATAATCATAATCATAATCATCATAATCCCGACTCCCAAAGTACGGGCAAGGGGCCTAAGGATCACCCATCATGGGACTTTTTCCTTCTTCGAAACGCATCGACTGGTTAAGACCAACGACTTGTCCGCTTTGGAGGGCTAATGTCTATGCCCTTACGGTTTTACCTTCTCCTCAAGTAGGAGAGTACGTCTCGTGTGTCACCTTAAACATCATATTTCTCAAAAACTTTCTTGAGTCTCTCAAATTTGACGGAAATTCGGCATCATAATAGCTACTCTCCGAATTTCCTCAAATTTGAGTCATGCCACATAATCTCAATCACATGCATCATTCTTATGGAACTTTCTCAAATTAACAACTTTCTAGTTCATAAGAGCATATACCTCAATCTCATGCATATTTCTAAACCTCATGCATCTCAAATACATGGCACAACACTTCATCATATCAACATGTTCATTATACACATAAGGTTTCATACTTGAATTGTAATCATTTTCACATCATTAAGAATATACTCTCTCAGTCTCATGCTCACATCACACCTCCTATTTCATGGTGTCTTATGCTTTGGCCCTTATGGATCTTGAATTCTTTTTCTAGAAATCTTATTACCCATTGCAAGTCTTTATCATATCTAGGGGATTGTTCTTTATAATTCTTCTAACATTATGCTCACTAATTCATCCAATAACATTATATAGATTACTCCTATAGATCATTTATTCAACTACGGGATTCTAGAATCTATGCCTTAAACTCTTTTCTAAGTTCTCTCTTCGCCTAAGATTCTATGTTCAACTCCTAGGCATAATCACTAGTTATGAACCATCTTCCTTAAGCTCAATTATGCCTGGAACAGAAGTTATTATTCTTGTGTCTAAGTGCTCTAAGATTCTAGTTCTACATTCTCCCTAGTTGCTTAGTCTTCCTAATCCTCCGAAAACATTCCTCACTTCGCTCAAGTATAACATTACGCATTCTAACTCCTCAAACAGAATAATCCAGTGGCCACAAAGGATAAGATAGAAACCAAAAAATGTTCATCACACATAATCACATAAACTCATGTTAAAAGTGCACACGAGTTGCTAGTTTTTCTCTTGAGACAATTTCAGGAGTAAAAGGTGTTATGGTAATCGATTACATGTGCCTCGTAATCGATTACCAGGAACTAAATTTATTCTGGGTTTAAAAACAACTGGGTAATCGATTATATAGTAGGGTAATCGATTACTTAGGTTGAATAGACCAAAAAATAAAGACATCGGAGTAAATTATACTCAGGTAATCGATTCCAGGGCTTGAAGGACTGATTATGGGCATGAAGAATAGCCTTAGTAATCGATTACATTGTCTCTGGTAATCGATTACCAAACCAAAAACCCTTCGAGAACCACTCTGGTAATCGATTACATCAGTGTTAATCGATTACCAGGACAAATGTAGCCCCAATTCCTGTCATTTAGAAATTACCAAATTACCTAGGTAATTCTTATATAAAAACCGAACAATCCTCAATAGAGGAATATAACATTAGAAAAGAAGTTATGAGCGATTCTTGCAAGAGTCGCAAGCCCAAATATCTGTAATGTGTAAAATGACCAAAATGCCCTGAGGTTATTTTACTCAGAAAATGAGGATCGTGGGCCCGGCCGTCCTCAAGGGGGATGTTCTGAGGATAATAGGGGATTGTTTGTGTTATGTGTGTTAATAGAGGAGAAGAATCCAATTTTGAGTTTCGACGCGAAATGACCAAAACGCCCCTCGCGTTTTAACTCCGATTTGCGTGGGCAGACCCGAACCTCACTAAAATATTTTAAAAGGTGTTTTTAAGCTATGATTGACCATTGGTTAAGTTCGGATGGCCCGGTTTTAAGTGAAATTACGATTTTGCCCCTTCTTTGTGTTTTGCAAATTTTGAGATTTTTGATTCGTCTAGCAAAACATAAGCAATATTAGGCTCAAATTAAAGCTTATTAAATTCTAATTCTTAATCTAGAGTCAAAATTATTTATTTAAATTGATTAGAACCTAAAATTGCTTAAAAACACCAAATTGCTTACTAATTCACCTAAGCCCTTAATTGCAAATTCTCTAATTTGCAAAATACCTTACCTACACCTAAATAATGCATGGAACACACAAATTTCTCTTCCTTGGGCTATAATGCACGAAATTATATGGCCTAATATGCATCAGAAAAATTTGTCAAACTTGGCACAAAACTCAAGGTATGAAAACAAGGAATCATGTTTCATGATTCCATGTTTTAAGCCACCAAACAAGATGATTTTTCCTTCCTTGTTTCCTCCTCAAATTTAGTCAGATTTTCCTCCTCCTCTTGTCCATACATGAGCTTGAATTCTTCTATAAATAGGCATGCTTAAGGAGTCTTAGATGCTTGCTCAAAATTGTACACATTTCTAGTTTTTCCAAAGCACCAAAAGCTCTCATTTCCTCCTCCTCTTGGCTGAATTCTTTCTTCAAGTTTTCAAGACTATTTTCTTCCATTTCACTCAAAGAAACCAAGTTCTCTTCCTTTCCTTCAAATCAGATTAGGTAGGGAGTTGTTTCTAAGTTCATTTTATGCTATGACAAATTATGTTTCTAGCTCAAAAATGATGATTTCATGGACTTCTTCTAGTTCTCAATTTTGGTTTTGTTTTTCCTTTTTCTTTTAAAAACATTTAAGCCTTATGGCCTAGATTATGATGAGACCATGGTTTGATGATGAGGTTCTTGAGTGTTGGTTGCAAAGCCTTCACAAGTTAGACCTCTAAAACTTGAAGGTTTCACTAGTTTTTAAAGCTTTACAATTTGGTTTTTCTTTCCTTATTTTTCTTTAATGATTTAGGCCAAATGGCCTAAGAAGGAATATGATGATAGCTTGATGATGAGGACCTTGAGTGTTGGTTGTAAATCCATCACAAGTTAGGCCTCTAAAGCTTGAAAATTCCACTTGATGCAAAACTTTAAAGAATGATGTTTTTATGATGTAAAAATAAAGATCTTGAGTTTAGAACTTGAAAGATGTATTTTTCACTTTGTCTTGCTAAGATATATTGGGTTGAATTTATATTTCTCTAAAGTCTTGGAAGAGCTCTAGTAAAGAAATAAAAGGAACTTGCATCCATGTTTAAGTTTATGCCTTGCATAACCATGTTTACTTTAATGTCATCACTAAATTCTCAAGAATGAATAAATGAACTTGCATATCTCATGTTTAAATTTCCAAGCTTGCATTTCATGTTTATATTTCAAGTTGTCACTTAATCTCTAAAGATAATAAAGAGGTTGCATCTCATATTTATTTTATGCTCTCACTTTATTTTATAATGGCTAAAAGAATCAACGCATGGCATGTTTATTTTATGTCATCACCTAAAGATCCTAGAGCTCAAAGACTTGCCCAAGTATCACAAGCAAAGTTGGAAAATGGTAGTATCACTTTCAATTTCCTTAAGATTATTGGAGTTAAAGAATTCATTCTTTAAGAAGTCTTGAGATTGGAGCTTAATAAGATGTAATAAGAATTCTCTTCTCCCTTCACCGGTCCAGTGCGGACTATCGCGCTCCTTTCTTAAGATTCTCTTCTCCCTCCACTGGTCCATGCGAACTCCGCTCAGTTTCTTGCATCATGTTTATATTTCAAGTTCTTGCATCATTTTCAAGTCATCACCTTAAATCTTAAAGATAAAGAAATGGATTTGCATATCATGTTTATAATTCCAAGTTATCACCTTATAATGACAAGATTAAAATGAGGTTGCATAGCATGTTTATGATTCTAAGATATCACATAAATCTCTTAAGCTCAAGACTTGCTCCTTTTATCTTAAGTGAGAATTTTAATTATGAAGATTCTTTCAAGTTTAGCAAAAAAAAGAATTAGTTTCTAAAAGAGTTTTAAGGCTTTGCAAAGATTTTATGGGAAACTAGTATCTTACATGTACTTAAAATGTAATTTTAAGCAATTATGTGAGGTTCATGATTCAGCCACTAATATGAGTTTAGTACTACTGTATGATGATGGTTTAATATGTTTAAAGTTGTGATAATTATGGTTTATTGCTAAAGGAATGATTCTATGCATGTTAGAAATAAAACTAGCTTCCAGAAAAACCATAAAAGCAAGATTTCTAGAACTCTAGAAAATGAAATTTATGCGTTCTATCAGAACCTTTAGCAGCCCTAAGAACCAGGTTCTATTATGTTTAGATAAGAGAGAATGATTCATAATTGGTTTAGTAATTAATTTTAGCACCATAAGGAAAGCCAGGAACGAGAAAGGGTTAAAAATGCAACTTCTAGCACGTGAAGCCTTAAATATAACTTGCTGCCTATGCTGTCCCATATAGTTTAATAATATTCTTAAGGCTTATAATTAATGGTAATGATGATAATGAATCCTTTAGATGCATGATTAATTAGTTTGATAATTGAGATTACTCGATTCTAAAGTTTCGGTTGTTTAAGAGGTTTTCGGTAAGAATTTATGATGATGGTTCTTTGAAGTTTTAAATGATAAGTCTATGTAGTGATTTGATGCTTATTAAGTATTTGATATCATTGAATGACTTCATAGTTTGCATGATATAGTTGCTGTTGCAAACAATGAGAATGTTTATGCATCCTGATGATTATGAATTCAGAGTTGTATTATGATATAACATGCAAAGACTTAAAGGTGACTCAAAATATATGAGGAAATGACCTTTGGACCCATCAGACTATAGGTGGTGAAAAGGTGATCCTAAGAATGATCCTTTGGACCCATCAACTTAGGTGATGAAAAGGTGATTCTTGCCCCTTAGTCCATTCTCTCAAAAGGGTAGAGTGGAATTTTTACTTATCAAAAGGGATAAGTATATGCTAGTGACGACTAGTAAGGTATGAGCTCATAACCTAGATTACTCCCAAAAGGGTGGAGTATAGGGTGGCCCAGGAAAATGATGATGAAAGTAACTTTAAGTCACCTAAGAAACTAAGTAAATGCATTATGTGAATATGATGTTCTGCTATGCATAGTATTTATGAGATGATGATGAGAAATATGATGTTCTGCTATGCATAGTATTATGAAATGATGATGAGGAATATGATGTGATTTTATGCATAACTATGTTATTATATATGAAAGGAAAAGTTCATTATAAACATGACATGCTAAGTTTATGATGCATTATAAGACGCATGATTAAAACCGATGAACCTCGGTAAATATATTTTCAAACTTAATAAATCAATCTTAGCATGCTCACTATTTCATAATAACCCCAAGGTTCCGAGGAAGATGATGATGACACGATGCATATGAGGTGAGTACCCTACTGAGATTCTTTATAAAAGTTTCTCACTCCCTCTTCTTTCTTTCCATCTCGTCTTCAGAAAGTGATGGTGATGTTCGTGATTCCCGTTGATGCTCTCACCTGGTAGATGTACTTGATCTGTGAACCAGCTTATTATCCTTGAGGAACGTATTCGCAAACTTTGCGCTGAGCTTGGATATCTATCCCTATCCTTGGAGTGTTATTACTAGGTGCCATTAATGGATGTCCTTCCATCCATATATTATTTATGTTTTGTTAGATTGCCTACACCTAGTCTTATTCTGTTGGTAGGCAAATATCTATGTGTTATGTAATTATGGATGTTATATGATGGAGCCAATATGATGTGTTTTTCATGCTATATCTGCACGTTATCGCTTTATTTCGATTATTGTTCATGTTATGTACGCTCACGTTTTCAATTATGTTTTTTTAAAAAAATGGCTCGTAATTTCACTAAGTATTTTCAAAGCATGATGAAAGACTGAAGCAAAGAGTAAAGTCATAATTAATCAGATACAACCTAGGTGTATTCGGTTAATTATTAGGGTGTTACATTGGAATTTGAGAAACATGATTTTTGACACATTTCAAACCATTTAAACACCTTGAAACCTCATAAAACATTTTTCCAACATTTTTCTAAAATCATCTTTACATTTTACAAAATCAAACCACCATTGTACCATCTAAACATATTCACTTATCATGGTTAAAATTTCCTTTTGAAGATACTTAGGGCAAGTCTTTGAGCTCTAGAGTATTTAGGTGATAACATAATATTAAACATGCTATGCACTTCATTTTACTCTTCATTACAAAGTAAAGTGAGAGCATAAAATAAATATGAGATGCAACCTCATTATTATCTTTAAGGATTAAGTGATGACTTGAAATATAAACATGAAATGCAAGCTTGGGAATTTAAATATGATAATGCAAGTTCATTCATTTATCTTTGTGAAATTAGTGATGACATCAAAATAAACATGAGATGCAAGACATAAACTTAAACATGAATGCAACTTATTTTATCTTAACTAGAGCTCTTACAAGACTTTAGAGGAACATCAATAGCCTCAACCCAACATGTATCTTAACAATGGAAGATGAGCTTTAGAGTTCTTAACACCAAGACTTCAAAGAAGACTTTGGTTTTGAACTTCATCATCAAGCTCAAGAAAGAAGATTAAAACAAAAATTCAACATTTAACTAAACAAACACAAATAGAACTACTCATATTCTTTATTTTATTGCTCATGGGCTTCAATCTAGAGTAAAACTCTTAGGAATCCCAACTTTAAGGTTGGCAAGGGTAAGCTTAGAGCTTTTTGAAATCTTAGGATTAATTTTCTTAACAAAACTTTTGTGATCTACTTTACATTTTTAGCAAACTTTTTTCAAACCAAGGCAAAGGAAACCGAAATCATGAAGAGGAAAAGAAAGAAAACTGAAAACTTTATCAAGGAAAAAGAAAGAAATCAAGGCATGTATGGTCCAAGACCAAGTTGTTTCAAGCTTTAGAGGTTTTTCACATGACAACAACAAGTCATTATCTTGAAACCTCATCATCAAGCTCATGTTATTCTCATAAAATGGCCTCTTGGCCGAAATGAAAAGAAAGAAGGAAAAGAGTTTGAAACCAAGAGAAAAACTAGAACTTTTCTAAAAACACAAGCAAAACATTAAAACAAAACCCCTACCTAAAAGAAGTCTTGAAGAGAGATATAAGGAAGCTTTGTTTTCTTGATGAAATGAGAAGGAAATCCTCTTGAAATCTTGAGGAAGAACTCAGCCAAAGTGAGGGAGTTTGAGAGGAAATGAGAGAATTTTGCAAGGAGTGTAAACTTAACAAATGAACCAAAGTGTCAAGGTTCATCAAGGCTTGGTATTTATAGAAATTTTCAACAATGAGGCTTCCATGGGGAGAGGAACCAAACCATTCTTGAAGGAGGAAGGAGAGAAGAAATATCTCTTACAAAGGTATGGTTGTAAGCATGGTTGAAGGCATGGTGAGGTATGGGCAAGGCATGGCTTGAAGTATGGCTCTTGAGTGTAATCCAAACAACACATGATGGGCTATGGAGGGGTGGAGTGGCCGGCACTTAAGGCCAAGAAAGAGAGAAAATTAGTTCATCTAATTGTGGGTTAAAGGTGTGTTTAGGTGTGTCTTTGATTAGGCTTTTGATTAGGAGTTTATAAGAAGGTGTTTAGGTGAGGTAATTGGGTAATTAGGAGTGTCTAAGACTTGATTAGGGAGTGGTCATACTAGATTAGCAAATTAAATTCATTTTCTTAGTCAAATGAGGTATGGCACAATTCCTTAATTTAAGGAATTGGAGAGAAACACTATTCAAGATTCCATGACTAGGAATCTTGAATTAAAGAATGCAATTAGTTTAACTAAGCAATCTTAGGTTCTAATTAACCTTAATAAATCATTTTGACTCTAGATTAATTATTAAAATAAATTAATCTTCGATTAGAGCCTAATATTGCTTAGGTTTGCTTAATTGCGTCATTAGGCTCACTATACACTGTTCTAGGGGCAAAATGGTAATTTTGCACTAAAACTTGTCCGAACCTTTGGTTCTCTTAAACATCAAACATCACTTAAAAACATTATTAAAACTTCCTGGAAAAATTCGGGCTCAAACGGCACCTTTTACTCATGTAGACAGCAGGGGTATTTTGGTCATTTTGAGTGAAAGTTTAGAAACGAGATTTCACCTCGGATATCATTCATAACAATATAATCCCCTTTAAACATCGAGTTGACCCATTCGAGAATTGTCGAGGCAGTATCTCCTAAAATTGGGTAAAATGACCTAGGGCATTTTGGTCATTTGTATTCAACAGAAATCGGGGCATTACACATTTGAGAAAGAGAATATATATGAACTTAAATTGTGCATGTTCTGACATATGGACAAAAGAAACAAGACTTAGATTGAATGAGGGAAGGAAGCAGAAAGAGGAAACACTCCTAATATTTGAGTTGATAGATGTATCAGCTGGAATGAATTATTTGTGATTCAAAAATGGAAAACAATGAAGTTTGATGATTACGTATAGGATCTAGAGCTCTGTCCTCGTAGGACTATCTCCCTTGTGTGGTGTAAACCACTATAATACTATTTGGTATAAATTATTTATTGTGGATTGTCACGACAAATACCCATTGGGTTATCAATCTTTCCTATGTCAATAAAAAGAAAATGCACTGATTTGATCCTATAGCCATAAGTGAAACCATATCACCTTGAGGCAGCTTCATTGTATATATTATATGCTACTCATCTTATTTTGGATTGTCTACCTTGTGTAAGTCAATAATTATTAGAACATTATGAGATATATGCTTTACTTGATGGAATGCTAAAAGAAAACCACTTCGAAGAATAGTTTGTGACTTAAAACGAATCTTTGTTATATGTTGCATGCTCACTTTTTCTTAATAAACCAAAGTGGCTAGGGGATGACGATGACATTATGATGGTGTAATTGGGGGATTTCCCTCCTAGAATTGTTAAATTACACCCTACGTGTTTGTGTTTTGGCGTTCAATTATTCAGGTTAGTCGGGGATGATAACGATGCTACGCAAAAGAACTCGAAATGGCAATAGTGTCACGTGAATGTTAAATTATGCTATATTTAGTGGAGTGGATATGTATGTAACTATATTAAAGAAGAAATATGTACTAAAACTTATAGAGGAGCTTTTAAGTCTTTATTCTTCGCTATGTACTCAATGGATGTAGTGTTCTTTTGTTATATGTTTTAATAAAATTGCACTTCCTTTATCTATCTACATTAATCAAGCTTGCTATAGATACTTAAGAAAGGTCTGCTAATTAATAAGTAACAACTCTTGAGATCTGACGTTCATATGACTTAAGGATGAGGTTGTACTTGGGAGGATATTACACATGGTATGAGTAGGGCGTACTCGGTAGTCTCCAACCCAAGCCTGAGGATGATGGATGAGCACGGTGGTATTTCTCATCGTAGTGAGGTCGCCTTGGAAAGGTGGTCATCGCCATATGGAAAGGTAAGAGTGAAGCGAAAGCTGGAAACTAGATGCGGGCGGGCATCCATGTCGCAAAATTGACAACACATCCATCCTGGAAGTAATACGGTTGATGATCCGAGTCAAATGCACCTCCTAAATGATGTGTACAATAAAGACCACGAACGACGCCATTGATTTGAAGACATAACGGGAAAAGAAAAAGAGAGTGTGAAATCTTACTAAAGAATCTCAGGAATCCTAACTATCCTAATGTCATCGTTAATCCCAGGAACCTTGGGTTTATTATGAAAAGATTTAACATGCAAAGGTCTATTATGAGGTTTAATAAAAGTAATTATCTAAGGTTCGTGTCTTTTATGATGAATCTTAATGCATGTATGCGCATCACAAAACATGAATACCTGGAAATACTTTATGCAAACAAACCAATAAAACATGTCATCGTAATTTATTATCAAATAAGTGGCATATAGTTTCTCATGAACGCCTTTCTCGCAGGTGACATAAAGGTATCAAACTTATATCATCGCCACCCTAAAAACTAGGCTATGAGCTCATACCTCAACTAGTCGTCACTAGTTCTTACTTATCCTCTTGATAAGCATAACATAATCACAATCATAATAATCACTCCAAAGTACGGGTAGGGGCCTAAGGTCACCCATCATGGGACTTTCTCCTTCTTCGAAACGTATCAACTAGTTAAGACCAGTGACTTTGTTCGCTTTGGCAAGCTAATGTCGATGCCCTCACGGTTTTACCTTCTCTTCACCATAGCAGGAGAAGTACGTCTCGGTTGTGAAGCATCAACTTGGTTCGAGCAAGTGACATTGTCCACTTCGGTATGGCTCCATGACCATCTCCCACGGGTTTACTTTCTCCTAGATAAGAGAAATGCGTCTCGGCATGTCACCTTTAAAATCTCACTTTCAAAAACTTTCTTAAGTCTTAAATTTGATGGAAATTCGACAGCATAACGGCTATATAATGAAATTTCCTCAAATTTGAGTCATGCCACATAACTCATCAACACATATTTCTCATGCAATATCTCATTAAGCAAATCTTTAAAGTCATATAAACATATTCCTCCACTTCATCATCATCTTATATCCTTATGCATCTCAATCACGGATGTCATTATCATAACAATCACGTTATAATTTCACATATTCTCATACATAATCATGAATACTATCACATGCTCTCAACATAACATAAATATATGTTCACTTGATCACTTACTTACGTTATGTCTCCTATCTTATAGTATCTTATGCTTTGATCCTTACGGGTCTTAAAACTTGTATTCTAGTTATCCTAATGCCCATTATAGATCTTTGATACACCTAGGGGATCACTACTTGTAATTCTCTCTATTTATGCTCACTAACTCTCCCAACAGCATTGCATAAATCAGCAGGATAGTATAATTCAATTATGGGATTCAAGATTCTACGTCTTTGACTCTTTTAAGTTCCTCTTCGCCTAAGGCTCTATATTCAATTCCTAAACCAATTATTAGGATTCCTACACATATCCACTAATTATAAACCATTTTCTTTAAATTCAATTATGCTGGAACAGAATTTCTTGTGTCTAAGTGTTCTAGAATTCTCATTTAAGTCCTTTCTAGTTACTTATTCTTTCCTAACTTCCCTAAATTGGTCCTTACTTCACTCAAACATAATTTTACACATTTTAACTCCATAAAATAGAATTAATACAGTGGCCAAAGGAACAGGCAGAAACCAAGATGTATATCACACATAATCACATAAATTCATGTTTTAAGTGCATATATGTTGCTAGTTTTCTCTTGGAATAATTTTAGGAACTCAAAACTCTTTTAGAAACTAATTTATCTCATTAAAATCATGTAAATATAGGTGAGGTCAGTAGCTAAATCATTTTGTTCAAGAAATAGATTTAAAACATAAGATCATGTTCATAATACTTTCTAAGTTCACCTAAGCTTAGAAAAATTTCAAGACATAGGCTATTGGCACTTATGATTAGATGAACTCATATCAAGTCCATCATCATCATCACAAGGCCGAAATGGCATCATGGAAAGCTTCCATTTTCTAAAACTTTACTTGTGATACTTAGGCAAGTCTTTGAGCTCTAGAGTATTTAGGTGATGCCATAAGCATAAACATGCTATGCACTTTGTTTTATTTTTCATTATAGAATAAAGTGAGAGCATAAAATAAATATGAGATGCAACCTCATTATTATCTTTAAAGATTAAGTGATGACTTGAAATATAAACATGAAATGCAAGCTTGGAAATTTAAACATGAAATGCAAGTTCATTTATTTATTCTTGAGAGCTTAGTGATGACATCAAAATAAACATGATATGCAAGACATAAACTTAAACATGAATGCAAACTTATTTTATCTTAACTAGAGCTCATGCAAGACTTTAAAGGAACATTAATAGCCTTAACCCAACATGTATCTTAACAATATAAAGTGAGCTTTAGAGTTCTTAGCACCAAGTCTTCAAAGAAGTCTTTGGTTTGAACTTCATCATCAAGCTCAAGAAAATGGACTAAGAGATCAACATCAACACTTATTAAACAAACATAAAAAGAACTACTCATATTCTTCATTTTATTGCTCATGGGCTTCAATCTAGAGTAAACTCTAGAACGGTCAACCAACTTTAAGGTTGGCAAGGGTAAGCTTAGAGCTCTTTGAAAACATATGATTAATTTTCTTAACAAAACCTTTAGTGATCTACTTAACATTTTTATCAAACTTTGTTCAAATAAAGGAATGGAAACGAAATCATAGGGGGAAAAGGAAAGAGAACGAAATCTTAAGTAAGGAAAAGAAAAGGAAATCGAAATCATATATGGTCCAAGACCAAGTTTTCAAGCTTTAGAGGTTTTTCACATGGCATCACAAGACCATTATCTTGAAACCTCATCATCAACCAAAGTTTTTCTCATCACAAGGCTCTAAGGCCGAAATGAAAAGGAAAAGGAAGAGCTTTGAAAACCAAGAGAAAACTAGAACTTTTCTTAAAGAAAGCAAGTAAAACTTTGAAAATAAACCCTACCAAATGAAGTCTTGGAAGAGATGAAAGAAGCTTGTGTTTTTGATAAAGTGAGAAGACAAAATCTTCTCTTTGATGGTGATGATGATTCGGCCAAGGTGGAAGCACAAGGAAGATGAATTTTCCTTGAAAGTGTAAGCTTGGGAGTAGAAAGGTTTAGTGTTTGAGAGGTGGTTTGAGGTGGGGGAGTGGTGGTTCAAGGTTGTTTGTGGTGATTTGTGGTGGTGGAAAGGTTTCTTTGGTGGTGGAGGAAGAAGAACAAGATGAAGAGAATTTGAGAGGAAAGAGAGAATTGCAAGAAGGCTTGAACTTGGCAAAATTTCTAAAGTGTAACCAAGTTCTCTAAGGCTTGGTATTTATAGAAAAAATGCAACCATGGGGCTGCAAAGGGAAGAAGGCCGACGGTATTCAAGGCCCTGGGGAGGAAAATATCTTCAACAATTGATCATTCAAAGGCATGGGTGGAGGTATGGCTAGGTATGGTCAAGGCATGGCTTGAGGCATGGTTCTTTGAGTGCAACAAAATCAACATGTGACACAATTTGGAGGGTATTTATTCAGCCAGCATTTTAGCCAAGAGGGAGGAGAGATTTTGTTCATCTAATTGTGGTTTAATGATGTGTTTAGGTGTTTCTTTGATTAAGGTTTTGATTAGGAGTTTGTAAGAAAGTGTTTAGGTGAGGTAATGGTTAATTAAGGTTGTCAAGACTTGATTTAGGGGTGATCTTGCTAGATTAATAAATTAAAAACCATTTTTCTAGTCAAATTAAATCATAGACACAATTCCTTGATTTAAGGAATTGGAGAGAGAATTTACCATTCAAGATTCTATGACTAGGAATCTTGAATCAAAGAATGAGATTAGAGTTTAACTAAGCAATCTTAGGTTCTAATTAACCTTAATAAATTATTTTGACTCTAGATTAATTATTGAAATTAATTAATCTTCGATTAGAGCCTAATATTGCTTAGGTTTGGTTAATTACATCATTAGGCTGATTGTATCCTGTTCTAGGGCAAAATGGTAATTTTGCACTAAACTGCTGGGACCTCCTGGCCTTACTAACCATCATAAACCACTCATAAACATCATTCCAAACTTGGAAAAGTTTGGGCTAAACGACACCTTTACATGCATAAAATGCAATAGGGGTATTTTGGTCATTTTAAGTCGAAAGTTCGAAAACGAGATTTTCACCTGACATCAAACATTACAGTTATAATCCCCTTCAAACATTGAGTTGACTTATTCGAGGACTGTTGGGGTGGATACCTCAAATTCGGGTAAAAATGACCTGAGGGCATTTTGGTCATTTGTACTCAAACAAAAAAAATGGGGCGTGACACGCTGTTTTGATTACATTGTGATCGGATTTCTATTATTTGCAAGTGATAAAACATGTATTAGATGTCTAATTACTTAGGTAAAAGATTAGGAATTGATAGATTAGTAAAAAAAATGGTAAAAGGTTAAGTGTTTAGGACAAATCAAGATAAGGTAAAAAGAATAATCATACACTAGTAAATGAAGTTAATTTCAAATGAGTTAAAATCAAATTTGTAACATAAGTTCTAAACTTAGGATAAGAAAATGCAATTGTACTATATTTTGCCTAACCAGAAATCTTAACCTTAAAATAATTAATTTTATGAGTTCTTGTGATTAAGGAAAGGAAATTTAATTTTACCTTAAACAATCTTAGGCTCTAATTACCTCAAGTAATTATTTTTAACCTTAGGTAATTAATTTTTAACTCAAGGTTAATGAATGAAATCAATTTGAAAAGAATTAGAGCCTAATGTCGCCTTAATTACTTAAGTAAACTCATTAAGCATTAACTAGGGGTAAAAAGATAATTTCACATAAAGCCAGAATTACCTGAATCTTTCCAAATATTACTGAGTACAGCCATTTTAGGCTTAGGAGGATAACGGGTTCAAACATTGCTCAATACAAGGTTAAATTACCGCATGGGTAAATTGGTAATTTTTAATTGTAAAAACCAGGAGTTGAGATTTACCTCAACATCAATATATCACAAGTAATTCCCTTCAAACATAAATTTAACCCCTTGAGGATATTGAATTGACTATCTCTCATTTCTGGGAAAAATGACCTCAAGGGCATTTTGGTCATTTTGCACACGAAAATTCAGGATTTGCGATTTTCGCACAAATTACTATCCAAGACTCATATAATGTTACTCTAATGTTAAAATTCCCAATTAAGGATTGTTCGACCACAAATCTTGTGTGAAAATTATCTGGGGTATTTTGAATTTTACACAATAGCAAAAGTTGAGAGCGTTACCCACCAATACAAATACACCTACACCTATGTGTAATCACATATTAGAATAAAAAATATCAATTCTCAAACCATCATAAACAGAAACAACAAAATTTAACCAAGTAAGAACCAACACCCTACTTTGCAAGCTTTAGAGCTTTATACTCCAAAGGTATTCCAAAGGATCTCTCTTCACTTTAAGGACTCCCAATCAAGCTCCAAACCTCCCTTAGGCAATGAGGAAGTGAGGTATCAAAGTGAGGATTGATGGAGAATTATGATTTTAATCGGTTATAATTGTAGGTGTTGAGGTGTAGATTAAGTTTAGTAAAGGAAGTTGAAAATTTTTAACAACTCTAGGCTAGTATTTTTGGATTTAAATGAAAGCTTGGAGCTCATGGAAATGGAGATGAAGCTATTGCGCTCTTGTTGATGGCCGAAAGCTTCTTAGCTTATTGGAGAATAATTAAGCTTGTATTTATCTTGCATTTAATGTATGAATATTATAATATATATATTTGGATAATTCTTAATCTAAGAAAGTAAAATGGATGGATAGGATTGAATCTTGTAATTCAAGATTAAATCTTAGTCATTCATTTGATATAAATGGATAAGTTCCTTTATTTTGTAAAGATTAAATTAGCTTTTCGTGCCAGAAATGCATATTGAATTTTCAGAAAGCTGAAACCTTGTACCCGGAAATTTGATATATCTTAAATTTAATTCTAGATATTAAATTTTTATTTCTAACTATTTCTAACCTTATCCTATGCTTTCTTTGTTTCGGGCACCTCTAGGTCCCAAATCTAAGGTTACGTTGTTCCCATAGGCCCAT
This sequence comes from Dalbergia oliveri, assembly GCA_030441495.1. Lineage (NCBI taxonomy): Eukaryota > Viridiplantae > Streptophyta > Magnoliopsida > Fabales > Fabaceae > Dalbergia > Dalbergia oliveri. Next base: position 1,191,214 of record JAMLFY010000005.1, on the reverse strand, counting down.
GGGGCCCACAAAATACTATTCATATTTTTTTTGTCCATGGAATCGTCTTCATCATCACTACGTTTGATAAACTTCTTTTGTAAATATTTTCCTTTTACACTTGGTAGTTTGGCATTCTTTTTAGTTTAATTTTCATAAGTTTTGTTAGTTTTTAAATCTTCCCTCCCTACACTCAATTTTGCTTTGTGACTTTTATTCAATGACTTTTGCAGAATTTCAATTTCTATCTTTCATGGTCCCTCTTTGTCCTACAGAGTGGGTCACGGTCATCTGAAAGTCTTCCCTAGGATTGCTCGTAGAATGGAGCTTAGAGCAAGTGGAAGAAAGCGAGAGGTTGGATGGAAGAATTATGCCCGGCAGGCCTTGTTCAACGACATTAGTCGCTCAGCGAGCATGGAAGGCAGAGCTAGGCTAGAAGTGGAGAGGACGGAGCTAGGCTAGAATGAAGACGCCTCGCTATAGCTAACATCAGTCGCTCAGCGAGCGTAGAAGATGTTGCCAAGTGGTGATTTTCAAATCCATTCATTCCGCGATGTTGGTCGCTGCATAGTGAGCGTTCAGGATTAAAACCTGAGATTTAATTTTGTAATTTTGACCCAAGCAAATTTGATGATAATGTTAATGGAAGCATGAAATTGAATAATACTTGCCAAATTAGGAAAGAGACCTAGGTTTAAGCTTTCTTTTCTTCTCTTATCCTTCAGTCTTCCTTTTCTTCATCAAGAACACTTGATACTCATAGTTATAGCTATTTTTATGCAAATTTCCATTTTTGATTCCTTTAACTCTCTTCATTTTCTATTTGTAACCTCCTTCATGGAGGAGTAGTGCTCTTACTAGCTCAAAGGATTTAAGAGCTAGGGTTGTGTTTTGAAACATTGTTGATTTTAATGCAAAGGCTTGGTGGTGCTCTCTTTTTCTCTTTGTGTTTTCCTCTGTTTTCATGTTTATGATTCATATACTTGTTGAGTTAGGTGTTGTTTTATGTATGTGAGCATGAATAAGCATACTTGAGTTAGCTTGTTAATTGAATGCATGCTAATTGATTGATTAGTGAGTATTTAGTTAACCAAAAGAATGAGATAGTTCTTGAGGTTGGACTATGGCAATGGGTACTTTATTTTTTAGTTCATACATTTATATGTTGTGATTGCAATCATTTAAGTGTATGTGCTTTGTATTACTTTCTAGTTGATTGACTTTAAGGATAATTGCTAGCTAATTGTGTGACATGATTAGTACATGGCCCATCACAAGCGTTTGATATTTTGTTATGTTGATGATTAACACTCCCTAGCTTGAGAATCTCCTAGGCTAGTTTCCTCTTATAGTTGTTAATTTCAATTGCTTGTTATTACGATTTTAATTTTCATGCAACAAAACCCTCTTTTTCTACTCAGCTAATTAGTTCAATTTTCTTTGTCAACGGTTGCATACCACTATCTAGGTGCTTTGTGCAATCCGGTTAGGAATCCAATTTCCTTTTAAACTTGGTGTTGACAACGGCTAGCTACGTCGTCAATTTTTTGAAATTATGACTAATAAAGTCCAAATTAATTTTTAAATAACTTTTAGGATGTTACATTACCACCCAGCGTAAGAAAAATTTTGTCAAAATATTGTACCTGGAAATAACTGGATAATTCTTCTCAAATTTGATTCTAACTCCCATGTATACTTTTCACTCCCTGGTCCACCCTAAGCCACTTTTACTAGTTGCACGAATTTATTTCTAAGTTGCTTGACTTCTCTATCAACAATATGAGCGGGAGGGACTTGAAATGTCAAGTTATCCCTTAACTTCCAAGATTTTGGTTCAATAATTTGATTTGGATCCGGATGATGCTTTTCTGAGTTGAGATACATGGAAGACATTATGAAGGTTGGATAAATACGGGGTAAGGCTATCTAGTAGGTAGCTGACCTAATTTGTCAAAGAATTTGAAAAAGGACCTATGAACCTAGTTGACAACTTTTTAACTATACGGGCTCTACCTACCTTATAGTGGGTGTAACCTTAGGAATACACGTTCTCCCTCTGAAACTCTAAAGGTTTCCTTAAATGTCAGCATAATTCTTTTCATGACTTTGTGTGGGTGATGATTTTGCTTGATTTTCTGAATTGCTTCATCGTTTGATTAACAAGGTCAAGTCCTAACAATCCCTTTCCCAGAGTCGTACCAACATAATGGAAATTGGCATTTTCTTCCATATAAAGCTTTATGTGGGGCCATGCCAATACTAGTATGATGGCTATTATTATAAGCAAATT